>VZTY01022541.1:19022-32343 GCA_013400935.1 Turnix velox | reverse complement strand
CCATTTCAACCACCAAGAACCTTGTGCCTGTCTGCACTGGCAGCCTGATGGCTCTCAAGTAATTTTCAGGACAGAAAGTGGATGATGGCCTTCTGAAGCTGTGTGCTTTTATAAATTTGAACCAAAAAATATCAAATTATTCCTATGATTTATCCACAATTACACAAATTAGTTAACTGGCTAGTACCTAAAATTGATATTCTGGCATATTTGTCCACTTCCATATTTCACTACCACCTAGCCTTTCCCTGCTTTAATGTAGGAAATATAAATTTAAATCTAACTTTCTTTGACTAAACTAAGACTAAAACCAAACCATTTCAGGCAGGATTTTGCTCATTACTGCTGTCCTTCAGTGCCAAAATTGCTCTTGGCATTCACAATCCCTGTTTTAAGGTTTTATTAGATAAAGAGTTAAAGAGAAATCAGGGGCCACCTTCTACTTCTGCTATGCAGATTACACAGAGGCAACTCTTCCATGACCAGCTCCATAACACAAATTAGAAAAAATTTAGAACAGTTAGAAGGAGAAACCCGTACTTCAAAAAAAAAAAAAAAAAAGAAAAATGCTATCAAGGAATTTAAAAAAAAGGGTAACAAATTAGTAGGTGTGGGATAAATATCATAAAACCAACAGAATAAATTTGGACTAAAATACAGCTCTCTTTAACAAGCCCAATAATGGAATAGTAAAACCACCTTAAGAGTTTAGGATTTTTTTTGTGCTCTTGCAAAAAGCACTTCTGAGTCACTACGAATGGATGTCAAGGGCAGCAAAGACATAGGAATAAAAAAAAAAAAATCCATTTTCAGGACATAATCTGCTGCCAGCTTCAAGGACAGAGGACAAAGTTCAGGGCTCTCAGTGCCTTTAAAGTTATATGTTTGGGTTTTTTTTTTTTTTCTACTGCACAGCATGCATTTCTACCATTGATTTTTCTAAGTATAGCTCCTTAAGATCTACACTCTCTGTGCCTCACCTAGCTATTGAGAGTAACAGACAAATTCATACTTGAGATGGGGTTTGGGGGATTATTTTTGAATTGTGCATATTAATTAACACCAAAAAAACCCAATTTTTTCATCTTATTTTGTTGCAAGCTCCTCTTTCTCTAGCTCACTACTGGTTTATCACCTTCTAGGCCCCATAAGCAAGGGCTGCTTCCAGAGCAGATAGGGATGAGTAGCAGATATCACACTGTGCTTTGAAGCAGAGTCTACCTGTTGGCCCTGCTGCTCCTGGTTTGAAGGATTAAGCTTAATAATCCCTACATGTCATCCCCTACTGCCTAAAACAATGCTTCTGAAGCAATGCTGTGCTGCTTCAAGCATCACTGTGGTCACAGATTATCTCGTGTGACACACCTTGTCAACCCAATTCCTGCTTCAATGTGATAAAGCTTGAGCTTGTGCCTCCCTATTCTGTGCTTTGTTGTGAGACACGTTCTCTTCTCCCCCCAAGTTTACTTTTAGCCTTCAGGCTCACACCCACACTTTTTCTCATCCCCTACCTATTTTTCCAAAGTCCTTATGTCATTTTCACCCGTTTCACACATGCTACCCCATCTCTCATTTTCCTTTTAAACACATCCTGGCTATCCAGCCACAGATTTCACCACACACATCGTTGCAGCAGCTCTAGCCAGCTGGACCTCTACTTCTGCCTCAGGAGAAAACAGAGGCAACATCTAGGAACAACCTTCCCCCTTGAGGAAAAAAAATAAAAAATAAAAACCAACAAAAAACCTCAGATACCAACAAACCCCACTATAGACCCCAAGCAGAAGCACTACCTAAGCCACTACACACTCAGATACTTAAAATAAGAAGCTGCCTGGTATCTCAAAAGCTTCCTTGCTTTCCCTGAAGCCAGTAGATCACAGACTTCCCCATCTCATCCTTTCCCATCTAAGCCATGGATCCCTATCACTCATCACACAACAGCTGGGGCAAGGAAGGCAAGGTCCTGATGACACCACAGAAAGCAGAGCTCAGTTTTTCCCCAAAACAATAGATTTTAGAGCCACATTTAGCACATTTCTCCTTTAACACCATGCCCTGCAGCTTTCCTCAAGTCTATCCCACTCCTGCCACTTTCCCAGCAGATTCAGATGCAGCTATTTAGCTTTTTAAGAAAAAATAGATACACAAAGTCTACTCTGTATTGTCAAATAATCACAAATGAGTAGAAAGAGCAGGGTTATGAAAGGCCATTCTTTTCAGGACAATAAGAAGAGGACAAAAAGTAGTGTTATGAAATTGCTAGCTTGTAACTGCTCCTGGACTGAAGAACATGTGCAGCTGTGGCTCTGAAGAAACACATTTTTTAACATCAATTCCCACAGCTGACGTGCAACTCAAGACACCAACCAGTGTCAGCCAAGTACACAGCTGAAGATGTTATTAATAGCAGGGAAGCAATGCAATCAGCATGTGGCTTTCCAACCACAGAAACTTCTCACCTGTCTGGCCACTCTCCGAGCTTCCCAGTAAGGCTTGGAGTCTTCTACAGCTTTCCCAATCTTCTTCACCAGTTCATCCAGTCTTACTGTTGCTTCTACCAGCACAGAACGGAATTTCTGGCGTGCATCCTTCAAAACAGAGCAGAAAAAAAGGACAAAGATCAGTGATAGGACAAGGGCAAATGGTTTTAAACTAGAGAAGGGGAGATTTACATCAAACATCAGAAAGTTCTTCACCATGAGGGTGGCAAGACACCAAACAGGTTACCCAGAGAGGTAGGTGGTGGAGGAAAATCTCTGGAGATAAAAGCCAGGCTTGAAGAGGCTCTGAGCAAACTGATGTCCCTCCTTAGTGCAAGGGGGTGGAACTAGATGACCTTCGAAGGTCCCTTTTAACTCAACTATTGTTCTATGTTCTATCAGAGGTTTAAAATTTATTTCTACCTGCTTGTAGAATCATAAAATAGTTTGGGTTGGAAGGGAGCTTAAAGATCATCTGGTTCCAACCCCCCTGCCATGGACAGGGACACCACCCACTAGATCAGGTTGCTCAATCCTCATCCAGCCTGGCCTTAAACACCTCCAGGGATTGAGGGGGCATCCACCACCTCTCTGGGCAACCTCTTCCAGTGTCTCACCACCCTCACCATAAAGAACTTCTCCTATATCTAGCCTGAATGTGATTGTACTCACCCTCAGGTTTTGCTCTTTAGATTCACATGAGCTGATACATTCAGAACAGCCACTATCACTTGGACTAAAGCAGAATCCTTCAAAGGTAACAGCAGGAACCCAAAACTGCATCTCAAGCTTGAATTCTGGACACTAAATCTTTCAGGGACAGCTTTTGCATGATATCTGCAATAGCCTGTGCTAGACACCACCTGTGGCAGGGTTCCTCAGGGAGAAATAGTTTATAAATTACATGCTCAGTGAGGAAACAAGCAGCAACATAGCAAGTTCTGTGAGGGAGTTCAGTAGCAAAGACATCTCATTTTGACAAGGCTGGAATGGGGCTAGCAGGCTGGCAAATTGGCTAGAATCAGAATTTCCTAAACCTTCTTGGTGTGCCCCATCCCTACTACTGTTTCCCCCAGGGACACCAATGAACAAGGCAAACAAAGATGAACAGGATCAGCTTTTCTATAGGAAGAACTAGATCCTTCCCAGATGGTTTATTTTTCAAGTCAGCTCTTCTTTCATTTTTATGGACACATCCTACTTACTTCAACAGCAGCAAAAAGCTGCCAGGTCCTCATGACAAGACTTCCTCTCATAAAAACCCATCATTTCTGCCATGGTTCTATCAATGGTTAAGGACACCCACTTGTCATTTGGTTGCTATTATTTGCTACACTCTATAAAAGTAAATTCCAGCTACTTGCACAGTGGATGAGCAGCCCCTTTTATGTGATTAGCTGAGCAAGGAAAATATTTTCTCTGCTCCACTGAAATTACTGCACCTGAAGCAAAGTGATTCCCATTTCCATCTCTGCATCCAACAAGGCAGTCTCTAAATCAATGGAATTACTGCTGAGAGATGCAAATTCAGGCTGGGACCCGACCCAGGATTTAAAGGGACTAGGAGGAAGGGCCATGGGAGCTCTTGACAAGCCTTATAATTCTAATTAGAGAGCAGGATTTGCAGAGGCTGCTGGAGTGAGATGCTGCTGATGAGGAAGCAGCTGGCTTGAAGAAGTGCTCTAGTTCAGGGGGTTTTTATCATTATTGCCGAGGATTTCTAGAATGCACAACTGTTATTTCAGAGAAAGAATTTAAATCCATTGGAATCTACCACTGTGCTCTCAGAAGGGGGTAGAAACCCCCCAATGCTATAGTATTTTTTACCAAAAAAGCAACATAAACCAGTAAAAACACTAAGAAGAAAGCAAAGGAGCCATCTAAAACCTTAATCAGCATCAGTAAAATTTTATCCTAATAGCTTCAGATTCCTAAAGTGCTTCACTTTGTTCTAAGGAAGTACTCAAATGGGTAACAAGGTCAAAACCAGAGAATTAAATGCACATTAACTTATTATGTTATTAAGTCTAATCCAGTCAATAATCTCCCTTCTTACTGAAAGCCTGAAATATTTCAAACGATACACATCAAGCAAATGGTTAAATACAAATATATTTATGAAAATATAAATATTTATGTATTTATTTTATGCATTAATTTTTAAAAAAAGACATATTATCAAAAAATTCAGGTCCTATGTTTGTAAGAGAAGCACTTAGAACAAAGAAGCCATCAAATCTGTGCCCCAAATTCAGTCATGTAATAATTGTGTACACTCCTTTCCAGCAGGAAAGGGAGAACTAGTTTCTATCCTAAGTTTTAAGAAAAAAACCCCAAACCAACCAACACAAAACCATTTAGGACAGAGCAGACAAGCTCACAGCAATTTCTGTTCCTATTAATCTCCCACTAACTCAGATGAAGCACATACAAATTGCTAAACTTGTCACACACCCAACTCCAGCAGAAGAACAGTGTATTTTGAAACATCTCATCCTCTGCTCCTTCCACCCTCAAACTTTCTTCCTGGAAATGCTTAGCCCTTTTTCTGAAATAAAATTGCATAAGCAGTTTTAGGGAATACACCCAAGTTGTTCTCTATGCATGTTTTTGCTGCAAAGGTTCATTATTAAAAGCAGATTTTTCCCAGTAACCTACTGCACCAAGAGAGGGACCACCTTTAACAACAGTCCATCCACCCAGCAGCATTTTGAAAAGAAATTACAAAATAATTTTAGACCTACAAAGCACTTGCTGGGGATAAAAAGAAAGCTTCTTTCTCCTTCCTCATGAGTGATGGTGATGAGCTGGTGTTTGATGGCAAATGACAGGCAAATAACTATTTCTGCCTATCAAATGAAGCATGTATTTTCAAACAATTCTCTGTTTAAAATTAACCTAACACATCAATCGGGTATGGAGCATCTCAGAACATCCAAGTTTCAATCACTAAGGCTGCCCAATGACCCTGGTCTGCCAGAACCTCCAATAATCCATTGAAACAGCCTGGGAGGTGTGTGGGAAATGGGATTGCTGACTATGAGAGAGGCTTCATCCATACTTTCCTCTGCTATGGACAACTAAAAGCTCATTTGCAACTTAATTTGGTATCAACAATGTCCAAGTGTGAAAGTAGGCAGGCTTCCTAATCACATATGCATCAAATTTAACTCATAGCATCAACCAGGGTAATAATATTTTTAGCAGTTATTCAGTGCCTGAGCAGTACAGGATGGCAGGACTAGGAGTAACAGATGCAAATCGAAAGAGAGGAGATTCAGGCTGCAGAGGAGAATGAAATTCTTTCCTGTGAGGATTGTAAGACACTGGAAGAGGTTGTGGATGCCCCCTCAATCCCTGGAGGTGTTTAAGGCCAGGCTGGATGAGGCACTGAGCAACCTGGTCTAGTTGGAGGTGTCCCTGCCCATAGCAGGAGGGTTGGAACTAGATCTTTATGGTCCCTTCTCAATCCAAACCATCCCGTGATATAAAATCACTACTCATTCCTAATAAAAGGATGCAAGGATGAAGTGGAGTAACATCTCAATTTTTAAGCAACGCAGTGACTAATTTCTCATCTCAGAACAATAAAAAATACCATTTAGTAGTTGCTCTAACCTGCTTGCAGACAGTGACTATCAATAGACTGGTATTTTCTGCCCATTTTGAAGGTGGGGAAAGCACTGGGTACTCCTTCTAAAAAAAGGCTTCCCTGCCTAATTCTTCCTTCCTTCCTCCCTTAGGCTCAAAGCAAAGCCCTTTGACTCACTCAGGTGACATAGTAGAGGAAGGAGCCTTTCCTTACTCATCCACAGATGAAAGACAGCAAAACAAAACAAAAAAACCCCAAGCAATACATACACAGGAGCTATTTCCTATGGAAACAAGTACATTATAAAAAGACAGAAATATTTGCTCTTCTAGCGCTGCACAAATGCTTCTCACACAAGCATTTGGCACTCCAAAAACCAGCAGGAGCACCAGCCGGTGAGCTGCTTCTCCCTTATCCATGTTCTTTGTGGACACTGGAAAATGCTGCTCAAGAGATCCTGATAAGGTGGGGGATGTTTCCTCAGATAGAAGTTTCCCCATGCTCAGAATGAGATTCCTGCCACTGACAGGCCATTTATCTAAAACTTTAAAAGACTGAGGAGCTTTTTTTTTTCCACCCTCTCAACAATGGGGTATTTAAATTTTTTGCATGTGGCAAGGACAAAAGGTGGAACTTTACCCTGAAACCAAGTATTTTAGTGAGGAAGTACAAAGAGCAACTCCAAGATAACCCTTCCCCTTCTGCTAGGGGTTCAAATGCTGACAAAGCTCACAAGGGAAAGAAAACATTTCCTCTATCAGGGACCTGCAGGGTAAACCCTAAAAAGCAACACTGGGGACCTGCAGGGTAAACCCTAAAAAGCAACACTGACTCACAGACTGGGACAAGAGGATCTAAGTATAGAAAGAGGGTCTTAACCAGATCTGACTTATAACAAGCACGGCTGAAAGCAGCTCTCTTCAGCTCTTGCCTTCATGTGCAGATGTCTCCCCTTTAACAAAAACCAGGCTCGTAGCTCCAGCAACCCAAGAACTCTCACTAACAGAAACCACATTTGGGATAGCTGGGATTCCAGCAGTAATTTTAATGGCATGTGCTGCATTTCCCCTCCCTGCAACACTGCCAAAGGGGTCCCTGGGTGAATGTTATATCTGCATTGTACTTTCAGGGGCCAGTCAAAGGCTTGAATTTGCTTGCTTATTTTTTAAGTACATTTGCAACTCCTGTTGCCAGTTCAGATGGAGACACTTCTCCAATAAACAGGAAAAGAGCCCAAATAACAAGGCTCTGTTTTGGCCAAACTCAAGTTAGAGCAATTTATCTCCAGTGCAAGATGTTTCCCCCATAGCTTCCCAGACATGTCAAGCATAAACAGGGATGTCAGCCAAGCCAAGTGTTAAATCCCTCAGAGGACTCTTATCATCCTTTTGCTGTGCCAGTAATGCTCGGGGTTGCACTTAGAAGGGAGCAGCATTATAGATTTTAAATCAAGCCTAATCAAAGATTCATTAACAGGCAATACATTAAGGCAACACGTAACTACCAGCCACTCAGTGCCCTTCAGCAGCTCCACAGCTCCTCAACAGGCTTGTGAGCACCATCAGGTTAGACTGTTTCTCCAGGGTTTAATAGTGTAGGTCAAAAGTGCAAAAAAATGAGCAATTATATCATGCAAAAGAACAGATGTAGCCACCTTCAACACATCTCTTCAACCTGAGCATGTAAATCCACCCCTCTCACAGGTGACTAGGGTGAAGAACTTATTTAAAATTTAAAAAAAGATGAAACAATAGGGTTGGAAGGGACCTAAAAGATCATCTAGTTCCAACCCCCCTGCCATGGGCAGGGACACCTCCCACTAGACCAGGTTGCTCAATGCCTCAACCTCAAAAGGTGTTAAGCGTGGGCTTAAACGCCTCCAGGGATTGAGGGGGCATCCACAACCTCTCTGGGCAACCTCTTCCAGTGTCTCACCACCCTCCCAGCAAAGAATTTTTTCTTATCTCCAGCCTGAAACTCCCCTCTTACAATTCACATCCATTATTTCTAGTCCTTCAACATCCACATTGAATAAAAATTGCCTTTCTGTAGCCCCCTTCAGGTATTGAGAAGCTCCTATAAGGTCCCCCAAGCCTTTTTTTCTCCAGGCTGAAAAACTCCCAACTCCTTCAGCCTGATCAACTTCAAACAGAAACCTTCATTTTTATCACCTCCATGTTTTCCACATAATTTGATCACACCAATGAAGTATAATCTCAAGCTCCTAGAAGCCTCTACTGACTTCAGCCCTGGGTAACACAGCATTTTAACTTCCATTTTGCAGATGGAGAAATGAGGTAGAGCAAGAACTATGGGGTTTATAACCATTTAACACATCCCGTCTTTTTGTTTTCCAACTAATGGGCACTGGGGCGAGTCAATATTCCCACTTAAAGCAACTTGTGCAAAGCTACAGGAAGCCCAGAACAGACTCAGGCTACTTAGACACACAAGGTTCCTACTCTTCCTGCTTATCAGAGAGCCCATCAAGCTACAAAAAAAACACTGGTGGTCTTTTTCTTAACTTCCCTCAAAGAAATTCAAGTTATCTTCAAGCATTGCCAAGGCTTTTCCAGATTATTCTGGGATGAAAAACTCAGAAAATTCAAAAGTAGGAATGTATGGACCACAACATAAACACTAAAGGAAGCAGGCAACCAGCATCTTGTGCTGTAAATAGCCTGATTATATGGGCTGTGTTCCATTTAAAGTCAACTCTGAGCAGATAATGAAATGGCAAGGAAAATAATAAGATAAAAATAGCTCCATTGTCTGGTTAAAAGAAAAAAAAAAAACCCATCTTTCTTCTAATATCTTGGAATAAGAGCAACACTGCAGATTGGGAAGGTGCAGTAAGAGGGATCTACAGCAGCTAATTCAAGCTAAAAAGGGGAAAATTCTCAAATGCAAACTCAGCATGAACCCACATCTTCAGCAGCATCCAAGGATTCTGGAAACATCTGAAGCGCATGGATCTCAGTCCTAAACTCCTTCCAGACAATGGATTTATCCTGCAAGTCTACAAACTTCCTCTTTTTTCCTTTTCACAGGGTTTTTCTTCCAACTACAAGTGTTTGGTTCATTTTTTTTTTTAAAAACTTTCCTCTAGAAAAGTCTTAAGTCCATTTAATAACCATTTATCAACATAAACGCATTAAGCTCAGCTTTACATCAACCAACTCCATTTGTCTTCAAAATTTAAGTAAATCACAAGTAATTAAAATCTTCCTGGATTAAAAGTGATGCAGCTGCATGATACCACAAACTGGCTTCAATCCAGCAAGATTTTTTAGATTAAAAGTGGAGAGGAGCAAGTGTGAAGAGCAAAGTGATGTGGAAAAACTGCTCTTAAAATTAAAAGAAAAATCAGGAGTCTTTTAGCCTTTAGAGCTCAGCATGTGCCACACACAGGGGTTAGAAATCTCAAATATATGAATAATTCTAAACAAGTAGTAAAATCCCATCTTAAAATCACTGAAACTTACTTCATAAATATGCATTTGCATTGTTATTACTATTCTACCTGCCTCAGTGCAAGGTATGACAAGACTAATGAAATCCAGGCAACTATCTGTAGCACCATCTTTCAATTTCAGTGCCCCAGCATGAAGCAAGGAGACTGAAGAAATACATATGATTTTTTTTAATATATGTTCATAAAAGAGTCCTAACATCCATTTTAGTAGTACTGCTGCAGCCCAGCATACTGATTTTCTTAAAGTTCATTCATAAAACTTAAATCAAGCCACCTAACAGTCCTCACACAGCTGAAATAGAGTTTAATTTTGCATAACAAATAGTCCCTCACTTTACTAAGTTTATTTGCCAATAAATTTGGGACCTACATGCCACAAAGCACAGAAAACAAGCAGGAAGAAGAAAAAAAGCCACATGACAAGGCTGCTTTGTTTCTAAAGAAGTCCATAACTCAGTTCTCTGCTTGGTGCATACTCATATTTTAAGATACTACCAGAAATCATCACATGTTCCAGGTATGGAACCATGAAAACACATGGAAGAGGGAAAATAAACAAAAATATCACAGAACGGTTTGGGTTGGAAGGGACCTTCAAGATCTAGTTCCAACCCACCTTTCACTAGACCAGGTTGCTCAGTGCTTTGTCACACAAATTTTGGCATCATAAAGATGCAGAACAGAAAGCTACAGATGTTCATCACTGTAGTCTCACCATGTTTTGATACAGTATTCAAAAATTTTTGACACTGTCAGAACTCTTGAGGATGTAAAACATCATCTCATCCCACTATACCTATAGCAGCACATTCACCTTACACTATCATTACCTTAAACTTCTTTGCTTTGCAGTTAAAAGAAAAATTAAACACAGTAGGACAGTTTGATTTTTCTGTGAGATCAATAATGTTGAACCTTTCAGAATACCTATGAAATTAGAGGCTTTAAAGCAATTTCTTCAGCACTTTCTCTATGATTTAGTGTCCAAGAAAAACTCCTTTCCCCTCTTTTCAACTTTCCTTGCTCAAAAAGGAACAACAGAAAGACAAAATTAACTAGCTGAAAAAGAAATAGCCACCAGGGAAGACATTTTGGTGTGTGATTATATGTCAAAGACCTCTTAACTAAATAAGCTTTCACTGTCTGTAATCACGAGAGTGCAAATCCAAAGCAGAGGCTTGTCAAAACAGACCTGGTCTAAATCTAGTTTCAAATCCTAAAAATAGTGTTTGGCAGCTTTGTGTGTCAGGGGGTTCTCCACATTGGGTTTTCACATCCCCTCTTATCTACCTACTCCCTCTCTGTTACAGCTGCTACCTCAAAGCTCTTATAAATAAAATAAATTTTTAAAAAATCACCAGATTCTTGCTGCCAAATTACCAGTGACAGCACAATTCAGGAGGGAACCCACCCAAAAACACTGTTTTGTTGCTCACAACGCCCAAAAATGCACAAAAATTGAATGAAAAGGATAAATTCTTTACCTCCAGCTCTGTCTCTCTGCGATTAATATCATCTGTAGATTGATTCAGTTTTTCCAGCTCTCCCTAGAAAGGAAGAAAGTAAAAATATTAAGAAATAGGGATGGAGGGGGAAGTATCTGAGAAGGCTCATTCAGCATCCTCACTGAAAGTTCTCAAGAGCTGCAGCTTACACAAGCCAGTGGAGAGAGGAAACCTTAACACATTTAGATTAAGTTTGCTAGAAGAAAAATAACCAGGGGAGCTCTATAGTTTTATTTTTAAAAGCAGCACATTTCCTGTTCTGGCTTATTCCTTGCTATTAAAAATAAACACAAAAGGTACAGCAAGTTCCATCTTGTTCATCATCTGCTGGTTTCCAGAGATACACACACAGTCCACAAGGATTAATATTATCACAGGAGAGACAGCACAGAATTGACAAGAAAGATGTCTTGCAGCACAAGAAATATTTGAGTCAAGATTTTGGCCAACCATTTTAAAACAACTGGTCAAAAGGACACGATTGTGTTTATTTAGCCTGCCCTCACACCAACATTTTCATCCCTTAACAGCAAAAACAAAGGTGGTGATTCCCTTGAATAAATATTTACTAGAGGTGGTGCTGGCATGAATGAAGCTACTGGAAAAACAAAAGCTCACTCCTAATGACTTTCTTGCCACAAAAAGCAACCCTCAGGAGCAGATTCCAACAGTCTTCATTATTTAAGCTACACCTTACTCCCTGTGAGGTCCTGTGGTTGCTCCCTGACTCAAACATGACTTCATTTTCAACTGCTTGTAACAGAATCTGTCCTGAGATGTTTAAATGTACAAATAAATTGATTGTCACTTGAGAGATTTCCCACTGGATTGCAAGAATGACCCTGGTTACAACCAGAAAGGAATTAATTGCAACTGTTTAGTTGTCTCATTCTTCCAGGTCACATTTCATCTGCAGGATTTGGAAGATCCATACCTGTATCTCCCCATTTTCTGAAAAAAATGCTCATTTGCATAGCTTTACAGTGAAAAAATCAAGAACATCATGGCTTTCTCCAGGCAAACACAGTTCAGGCAAGCAGAAAACTCAACAAAAAAGCAGGATTTCACCAACAACATGAAAACCAGCTACGTGGTAACAAAAGCTCACTCCTAATTACTTTCTTGCCACAAAAAGCAAGATTCCAACAGTCTTCATTATTTGAACTACACATTACTCCATGTGAGGTCCTGTGGTTTCCAACAGCAGTGCTGACTCAAACGTGACATCATTTTCAACTGGTTGTAACAGAATCTGCCCCGAGATGTTTAACTGTACAAATGAACCACTGTAAATTGATTGTCACTTGAGTGATTTCCCACCGGATTACAAGAATGACTCTGGTTACAACCAGAAAGGAATTCATTGCAACAGTTCAGTTGAAATCTGACCTGGAAGAATGAGGCATCGCAGGATTTGGAAGATCCATACCTGTATCTCCCTGTTTTCTAAAAAAGATGCTCAAACTAATAGCTTTATAGTGAAAGGCTAAGAACATCATGGCTTTCTCCAGGCAAACACAGTTCAGGCAAGCAGAAAACTCAACAAAAAAGCAGGATTTCACCAACATGAAAACCAGCTACGTGGAAACATGGCTGCAGCACCCAAAGCCAAAATTAGATCAATAGAGACTAATGGAGCTTCTCACATTTGGGGCAGCATCAGGATGGATTTTGGTTGATTTTTTAATGTATTTTGCAACTACTCTACATGTTTTTGGAATTTTGCAAGTGCTCTGGCCTGGCCTGGGAAAGAAATGCTTATAATAGTTAAAAAAAATAACAATTACAACAAGGAGGGCTCTATGCCAAGGATCCATCCCCTTAGCAATGAACACACAGGCTTACTCATGGCAAACAGTCCCAAAAATGCTGGAGGCAAAAGTCATAACTCTAAAAAAAAATCTAACAATCCGTGTCATTTCAGCATGTTAAAGTTCACACTAAGGGTAAAATCGTGATTTGGGGGAGAAAAAGCTTTGTTTATAAAGAAGAACAAGAAGCATTTCCAGAAGGCGTTCTGAGAGAAAGGGAAGCACCATCTTCCAACTACATCCCCCTCGCTTAAAGAGGCAAGAAGCGTTTGAAAACCTCCATTTTTTCCTCCATTTATGCATTTCAGAGCAGCATCACTCCATCACAGCAAAAAAGAAGAGAATATGACAGGAGAAGGAAAAGGAACTCCATTATGGAGCTTGGGGCAACAAAAGGCTGAGGAACCCCGGGGCTACCTCCATGAGGTACCCGGGGCAGCACAGCACCGATAAAT
>VZTY01022541.1:0-18431 GCA_013400935.1 Turnix velox | reverse complement strand
TTATTTGTATTCCCTTTTTTTTTTTTTTAAATCTCACTACATTATTTTATCCTCTTTCTTTTCCTCTTATTTTTCTTTCAGCTGCTGAAAAAAAAGGGAAGAGAAAATGGAGGAGAAAAAAAGATAAACACTTTGAACAAAGCAAGTGGTTTTAGGTAGAGGGAAATGCCAGATAGGCCTTTTTTTAAAATAAAAATGTTTCTCACCATGTTATTTTTATCTCCTATCTTGGCTTATTTTTTATCCAGCTCCTGAAAAAAGGGGAGAGAAAATGGAGGAAAAAAAAGAATAAAGGCAATTCCAACAAGCTGGGGAAATTCAAATGGAACCCGGATTTTTCTATTGTGATGCAGCAGAAAAAGACAAAAGACAGAATAAAGGCAAAGGCTTTAGTTGGGGGGGGGGAAAGGAACTTCACAAGATGTCCAGGGATGGGAAGGGAACTCAAGAGAACATCTAGACAAATCCCACTGTTGGAATAGAAACATCTAGATAAGGTCACAAGAAGATCTGATATTTAGGGTGCAGGATGGATGGATGCAAATTGGAAGAGGGGAGATTTAGGCTGGAGAAAAGAAAGAAGTTCTTCTCTGTGAGGGTGGTGAGACACTGGAAGAGGTTGCCCAGAGAGGTTGTGGATGCCCCCTCAATCCCTGGAGGTGTTTAAGGCCAGGCTGGATGAGGCATTGAGCATCCTGGTGTAGTGGGAGGTGTCCCTGCCCATGGCAGGGGGGTTGGAACTAGATGATCTGGAAGGTTCCTTCCAAGCCAAACCATTCTATGATTTTATGGTTTACCTGCAGAGCACTTCAGATGAGGGTCTCCTTAATCACTGGGGCAGTGGCCAAACTGTCACCCAAACACTAAAGGAGAAAGAGTGGGCAACTCTTCTGCCAAGCAGTGATGGGCTCCCAGCACCTCTTCATCTCACTGTCCATGGGCACAGCTGGAATTTTGCTGCAGCAAAGAAATGAAATTTTAAACAATTACTTTCTCTCACCCCAGAGAGCAATGAATCCCTTGTCACCAAAAAGGACAAAAACATTGTGTTTTATCTTTTCCCATCCAAAAGGCATAAAGGGAAGAGTCTCAGCACATCACATGGGCCAGGCTTCCCATCCAAGAAGAATAGAAACACAGAATCATAGAATAATTGGGGTTGGAAGGGATCATCAAGATCAAGTTCCGACCCCCCTGCCATGGGAAGGGACACCTCCCACTACACCAGGTTGCCCAATCCCTCATCCAGCCTGGCCTTAAACACCTCCAGGGATTGAGGGGGCATCCACAACCTCTCTGGGCAACCTCTTCCAGTGTCTCACCACCCTCACAGCAAAGAATTTCTTTCTTTTATCTGGCCTGAATCTCCCTTCTTCCAATTCACATCTGTTATTCCTAGTCCTTCCATCACATATCCTATTAAAATTCCTACCTCAGTCTTTGTCTTCCTCCATAATCTTTTCCCACTCTTCTACTTTATTTACAACACTGCCTTGTTCAAAAAACTCCTCAAAAGATAACTAATAATAAAGAATTTTTAAAGCCCTGTTCTTAGACATCTTCTTAGAAGCTTCCTCAGAGATGCAAGATGAAAAAAAAATCCCATCAAAGCATAAGATAAAAATTCATGCTCTTAAGGTAAAAAGGAGGCAAAATACACGCATAAAAGCTCTTTCAAACTCCTTAAAGCAACCAGGAGAGAAAAACAAACAAGCAAACAAAATAAAAACAAAAAGGAGGAAGAGGAAAGAGGTTCAAACATTTGAAAATTGTGTGAACACAAAGTTTGAGCAACAAACTAAGAAACAGAAGAGGTGTTACAAAAATACAGATGGGTTTCTTGCAACATCTTCATTTCTCCCAGCAGAAGAAGTCATGTAAAGAAGAAAAAAATCGCAAAAAATCGCAAAATATTGGCTAAAGGCAAGTCTTTTGACGCTGCCCATTAAAAGAGGTTCTCATCAAGAGGTTCTGGCATTTCTCACCTCTGGTGGGCTGTGGTTCATGCCAAGACTGTGGAAGTCAAACATCCAAAGTTCTCATCATCTTAGAAGATCAGAGACAACACACAAGCTGCATATGGAAGAGTTAAAGCTTTATGGCAAATTTTCTCCCAAACCTACACAGTCTGATCCACAGCAATGCCACCAAAGATTCTACTCTTCCACTGTTACCTCAAACAGTCCCTGTGATTGTCACAGCTTAAAAGACCTCCAAACTCATCCATCTGCCACCATGGAGGCAGAGCAAGATGTTCCTTCTCCCAGTTGTAGGGCAGAATTAGCATGTGGGGAAAGCTTAAAGGCAATATGAACACACAGACCTCTGTCTTCAGGGCTCCAAAACTTCAGCCATGATCACCCAGATCATTTTATAATGAGAAAAACACATTGGAAAGATTTAGGTTTTTTAAATCACTGAGGAAAAACACAGGTCATAGGTTTGTCATCACTGCAGACATCACTAAGGCATGAAGAAAAAAAGTGGCCTTGAGGGAGCACAGAGGAAGAGAAACAAATGACTTAAGAATATGATTTGCATGCTCATCTTTTTCTTTTTTCCCCTTAAATAGCTTGGTCTGAAAGTGCTGCCAAACAACAAAGGGTGGCAGAGCAGTGGGAACAATCCTGCACAGCACATTAGATGGGTTTTCATCCTCTGCAGAAGTTAACAGAGGGCAATGGCATTTGGACTTTACTTTTGCCAAGTCATGAGTGACCTCACCCCAGCAAATCTCTCCTGAGTGATCTGGGCAAAGCCAGACACCTCCCCAACTCCCAGAAAACCAGTCATACTAACCTTTCCCCCTCCCACACAAGATCCCACATGCACCAAGGCAGCTGAGTAAAGCCTCATCCCCAGCTTGTGCTTTCCCCCTANTGGATTTTACTTTTGCCAAGTCATGAGTGACCTCACCCCAGCAAATCTCTCCTGAGTGATCGGGGGAAGCCAGACACCTCCCCAACTCCCAGAAAACCAGTAATACTAACCTTTCCCCTCCCACACAAGATCCCACATGCACCAAGGCAGCTGAGTAAAGCCTCATCCCCAGCTTGTGCTTTCCCCCTATATCAATAGCTCAAAAACCTCAATTCTAGTTATTCCATATTTGAAAAAAAGAACCCTGAAGTTAAGGCAGGGAGAAAACAACTCACTCTTTCACTAACAGGATCCCAGAGGAGTGATGGGATCTTTGGTGTGCCAGAAATGGTAGAGCTCTCCTAAAAAAAAAACCAAAAAAAGGACAAGGAGAGGTACCCAGGGCAGGGAGGAGAGATGAGATCCAAGTTCCTTTGACAACCAATTTAATTGCAGCAGGAAGTGCCTCCATGTTGGGATGTGACAGCAGCAATTTGGGGCATGGATTTTGGTGGAACAGTGCAATGCTCTGTCCAAAAACACAGAATTTCAGGGATTGGAAGGGACCTCAAGAGATCATCAAGTCCCATCCCCCTGTTGGAGCAAGAACACCCAGATTAGGTCAGACAGGAAGGGTCCAGGTGGTGTTTGAATGTCTCCAGAGGAGGAGACCCTACACCCCCTCTGAGCAACCAGAGCCACTGTTCTCTCACCCTGACAAAGTTATTCCTTGCATTTCTACGGAACCTCATCTTAATTTGATTTCTTAACCCCTAAAAACATCTTACCTGTTTTTTCCAACATTACAAAAGGAAAGTCTCATTTAAAAACAAAGCCACTGTCTTCCTCTTCCTAAAAAGCAAAAAAAGATGCTGCTCTGTCAACATTCAAACCTTGTGTGTGCTTTCCTGGTTCTCAGAAGCATATTGCCTGTGTTCAAAACACTATTGAACATTAAATAAGACTTCACCTACAGCCACTGTCCATTTGAAGAGCAGCTCCTTCATATATTAAGCTTTGATAAGGAACTGAGTGCATACACAGGTTGTTTGAAAAGAGGAGCAGCATTTAAGGAAGATTTTCAACTCAAGATATTAAACACAAGTGGTCAGAATCACAGCTTCCTCTGGCTTATTATCTAGCAAATTTTCATGCTTCCATGCTTGAGAGTTGTCTTGGTGTGCTTATGCTCACCATAAAGTGCTGTTCCTTTATGAATTTCCATACAAATGATGCACACAATGACATGCTAACAGAGCTTGAGCATCCCTTTAATGGATTCAAAATGGAAGAGGGAAGATTTAGGCTAAATAGAAGAAAGAAATTCTTTGCTGTGAGGATGGTAAGACACTGGAAGAGGTTGCCCAGAGAGGCTGTGGATGCTCCCTCAATCCCTGGAGGTGTTTAAGGCCAGGCTGGATGAGACATTGAGCAACCTGGAGTAGTGGGAAGTGTCCCTACCCATGGCAGGGGGGTTGGCGCTAGATGATCTTGAAGGTCCCTTCCAACCCAAACCATTCTATGACCTGTGGTGCAACCAATTGTACATTTCCCCCCTAAAAGGAACATGTTCAAAGGAAAAGCCACATAGCAAAATACCCTTCCATTTAATTTCTTTTTAACAAGCACCATTTAAGGATGATTAAAAATACCCTCTTCTTGATGCTACAAAAAAATAAGGAAGTCTCAAATACATGGAGCTGCTGCTGTCCCATCCCTGGGTTCAACAACATCCTCAAGGCTGAAATCACGCAAACTGCACCAACAGCACCTTGAACTGAAACACAGAGCTAAACACAAGGCTCCTGCTTTCCTATTAAACCTTTCTCTGGCCTCAGGCAAACCACACAAAGCATAAAGGAAAGAAATTAAAACACAAGTACATCACCTATCCCTCCCCCTGCCTAACCAGCTGAGGGACCAGGAGGCCGCCAGCCTTTCTCCTCCCACCGTGCCCCCTTGGAAAATGCAACTCACCAGTGATGTCCTGCAGCAGAGACACCAGGAGGAGTATCCCTCAGGCCCCACGGGGAGGCAAATGGTGGCTCCTGCCCTTCCCTAATGCTGTTGAATAGGAGAGTGGGTGGAGGGGGCTGATTTGGAACAGCTGGGGGCAGGGGGTGGCTCCAGTGGAGCCCAGGGGTGCGGGATGTAAATTGGAAGGTGGTAGGTTCAAGCTGGGTATAAGAAAGAAATTCTTTACCGTGAGGATGGTGAGACACTGGAAGAGGTTGCCCAGAGAGGTTGTGGATGCTCCTTCAATCCCTGAAGGTGTTTAAGGCCAGGCTGGATGAGACATTGAGCAACCTGGTCTAGTGGGAGGTGTCCCATGACACTGGTGTTGGAACTAGATGATCTTTAGGGTCCCTTCCAAGCCAAACTATTCTATAATTCTGCAGGCTGGAGCATAGCTCTGTGCAAAAGCAATCTGGCAACTGCTGGGAGCTGTCTAACCACAGACTTTACTTCTTGCTTGTTACTAATTTTCCTATCACACAGGATAGATAGGAAAATCCCATTTTAGGCTCCTGGCCACACAACATAAACACTTGGAGCCTTGAGAACACCTTTCATCAGAGTATCTCAGAGGTTCTTCAGCCTAGAGAAGAGAAGGCTCAGGGAGGAGCTCACGGTAACTTCTCAATACTGAAGGGAGCTACAGAAAGGCAGGGAGAGGACTTTTCAATAGGGTCCAGGATGGCAGGACTAGGAGTAATGGATGTAAATTGGAAGAGGGGAGGTTTAGGCTGGAGAGAGGAAAGAAGTTCTTTTACTGTGAGGGTGGTGAGAGACTGGAAGATGTTGCCCAGAGAGGCTGTGGATGCCCCCTCAATCCCTGGAGGTGTTTAAGACCAGGCTGGATGAGGCACTGAGCACCCTGGTGTAGTGGGAGATGTCCCTGCCCATGGCAGGGGGGGTCGGAACTTGATCTTAAAGCCCCTTCCAACCCAAACCATTCTATGATTCTACCTGGGGAAGCTTTCCCTTTGGTTTCCTGAAGAAATCACATTTTTTACTGGATTAAAAAGAGGGAAACAGCACAGACATTTCAAGTACAGTGATGGCCCAGAGGATCAGTGAAGCAGACACCTACTCAAAATGAGCTTTCAAATTGGGGTTTCAGTAAACCAGAGAGCTATAGGAAGATTTGGTACCTCATGATCATCATGCTCAACTCAAGTGCAAAGAAAAAGGGCAAAACCCTTGTCTAGAGCTAGAGAAACAAAAAGTAGGGGCTGGCAACCAATGGGGAAACAGCTGGAGAGTCCAAAGATGAGGACAAGCCCTTTCACAGCCAAACTAAATTAACAAAGTATTAAGAAAGGTCTTTGCACAATCACTTTCCTTCCTTATCACATTTTAGCTGACCGACAGACAGTGATAGGAGACACAGAGAACGTTTTTTCCCACTCTCATCATTAATTTCCTTCCCAGGAGTTTATCAAGTGCCTAAATAGAGGAAAAAAAGTTGTCAGTTTAACAGATTTGAATTTGTTGCCTGCATGATCTTAAATGTCCACACTTCCAATGTGTCTTTCCAGCTATGTATTGAAATCCACAAGCCTTTAAAATATCCAAATAAAAAAAATATCTGTCTCAGCCTCGTGGAGGGGAGATGCTTCCTGTGTAGAAAGCCCCTTTTCCCCCTTCTCCTACTATTAATAGGAAGATTTTCTGCCTTCCACCCACTGCCTGGCAGATGCACACTCCTCAGTGCTCCCCCTTACATAAAAACTGTCTGTAGGAGTGAAGCAGAGTCTCTTTTAGCACCCAACTTTAAATATCAGGAAAAGAAGTAGTGATTATCTGCACTCCTTCTCCTGCCTTCCCCTGTGCCACAATCCACAAGGGTTTGCTGCTGCAGAGCTGCAGCCCCACACTTCCACCTTCAGCCCAGAGCAGCACCAAGGCTGGAAAACCTGCCCCAAACCAAAAATGACACAAGGCTGGCTAGAAAGTGCCTCACATCCCCTGAATAAACTCTTTTGGATTGCAATGCAGATACAGGTTCTTGCTCTTACCTCTGCTCCTCATCTCTACTTAGAATCATAGCATGGTTTACATTGGAAGGGACCTTCAAGATCATCAAGCTCCAACCCCCCTGCCATGGGCAGGGACACCTCCCACCACACCAGGTTGCTCAGTGCCTCATCCAGCCTGGCCTTAAACACCTCCAGGGATTGAGGGGGCATCCACAACTTCTCTGGGCAACTTCTTCCAGGGTCTCACCACCTTCACTGTCAAGAACTTCTTTCTTCTCTCCAGCCTAAATGTCCCCTCTTCCAATTTACATCCATTATTCCTATTTCCATCCCATATCCTATTAAAAAATCCTACCCCAGCCTTTCTGTAGCCCCCTTTCTTCAGGTACTGAGAAGCTACTCTAAGGTCCCCCCTGAGCCTTCTGTTCACCAGCTGCACAACTCCAACTCCTTCAGCCTGTCCTCATAAGGCTCCAGCCCTCTGATCATACAAGACATGGAATATTCTGTGATTCACATGGTAAGATGAACATGACTATCACACATCAGTACTATTTCAGTTTCTTTAGAACAAGATGTACAACCTCAGACCCACTCTTCTTTCTGCTTTTATAGAGAGAATTGGTTTCTTATTAGTATCACTTCCTCTTCAAGAAAAAAGTGCTGCTTTTTATCCTAGTGTTCCTAGTTTTATGATAATTTAACTACAGTGTAAACCCCCTGGACGTGTTTAAGGCCAGGCTGGATGGGGCACTGAGCAACCTGGTGTAGTGGGAGGTGTCACTGCCCATGGAACTAGATGATCTTGAAGATCCCTTCCAACCCAAACCATTCCATGATTCTAAATTAACATCTTAAAAATAAGCAAAACTTTAGGAACTTGGACACTGGTGATGAATGCCAAATTCAGAGCTTAGAAATCTCTTCTGAAATGTTACTAATCCATATCCTCCTCCTCCTCCACAATCCTAATCTTTAAATCTTAAAAATAAATGCACAGGAAGAAAACATTGCCATTTGGACTCTGTACCTGAATTTGTTTTCTTGTGCAAGAGATAAACTTTGAGCTTTCAGGAGTTACATATTTACAGTCTGAATTCACAACAAAGAAATTCTCTTCTATTCAGTAGAGAAATAGAATTCCTCTCTCTGAGAGAGCTGTATTATTTTTGAAAAAATAATTTTAAAAAAGGGAATAGTAAGGGGTTTTTTTAAGCTGTCTAAAGAAAAGTTACTCTTCATATTCTTTTCTATTTTATTAATAATTTTCCATTAAAGTAGTTCAGTTTTTTTTTTTTCCTTTAAACTTACAGCTCCCTTTATTTCTCTTCCTCCTCTCTTTGGAGCAAGAGGTAGGGGAGAGCATCTGCTGCCTTGTCATTCCCCAAACTGTGACAGGTTCCCTCTCTTTCTGTTCAATCCCACAAACTTACAGAGCAATTAATGCCATTTCAGATCTTTTGGAGCCAAAAAGCTTCCTGAGAAGGTGAAAAAAGGGGAAGAGGTTGGATGACATAACTGAAGATGAAGAGGGATGTGAAACTGAACTAACTAGTCAGTGTAACAAGGAGGCAGACAAGGCTGTTACTGCTCATAAAAGAGAAATAAACTGAATTGTCAACCTTTTTTCTCAGGGTTTAGCAGGAAAAGGCAAAATTAAAAGAAAAAAGGGTGTACTATGGAGCAGTTAACCCCATGCTGGATGTAGATGATTTCCTCCAGCACATCCTCTTTGCAAATGAGGCACAGCAGGAACTGAGATCAACAAGAAACAGCAGTGCTTTTGTCAGAGCACTTGGCAACAGAGCTCCTCTTCTATCAACAGTAAATAAAAGGAAGAGGTGACTAAATCCTGGTAGCCTAAACACAGATTTGGGTTCTGCTATTCTAAATACCACAGGAAGTCATACTTGCTCCCAAAAATTTGCAATCTAAAGGCAAAAAAAAAAGAGAGGAAATGTTTATCATATCCCCATTCCCAAAATTCACTTCTCTGAGGGCCAGTGTGTAGATCCAAGTTCCAAAGTTTAGCTACAAGCCAAGAAAGCCACAGGAAAGCAGGAGGTTTGAGGAAGAGCATGAGCTTTGTGTAGGCTAGGAACATCTTTCAGAACTTTATTTATGAAAATATTTGATGCCTCCAAGCATTTTTAGTCTAGGTCACGGAAAATGCTTTCTGAATGCTTATTAAATTCCTTTGGGGGTTATATTTGAAATGGATGATTCTGGTTTTTTGCTTTTTCCCTACAATGGTGAGCAAATGGATCAATCCACATCTCTTCCCTCCTTCACTTAGGCTTTACCTCTTTCTCCTCCCTTCATCAGCACTGTTTTAATGTT
The DNA here is from genome assembly GCA_013400935.1 of Turnix velox. NCBI lineage: Eukaryota > Metazoa > Chordata > Aves > Charadriiformes > Turnicidae > Turnix > Turnix velox. The sequence goes on along the minus strand of VZTY01022541.1, from coordinate 9,249 downwards.
GATATTCCCATTCCTGATGTTGTATAAGCTCGTGCCCCACTGGCTGCTTCACAGCTAACATCTCCTTTAGGATGGAAAATCAGTCCATATCATTTCAGCTGCAGCATCATCCAATTCTTTCTGGAAGCTTCCCTTCCTCCAGTCCATCCTACAACCACTGCTGCTGGGAGGAAATAACACAACTTGGTGCTCTTGTATTATCTACTTCTTTCTGGAAGCTCCCATTCCTCCAGTCCATCCTACAACCACTGCTGCTGCGAGGAAATAACTTGCAGGTAGTCTCCTTGTATCCTGCTTTCAGGTGCTGCATTATCTCAACTCACAATCTTCATCAGTCTCTGCTTTTTTCTTCAGAGACTAGTTTTGAGCTCTGCCATGCCTTTCCCTAGGGCTCTTTACATGTAGACTGTAGTTCTTGTTTTCTAGTAAGTCCTTTCATATATTTCAGAAACTGTTCTGAATGCTTTCTGGATGTTTTCTGGATGTTTCTGGATGTTTTCTGCCTTTCAAATTACAATATCAATATAATGGATCAATATAACTGGTCAGTTTTGTGTTCTCTAGTAACTTTCCTCTTATGTTTTTTTGTCCCAGATCCCAACCTGCCCATGGCAGTTCATCAGCAAATATGTCAACTCCTCAGATGGAAAAAGCTGATTCCTCAGTTTCCCTTTTCATTCCATATTCCTGGATTGAAAACAAAACCACCATGTCCATGCTTATCTTTATTTGTTAACCTCCTGGAGGGTTGAAACATGCCTCAATGAGACATTGACTGATTCAGAATGCAGAAAAAAACCCAACCCTCTCTCATGACTGACTTAATTTTTTTGCTGGTACCCACTTTCTGCATAAAAGCTTTTTTTCTTTTGCAGAGAATGGCAGCTGTGATGGCATTTTTAGCTGTGACATTTTCCCCCCACTCAGAATATTTTCTTAGTCCATTATCCTCCACTCACCATCTGCTGTACAATGGCCATGCAGTGCCAAGAAGCTTGGCCACAGCCTGCTTTATTCACTTGGATGAACCCTAATTGCTCAGCCTGGCACAATGTGGGCCACCACACAGCACAGCAGCCAATTCCAACTGCTTCTGACACTATTTCTTGAGGGTACAATGCTCCAGCAGAAGCTTGGAGGCAACTGTGACCACTGATTAGTCACAACACAGACCAGCCATGCTCCCATTCAGCTTTTGGGATGAGAGGAGGGAGCAGCCACTCTGTAAATGCCTTTTGTTGCCAGTTTCACGCTGGCAAAGTGGCATAAAGGAAGAGGCTGTGATGCTGGGAGCTGATCAAAGCACTGCACATTCAGGAGAAAAATTATTTAGTCATTTGGCTGTTGTGTCTGGTGCTGGAGGGGCTGGGGAGCAAGAAGGCTGGGGCTATGGTGTTGTCTCTAGATGTGTATTGCATAAAGCCTCTCTAAGTTTGTGCCAGCATGGTCCAACTTGTTGAACAAAGGACAGATGCCAGTTTTAGTTCTCTTTTTGCAGGCTACAGACGTTGGCTGTGCACCTGGCTTGGTGTAAACACTGTAGAAAGCAAGCAATGCATCCTTCTCTTTTTCTCTTGTGACACAGACCAACCTCCAAACATAAACATCACACTCCAAGGTACAGCTCAACATCCCTTCTCCACTGCTGTTTCAGTGTCTACTGGAAAGAAAGAGATGGCAAGGCTGGAAGGAGATGCCAAGGGTGGAAAGAAATGCCAGGGCTGGAAAGAAATGCCAGGGCTGACCACAATCCTGAGCTAAAGAAGGAAGCTTCCAGTCCCATCGCTCTGTGATACCCCAGCAGCCTGTGACACAGACCAACCTCCCAAGACACTTCAAGGTACAGCTCAGCATCCCTTCTCCACTGCTGTTTCAGTGTCTACTGGAAAGAAAGAGATGCCAGGGCTGGAAAGAAAGGTCAGGGCTGACCACAATCCTGAGCTAAAGAAGGAAGCTTCCAGTCCCATCGCTCTGTGATACCCCAGCAGCCTGTGACACAGACCAACCTCCCAAGACACTCCAAGGTACAGCTCAGCATCCCTTCTCCACTGCTGTTTCAGTGTCTACTGGAAAGAAAGAGATGCCAGGGCTGGAAAGAGATGCCAGGGCTGGAAAGAAATGCCAAGGCTGCCCATAATCCTGAGCTAAAGAAAGAAACTTCCAGTCATATGGCTTTGTGATAGCCCAGCAGGCAGTGACACAGATCAACCTCCCGAGAGAAACATCACACTTCAAGGTACCACTCAACATCCCTTCTACACTGCTGGTTCAGTGTCTACTGGGATTGAAAGGANGCCGGGGCTGGAAAGAGATGCCGGGGCTGGAAAGAGATGCCGGGGCTGGAAGAAAATGCCGGGGCTGGAAGGAAATGCCAAGGCTGCCCATAATCCTGAGCTAAAGAAAGAAACTTCCAGTCATATGGCTTTGTGATACCCCAGCAGGCAGTGACACAGATCAACCTCCCGAGAGAAACATCACACTTCAAGGTACCACTCAACATCCCTTCTACACTGCTGGTTCAGTGTCTACTGGGATTGAAAGGAAGGTTAGTAGCTAGTGCCATCTGGTGACCAAAATTCCAAACAACTCTTCACCCTTTAGTCAAACTCTACCCGTGCAGCAGGGTAAAGGAAAAAAAAATTAAAAATCCAACTTTGCACAGTGCTAAGAACATTCCCTCTAAATAACATCCCCTCTAAATAACATCCCCTCTAATAATAAATAAATATCTCTGAGATGTAATTACACTTTATTTTAAAAAACTATTTTCTTTTCCAGGATCCAAGAGCTATCTAAGCAGACAAATTAACTCCACAGTTAATAATCACCAGCTCTTAAACAGTTTGTGTTAAACATTTAGGCAATTCAGTGCTAGGGATGAAAGGAAGGGAGCACAGGTTAGTAGCTAGTGCCATCTGGTGACCAAAATTCCAAACAACTCTTCACCCTTTTTGGTCAAACTCTGCCTGTACAGCAGGGTAAAGGAAAAAAAAAACCTAAAAATCCAACTTTGCACAGTGCTAAGAACATTCCCTCTAAATAACATCCCCTCTAATAATAAATAAGTATCTCTGAGATGTAATTAGACTTCCTTTTAAAAAACTATTTTCTTTTTCAGGATCCAAGGGACAAATTAACTCAACAGTTAATAATTACCAGCTCTTTTTGTTAAAAGATTTAAACAATTTAGTGCTAGGGATGAAAGGAAGGGAGCACAGGTTAGTAGCCAGTGCCATCTGGTGACCAAAATTCCAAACAACTCTTCACCCTTTTTAATCAAACTCTACCCGTGCAGCTGGGTAAAGTTAAAAAAAAAAGGAAAAAAAATTAAAAATCCAACTTTGCACAGTAACTTCATGAAGAGAAGGCGTGAAACACATGACTATGACTTCGACTAGGTGAGATAAGAGGTTCACAAAGTAGAGACAGTCTACAGAGAGGAAAAATAGACGGTAATATAAATTATCCCCTTCTGTAGGTAGTTAGGGTCTGGCCAGAAGATGTCGCACTGTAGGAAAACGTCGGTCCCCTCTCCTGATAGCCAATAGCGTTTAGTTTATGATGTAGGAAGACGGAAGTGACGTTAGAAATCCAAGCTATATAATGCTTTGTCACTCACCAATAAGATCCTTTTGCTGGCCAATAAAAAGTGAGTTGAGAGCCCGAGAATCCTGGAGAGGATCGCCGTGAAACAACAAGAAACACCCTTCGTTTTTTTACTGCATGGCAAAAAAGGATTTGTTCCAAAGAATATTCTTTGGATGATGCCATTATCTTACACTTTTTGGGCTTCATTCTCCCTTGGTTTTAGAGACTCTCCTGGAGACCTACAATTTTAGCATCTTTTATTCGGTGCTGAAACCCAGGAAACTCACCTGGAATAGGGTGAACGGCAGGACCAGCCTGGAGGGGAGGACGCTCTGGGAGCAGCGAGGAGGAGGATGGAAGCCCATGTGAAGGTCGTATAATAATTAAATAAGCAGTGGGGTAGCGATTGTAAACCCAGAGTTAGCCGAGGAGACGATAGGGGAAAACCTTAAGTCGTGGGAGAAAAACCTTAGGTGATGGGAAGACTAGAAGTAATGGATGGAAACTGGAAGAGGGGAGATTCAGGTTAAACAGAAGAAAGAAATTCTTTACAGTGAGGGTGGCGAAACACTGGAAGAGGCTGCCTGGATGCCCCCTCAATCCCTGGAGGTGTTTAAGGCCAGGCTGGACAAGGCATTAAGCAGCCTGATCTAGTAGGAGGTGCCCCTGGCAGGGGGGTTGGAACTTGATAATCTTTAAGATCCCTTCCACCCCAAACTGTTCTATGATTCTATAGTTCTAATGTATAATAGTCATGTTCATCTTACCATGTGGATCACAGAATATAACCATGTCTTCAATGATCAAAGGGCTGGAGCAACTGCTTTATGAAGACAGGCTGAAGGAGTTGGAGTTGTTTAGCCAGGAGAAGAGAAGGCTCAGTCAGGGGGGACCTCAGAGTAACTTCTCAGTACATGAGGGGATCCTACAGAAAGGCAGGGATAGGACTTTTTAATAAGATATGTGATGGGAGGACTAGAAATAATGGATGTAAATTGGAAGAGGGAAGATTCAGGCTAGATATAAGAAAGAAGTTCTTTAGTGTGAGGGTGTTGAGACACTGGAAGAGGTTGCCCAGAGAGGTTGTGGATGCCCCCTCAATCCCTGGAGGTGTTTAAGCCCAGGCTGGATGAGGCATTGAGCAACCTGGTGTAGTAGGAGGTGTCCCTGCCCATAGCAGGGGGTTTGGAACTCGATGATATTTAAGGTCCCTTCCAACTATTCTATGATTCTATGTCAAAAAAGATGGAAAAGTTAAGTGGTGTCAGCTTAAGGCCATTAAACTGGTACGTCCAGAACAAAACTAATGAAAACTGTGAGTTTTTTTCTCCGCAGGACTGGATTATGGGACGCACTCAGAACCCGGACACCCCGGTGACAAGAGAGGATGACAAGGCGACAAGCATCCTGTACGCACCCGGGAGTTCCAAACAACAGGGGGGGCTACGATGCCTTTGTGTGGTCTTGATTTTGGGGCTTTTCTTTGTAGGACAGGCAGAATCAGAGTACCATCCCCAGCGGCCATTCAGGTGGGTCCTACGAGACCCTACAAGCAGTGATAAAGTGATTAAGGAAAACATAACAGCAGGAGCCCCGACTTTTAGGGTGACAATCGGTGACTTATTCCCCCAAGTGGGAGGACCCGAATCTAAATCATTATGGGGAACATATTGGTGCCCCAGTTCAAACCCAGGGAAGGGTTATTGTGATTATCCAGGATATGGGTTTTGTGGATATTGGGGATGTGAGACCATTGTAACAAGTGACAGGTGGAGACCAGAAGAAGATGATGAATTTTTGAGGGTAACTTGGGGACCAGATAGATGTGACCCTCCAAAATTTGCAAGTGATGGAATGATATCCCATAAAGGTACTTGCAGCCATTTGAATTTAGAAATCCTACACCCAGCTAATACAGGTTGGGCTGAGGGGAAAACGTGGTCAGTATTTCTTCACAAAGCTTTTATAGATCTAGGAACAGAGATCCAAATTGTTAGGCTCATGCCACAAGCAACCCAAGGAGTTGGGTCTAACTTGGTTGTTAACCCACAAACATCTACACCTTCTCTACAGAACATCACAAATCATACCCAAGTTACCACACCAATAGCAACCACCAAAATTCCTGATGAAGACTCTCTGGGAAGTAAGTGATACAAGCTAGCTACCAAGTATTGAACAAAACTAACCCAAATCTTAACAAAGCATTGTTGGTTATGTTATGGGGAATAAAATCCACCCTTTTATGAGGCTGTAGGAGTAAGTGACATACCCATAGGTGTCCCAGTGTAAATGGGACACAAAAAAGCAAGGGATTACTTTAGCAGAGGTGGGAAGTGGTGTGTGTGTAGATAAAGTCCCAAAGAGCAACTGTGTGTTGATAAGACACAAGATAAAACCCCTGCAAAATGGTTAATACCAGCCAAAAATACCAAGGGGGTTTGTTCTATTATGTGAGTTGTTGGAAAAAAATAGATGAATCTTCAGGATATTGTGTCCAGGTCTTTAAAATTTATCATTCTAAAGACTTTGACTCACAGATTATCCCAGAACATCATCTGTCAAAACAAGAACCCTTCACAGCATTAACAATAGCTTCTTTAATGATCATAGGCGGTACAGCAGTAGCATCCTTGGTGCAACAGAGTAAAGAATTTAGCCCATTGAGAACAGCAGAAGATGAGGACCTAGCTAGAATTGAACAGTAAGTGGATGAGAAGAATCACTTAGATGACTATCTGAAGCAGTGTTGCAAAATGGAAGAGGGTTAGATCTTTTTACGGCGGGGTGGGGGGAGTGTATGCTGCACTGAGGGAAGAATGTTGTGTATATGGGCACCACACCAGAATAGTGAGGGACACTATGACCAAATTGCCAGAGGGATTGGAAAAAAGGGGAATGAAAGGCACAACAAAGTTGGTTTGCATCATGGTTTAACCATGACCACCTTATCTACCTTGATGGGGCCTTGATGGTGATAGCATTGATCTTTGGATCCTATATATTGAATAGGCTCATGTTTTTGGTTAAGAAGTGGTTAGAGAAGGTTAACATTATGTTGATAGAACACCAACAACTGCTTTAAGAATGTTTTTGTTCAGTATTTCCTTTTGCTACTCCCAGTTATCCCCCAATTACCTCTTGCTTAGCGTGCCTTATGTTTATTATCCAAGTTTGTGATATATACCTTAACAGTGTTACAAAGCATAGAATAGGAACATGATGCATTTAATATGTTTTTCATCTAAGATTATGTTATATATATATTTTTAAAAGGTTGTTATATTGGGCACTCACCAATAAAGGCCATTTGCTGTCCACCACATTGGTGTCTGTGAGTTGATGGCCTGAGCAGCCTCTGAAGGCAACACCCTTCCTTTTTCACTGCATGGCAAAAAGGATTTGTTCCAAAGAATATTCTTTGGATGATGCCATTATCTTACACTTTTTGGGCTTCATTCTCCCTTGGTTTTAGAGACTCTCCTGGAGACCATTTTAGCACCTTTTTATTCTTTCCCACCTCCTGTCATATTCATCACACTCTCCAGAAAAACCTGTGGCAAGAAAAACTTGGCTTAAGTAAGGGCACAGGATGTGACAGACTCCAAGAATTAACCAAATCAAGACACAAAAGTGAATTTCACAGACCTAATGACTCAGACTTATTTTCAACTATCTACATGAGTATGTGCAACAAAAGTGGTGTCACCACAGTGATATCCAGTTTACACCATCACTACCTGTGCTGTAAAACCATAGAATCATAAGGTTGGAAGGGACCTTCAAAGCCATCTACTCCTGCAGTGACAGGGACATCCTGCACTTCATCAGGTTGCTCAGACCCTCAGCAATCCTGGCCTTGAATGAATCCAGGATTCCACCAACCTCTCTCTCAGTCCTCACCACCTTCATGGGGCTAAAAAAAATCACTGGAGTTTCCGTGGCATCACCTAAGGACAGCTATTTTTGTGTTGTTTGGTTAATTCAAAACAAAGAATGCCACTCTTGCAGCTATAGTTTTACTCACAGGCTTCTTGAGCCTGCCAGGAATATTCTAGCTTCTCTCTCTAAACTTCTCAAAGCTGCTCTCTTTGTTTTACAAAGGGGATTAATCTTTGGGGGTTTATTGCAGTGCTTCAAAATGCTGTCTGACAGGGTATGAGCTGCCAAATGGCTTGGCACGTGAACAAACCATGTTGCTGACAGCACTGACAAAGCAGTCTTGCACCTTCAAGTCATCAGTCATCTACAAAAATGTCCCTTTTTTTTACAGAAGCACTAATAAGATCTACAGAAATTATTCTATCTCACTGATCTACTCCTGGAAAGTGAGTCAGACAAAGAAGCTTTTTATATGAATGAGCTATAAACAGGGTTGTGGAATCAAGATAAAAAGTTCTCAGCATCATTTCCAGTTGACAAGCTTAGCCGTGTCTTCAGTGGGATTTTGCTGTATCTTCAAGATTCACATTCATCCAGGCAAGAGGTGACAAAGTGATGTCCCCTGGGGACACCACAGAGCATCACTGAGTGCTAAATGTGAAATGTGTTTTCAGGAATTGAGCTAAGTCTAAGGAGATTTCAGGTTTCAGAACTTTCTGAAGGTAATTCACAAAAAAAAAATGGTTTGTAATGTTGTTTTTTGTGGCTTCTTCAAAGTATTTTTATATTCCTATGAAATTTGAAGTTCAACCATTCAGAATCTACTACAGAAATCTAAGGGTGCAGAGAAACTGATTGTAAAAAATAGTGAGTGGAGGAGCCCAGACTGCAGGAAGGTTGTAATTTGACTGATTTCTGATTTTTCCATACAAATATTGCCAAGTAATTCCTGTTCTATGGATGCAACAGGCATGGAAAACCTGAGCTGGATTTGGCAGGGCATATCTAACTTAAAAAAAAAGGATAAAAGATTTGGCAGGGCACATCTAGCTTAAAAAAAAAAGATAAAACAGCATGATTAATCCAGAGTGGGAACTCTGAAAAAGCACTGAAGTGATGGTGAAGTGGGAAGTGGTTTACAAATTGAGGGGAAAAAAAAATCAGAACCTAGATTTATATTTTCAGTCTTCCCAAATTTCTCACTCTGCATATCCTACAAGCATGCACAAGTGTATCTCTGGCAAAAGCCTTCAAAAGCAACTCAGTTTCCTGAGGATAAGACCTAAAGTTTGCTGGAAAAGGGGGTAAAAGTTCTCAATCTAAAATCATATGTGGATATACACAAAATCACAAGTCATTTGGGAAAAAATAATAATAATAAAAAAATCACTTGTTCTTTTCCTTGTGCTCTGGTCCTCCCTGATTTCAGTATTTTCTCCTGGTGTAAAATGGGGCACATCGGCCTGGAAAAAAGAGGGAAAAATGTTCTCTAATGGAACATTTTACCTGTTTAATAGCTTTTATCTTTCCAAGCAGTGCCTCTGTGTGCCTCCCCACAGTACAGGCTCACCATCTGCCCCTGTTGTAATAAATGAACTCACATGATAAACACAGAGTGCAAATCCTGAACCTACTGCACCCAAGGGCCAGATGTTTTTGCAGAACATACAGATGAATGTTTGCTCCCAGATATTTGAAATGGCTCATAATCTTTGCTAATGACAAGAATAATCAGTGAAAAATTAAGCACGGGCCATTAAGCAGGTCAAGAGAGGTGAT
>VZTY01022540.1:12716-29600 GCA_013400935.1 Turnix velox | reverse complement strand
TGTTAATTCTTTAGAAAAGATCTTTTTTTTTTTTTCCTATTCTTCAAGGCATAATTTTTGGGGTACTTTCCTAACTGTAACAACTTTAAATAATTGTTTTCAAGTGAGATCTGGTAACAATTTGTAATATTTGTAAGATATGCTGTTAGTACAGGATACTGAAAACATTCTTACTCAAAACCTTAGGTTTTCTGTGTGATTTCTCAATGCTCTGACTGTTGCAACTGTAAAAAGTTACCACCTAGGGTTTAGAGAGTGCACTGATAAGTGACAGGGAATTATTCGTGCCCATTGCTAAATAGGATTTTATTATTTTTTTTCTTTTAAGTGAGTTTGTGGATGGCTGAAAGCTTGCTTGACCACTGAGCTGCTGCAATGTTTTGCTGCTTGAGAGCCGTGAGAAGGTATGTTGCTGCTCTGATATACCTTTAGCATATGATTTTAGAGTTTGCTTATCATTTGCATGTATGTAGAACTGGTTTTATATTTTGTTTAAGGCTTCTTTCCTTGGCTTTCTCATCTTTACCACTTGAAGCTTTCAGCAGAGCATCCACAATTGAAAATCCCACAAAGCCTGTCCTTGAGTGAGTGGTTTAAAAGGCTCTCAATCAACCAAGGGCTTTAAAATAGCTCAGTTATGAGAAAGTGGTAATTTAAATCTGAAAATATCTAATATATTACTGCATTATTGAGTTTTTAAAGCTCAGTGTTTCAGAGTGAGTGAAGGTCTCTGTAATAATGTGCTTAATTCAACAAAGTTTCTCACTGCCAGTGCCAAAAGCCCAAAAGTTAAACTTCAGAGACCCTGTTTGGAAAAAAAAAGTAAAAAGAAAGCTGAAGGGAATTACTTAATAAATTAAATCAGTCCTAGAGTATGATTGTGTAATGTGTTCACACAGAGATTGTATTTCATATCTTTCAAGAAGTGGAGACTGCTGTTCTCAAACTTGCTGTGACCTTGATCTCACATGAAGCCTTTCTTTGCTCTTCAGATCTGAGGGAAGCTCTTGGAACAATCTTTGCTCTCTGCGAGCAAGGCCACAATCATCTCTTCCATTTTTTTTTTCTCTCTAAATTTATTTTAACTCATTTATTTTGTCAGTTTGCTCGAAGGATGCCTCAGAGTTCTGTCTTTCACCTTCAGTGAATGAATTCTTCCTTCTGTCACACAGACTAATTTTGGCCCTTGAGCGTTTCTCTTTTAAGCAGGTTCAAAATAGACTTTTGGCTGGGATCCTGAGCCTTCCTACCAGCATGACAGTGTTTAGAGACAAAACAGGAAACTAAAGTTAACCATACTTGGCCAAGAATGGCCAAGCTTATGATTAATAAACTTGGAAGTATGAAGTATAGTCTCCAGGTATGTTGGAACTTTTTTTCCCTAGCTACTGGACATGGCATTGCATGTAGCTCAAGAGTGGATGAGAGGAGCAGTGTATGAGTTATGTGGAGAAAGAACTGTGCTCCTTACTTCCTCCTAACAGCTGGATCTGGGAGGATCATAAAATGGTTTTGGTTGGGAGGAATCTTCAAGATCATCTAGTTACAACCCCCCTGCCATGAGCAGGGGCATCTCCTACCACATCAGGTTGCTCAATGCCTCATCCAGCCTGGCCTTAAACACCTCCAGGATGTTAGACACCTCCAGGTGTTAGACACCTCATCCAGTGTCTCACCACCCTCACAGCAAAAAATTTCTTTATTCTATCCAGCCTGAATCTCCCCTCTTCCCATTTACATCCATTATTCCTAGTCCTTCCATCGTATATCCTATTAAAAAGTCCTACCCCAGCCTTTCTGTAGCCCCCTTCAGATATTGAGAAGCTCCTCTGAGGTCCCCTCTGAACCTTCTCTTCTCCAGGCTGAACAACCCCAACTCCTTCAGCCTGACCTCAAAAGGGAGGTACTCAGCCCTCTGATCATCTATCTTCATGTGGATTTCTTGCATGGCTTTCATCAAAACTGCTATCAGATAGGCAGTTGGTTAATTTACTCTTTTTTGTTGGGAAAAAAATCTTTTCCTTTTTACTCTTTTGTGTCCACTTCTTACAAAAATTAAAAAAAAAAAAAAAAAAAAANTTCTCTTCTCCAGGCTGAACAACCCCAACTCCTTCAGCCTGTCCTCAAAAGGGAGGTACTCAGCCCTCTGATCATCTATCTTCATGTGGATTTCTTGCATGGCTTTCATCAAAACTGCTATCAGATAGGCAGTTGGTTAATTTACTCTTTTTTGTTGGAAAAAAATCTTTTCCTTTTTACTCTTTTGTGTCCACTTACTACAAAAATTAAAAAAAAAAAGTAAAAAAGGAGAGAATTTCTGTAAGATGATGATTTTGATGTTTTCAGAATGGTTAAGCATATGACCAAGTGGACTTTTATCTAGTGGGCTTGACTTCCTTTCTTTCTTGCCAGGTCAGGTAAAGGTTTTTTTCCCTGCATCACTGAGCATCTCTGGCATGTTATTATCATTGGGCACTTTTGCTCTCTGTATGAGCATGATGTTGCTGTGGTATTATCTCCTGCTACTTTGCAGAAGATCATAGACTATAGTCTTAGAACCTTTCTGAGATGCAACCAGCAAGGAGATAGGAGTCTTTCCTACTAATTTGGTTTATCTTTTCACTAAATCCATTTAATCCACGCTCATAAAAGCTGCTTCTAGTCGTAACTGTTTGAAATTTCATCAGTCACATTACAAATTTCTCCTGTTTTTAACAACCTGACTTTCAAGGCCTGCTCATTAAATATTTGCCCACCTCTTGGGTAGGAGGCTTTAGCTTGAACTGCTTCTGTGTATGTCATCAAAGAACTGAAAAGGTTGAAAGAAAAAAGGTCGAGTCAACTGTTGTCATTTACTCTGTTTGCCCAAGTCAAAAATACTTCTTATTGCCCTGTTGAATGTTTTAGTGAGATCAACTGAAGGAAAACTCAATATATTATTAAATATTTTACCAATTTGTGTTTTCTTGCTGCTTCTATACATCTCTTGGTATTCATTTTTCAAACTGTAATATCAGCTTTGAGCTGTTAATAGGAGCTTTTGGTGGCCTTCAATTCAGGACTTGTTTTTCCCTCCTGTCTTCTGTTACACAAGTGTTCTTGCTCCATAACTGTTGTCTGATTTATGCATGACTGGAGGTATTCAATCTCTTGTACTTTCTGAACTTCCCAGAACTTCTTCAACCTAACTTTTTTTCTTCTGTTCTTAGGCAAAACAATCTTCTTCTGTTTTCTTCTATTTCAGTGAAGATCAAGGGGCAGCATAAACCTGCCTTTTTTACTTTGTGCCTTCTATCAAAGGTTATGTTTGGAAAAATAAGAGTTTTAATTTTTTTTTTATTAATGAACACAATTCTATGGACATCAAAAACTACTGCAGAACTTCTGATTGAGTTGTGGTTATTATTCCTGACATAAATTTAATTTTCTGTTGGCGCTGCTTGAAAAAGTTTTTAACCTGAAGATTCAGAAGTGTGTAAGGGTTGAGCAACTTCAGCTATAGCTGTAAAAATACCACTAAAGACCAGTTTTCATCATTCAAATTGATTGGAATATTTTAATTTGAGCCTGTTTTGAGAAAGTAGAGGGGAAAGTGACTGTATTTGCTTACATGTTTTTAATCAGACATTGGCATCCACCATCTACCAAATCTATTTGATTTATTGAGTATAAATGGAACTCTGAGTCACAAGGGGAAGAATTCAGAGCTCAGACTTTTTATATACCTCTTTTAAAGTATTATACTGGCAATTGTGAATGTTTAGTCCATTTCGTCATGTTCTGATGTAGCTTCTACCAGTTTGTCCCTGGATTGGTTGAATCATACATAAACATTTTATTACTCCACTAGGTTATGTCTGGAAAAAGTATTGCTACAGTGCATTCTGCAGTCAAGAGCTTTGTCAGGAGCTGATGCCATCAATGCCCTCAGACCTTTCTATTTTGCTGTGCATCCAGATTTCTTTGGCCAGCATCCTAAAGAGAGGGTAAAGCCCTTTTTTAATATTCTTTCTTTGTCAATGTGTCATACCTCAAGGATGGAAATTTTGTGTTTTTTCCTGCTGTCAGGGAAAAAGAGCATTCAAAACCTGCCTGGATGCGTTCCTGCGTGATCTGGTCTAGATGTTCCTGCTCCAGCAGGGGGATTGGACTAGATGATCTCTTGAGGTTCCTTCCAATCCCTGATACTATGTGATTCTAATCAAACATGTTTGTTACCAGGTAACACAAAGATGGACTTTATTTTTAACAAGGATCCCTTAAACAAGCATTATTTTAGTCATATATTTAATTGTTCCAAAGAGAATACTGAGTTCTTCCAGTCTAATTTATAATACATTTTATTAGCACAGCATTTCCAAGTGATAAAGGATTGTATATGTATAAGTGGATTTATTTAAGCTTGAAACCCTTAAAAGTGATGACTTGGAATGTTACAAATATGTCCATCACAGAGTTAATTCATGCAAGATAATTATTCATTTATGCTGAGAATAACTATATCAATATTTGTTAAGAGCAGTTTGTAAAAACTAATTCTGCATGTAAATTTAAAATTTTAGATGAAAAACAGGTGAATTTTTTATCTGTAATACTGGATTTTTATTTTTTTTCAACAGGAAGTAAATGAAAACTCTCTGAAGAGGTTAAATGGCTACTTGGAGAACCTCCAGAAACCAGGATTTCGCTCCTTTAAGCCAACTCAGCTTACTTTTTATGTAAGAGAAAGAGAACCAAACTCTTCTAATGTTCCAGAATCCTTCAGTGCTTCAGGTGCTTTTATATCATGCAGAATGTATCTTACTGTCTTTAAAGTCATTGAGACCAATATTTATCCTTCTGCAGACATAGTGGCTTTTCAGCAGAATAAAATTCTGTCAAACCATGAAAATATGTATTAGATTAGACCAAATTTCATTGCAAGTATTTAAGCATCTTAAGCTTTAAAAAATCATTGAAAAAATTAAGAAATAACAAAACTGAGTTAAAGTATGGGGAACTAAGAGGAATAATGTGATGTAAATGGTAGGTTTTCTGCTTTTATTGTAATTTTCATGTTTAGCAACAGTTGAGTCCTTGTTTTTGTTGCAGATAATGTGTAGTACAGGGTGACAGGTTGCTTGTTGGATCAGTAAGAACTTAACTCTGCAAATTTTGAATTGTATAATTCCTTAAGTTTCAATTTACCTCTTTGTTTTGTAGCTTTGAGGCTGCAGAGAATATTGACAAGTTTGGAGTCATACTTTTGTATTTCTTTTATTTGACATATTTGTCTCTGCTGTGCCAGTATTCCTTATCTTAGCAGGTAGATTTTGAGTTCTGTGTCCTGCTAGTCAAAGCACCTGGGGCAAATTTTGGGTGGACAAAATAATATTGTTTTTCAAGGAAATACTAGTGTTATGTCCAGTCTACTTAAAATAAGTCAAACTCATAGTTAGTTGTGTTCTGCTGTTGGAGTCTTAATACTTCCTTACTTTCTAGTGGGGGAGTTGGGCTAAATATTGAGGTAGTGGGACGTAATTTTAGCCAGTGTGCAAGTGTTTTGAGGTGGTGGGATTTGATTTTAGCCAGTGTGCAAGCATTTTGAGGTGGTGGAATTTAATTTTAGCCAGTGTGCAAGTGTTTTTAGCTAGTGGGACTTGATTTTAGCCAGTGTGCAAGTGTTTTGAGGTGGTGGGATTTGATTTTAGCCAGTGAGCAAGTGTTTTGAGGTGGTGGGATTTGATTTTAGCCAGTGAGCAAGTGTTTTGAGGTGGTGGGATTTGATTTTAGCCAGTGTGCAAGTGTTTTGAGCAGAAGCTTCTCTTTGTAGCCTGCAGAGAGCTGAGCTAGTACTATTCTTCTACAGTAAATTATATCCAGAGTGATGATGGATCATGATGCAAATGTTATGGAGCTATTGGACAAAAAAAGGGTTTATTTTTGGGTTATGTGGCATCTGCAGTGAAATTTACAATTTATCTAATGATTCAGGTGGTTTAAAACAGCTCTATTTATGCTTTTGGTGTTAAGGTTAAAACAGCAAGTGAATTCTGCAGTTTGTATTGAAATAAATTATTTTCCAAGTTTGGGTTCTTGTAAGATTTGAAGTCATTTTAGTTGAATAATCCTAATTTCTTGTGATTTGTGTTTTGCAGGGTTTCGAGCAGTCAGTTTTACCTTACATACTAGGGATCTTCTGAGCACAGTGTTAGATATTCTCAACTCCTGCAGTTTGTCTACAGAGCATGTTCAGAGCCTGAATGAGAACTCTCAGCCTCCCAAGGAAACAAAAAGCCCCCTCAACAGACCCATCAAATGGGATAAGACTTATTATTCATTTACTGGATTCAAAGATCCTGAGGAGGAACTAGAACAAGCCCAGAGAGTGGAAACCACTTTAATGTACGTAAAGCTTTTTATTTCACTGATGTTTTGTAACCCAAATTGGTTTTATTCTAATCCTGAAATTTTTAAAGGCAAACAGTGAGCACTGTGAGCACTACAAAACTTTATTCTCCACCCTGTAATTCTGTCAAACTTTTTGCAATTAAAGAAAGTTGAAAAGAGCTCCTGGGATTACTGCAATGCCAGTGAAGCCAAGACATTCTTGTCTCTTTGCCCAGCATTCATGTTTAGTCCATCTAGGTTTGGTTAATCTAGTTTTCCATCCCCTTGGTGGAATATTGGTGGTGATTCAGAAGGTGGCAGAGGTTTCTCTTGCTCTCCAGGTAGCTCTTCACCTTTTACAGAACTTGTGTACCACAAACCTCTAAGACTTATTAGCAATATTGTTAATATTATCATAATCTATTGGGGGGGTAGGGAAATAATACATTAAATACATGAGATAATACATGAAAACTAAGAATATTGTAGTTTGCCCAGTGTTGTGCTTCTGATTTATTCAGTATGTCAACCTTTACACTTAAATAGAACCCATTATAAAGGCTGAAGCTGAACTAAATGCAGGATGTTGAGTGTTAGAAATTGTCTCTATAAATTCTATATGTGCTCATTTAGGGGAGGGGTGAAAAATACTTCCTTGAAAACCCTTTTATAACTATGAGACTCTGGTGTCATTTGAACTGAATTCTGAATTGTGGTGGCAGGAAACTACTGTAGTATGTTCTACTGTGGAATGTTTAACTGAGATTCAACATACCAGAGAATATTTTCACTGGTATTTACACATTTACAAAGAAATGCCACAAACAGTTACATATTAACAGTGTGGGTTTAATACCTAGCTTTTTGGCACTGAGCCTCCTTTTCCTTCTGAGTTTGGATTTTTTCACTTAGAATACACTATGAGAATGGAAGAATTTATACCAGTAAGGGTATGAAAATCATTCTGAAATGTTTCAAGTAGATTAAATCCCTTAGAGCAGCTTTTTCCTAGAAGTAGAAAAATCTATTTATTGAAGGTTATTGATGGACTCCATGAATCATGTTTGCCTGGTTGTGATTATTGACAGAAGAACTGCAAAACCTTGACCTGTTCAATCTGTTAGTTACCCAGCTTGCACAATTACTACCACCTCCTTTATTCAGCAGTATATTCTGACCTCACTGTTGGGCATTTTTCCACCTCTTCTTTCAGATCCTGGCTAGATGACAATGAAGCAAGTGCAGTAAAAAAGCTGAAAAAGAGTTTACCCCTTAGAAAAGATCTGGAACGTTTAAAATTTGAACTCTCTCGACAACTCCAGCTCTCAGATATCAGGTAATTGATCAATTTGGCTTTTATTATGTAATATTATGCTGTGAGTTTTGAAGGCTTATTCCAAGATAACTATATTTTGTATATATAAAAGGATTATTGCACTAAATAAGATTTTTTTTCTACAATAATTCTATTGAGATGAAAGTTCCCTGTTACAATCTGCTCAAAAAGACCTGTTATTTGTAACTAAAAGCATAGCTAAAATTACTTGAAATTGGACTTGTGTTTATGAATTAGTGTTTTGGTGAATAAAATTGCTTTTTCACTTCATTTTTTCAAATGAACGTCTATAAATTTGACTAGATTTGCAGTGAAATGCAGCTTTGCATCCTGTGAGGGCTTAGTAAAAAATGCTATTCTTTCTGTTTTCTTGTTTCCCACACTTCTGAGGAGGAGGAGGACATTTGTTTGCTTGAAAAAGGATTGAGTACAGTTGGTGACCTTGATTCTTCAGGATATTTTTGACAAAATATGTAACCCCTTTTTTCAAGTTTGCCTCTTCACATGAGGATGTTCTGAAGTGGGATGTTCAGGTTGGGAAAATAGCAGTGATGGTATTCAATGGAAAAGTAAACATTGGGGAATTATTTCAAGAACTAGTCTGTTAAATTATTCCTTTATCCATGGCAAAAAGAGCTGGAGCTTTTGATACTATGCTTTTTTTTTTTTCCTTAACCCCACAGAAAGCACTGGTAACACAATTTCTTATCCTCTGCAACTATGCTGTGATGAGATTTTTTTTAAATGAAGTTTTTAAAACAGTCAATTAAATCCATCAATTTGGTTTTATTCAAGGATTATATTTCCTTTCCTTATAGTTTGTGCTTTTTAAATACATCAGAACTGTTGTGCTCCTTGAAGAGGAGCACAACATTAAATATTAAATATATTTCCATAATTCAGAGTAGAACATGAGTGTTGGGACTCTGGCACCACGTGACTAAACCCAAATACTGGGTTTTCTGTTGCTATTTACGTGTTATCCCCTTTCTTACTGGCAGAACAATTAGCAAGTTTTGTTCTGTCTAATGGATTTTATATTTATATGTACTGTATCGTGTTTTATTCTATTTCATTCATTCTTTATTTGTATCTGGTTTGGTTTTATTCCTTTTTTGGCACTCATTTCAACACAAATTGTGACATTTGGGAATTGGGAATCGATCCTTGAGGTCCTTTCCAACCCAAACTATTCTATGATTCTAGATTTTAGGGAATTTTAGATTTTAGAGAATTTTAAATTTTTGAGCATTTTTTTAGGGAAATTTTTTAGGGAATTTTTTTAGAGCATTTTTTTAAGAGCATTTTTTAGAGCATTTTTTTAGAGAATCATAGAATGGTTTGGGTTGGAAAGGACCTTAAAGATAGAGTTCCAACCCCCCTGACATGGGTAGGGTCACCTTCCACTACACCAGGTTGCTCAATGCCTCATCCAGCCTGGCCTTAAACACCTCCAGGGATTGAGGGGGCATCCACAACCTCTCTGGGCAACCTCTTCCAGTGTCTTACCACCCTCACAGGAAAGAATTTTTCTTCTCTCCAGCCTAAATCTCCCCTCTTCCAATTTGCATCCATTAGTCCTAGTCCTGCCATCCTATACCCTATTAATGTGTATATTTTATGTAGGAATTTAAGTGTCAAAATAGCATATGACACAAGCAGCTTCTTGTAGGTCTCTACTTTTATTACATATGAAGAAGTGTTCTTGGCTTTCTGATGGTTTTTGTTTTAATCATTCTGAAATTTAAATGCTTTCAATTATATTTTTCTTTAGGTGGCAGAGAAGTTGGGGTATTGCTCACCGCTGCAGCCAACTACACAGTTTGGGTCGCTTAGTCCAGCAGAGACCTGAAGTATTAAAGAGTGTCAAAGGTATTTCTGTTGCTTGTTTCATCTTTCCTGATAGAATATTGATTCAAAGATGAGCTTGAGCCTTCTGTGACAAGAGAGTTCTAGTGCTTCTCATAAGTGTGGAAAAAAAAACCTGCCAGGCTTCTTGATAAGCTAGTGAGAAATTTTACTGAGTATTTTTTGAAGTTGACCTTTCCTTGCTACACTCAGCTTCTATTTTACTTCTTGATAAATGCAGTTTATGGGCAAGTCGAAGGCTCTAGACCTAGTTTTAGGACTAAGAATGAAAATAAAATATCCACATTCAATCTCTGGAAGGAGCAGAAGCCGCAATAGATTGTTAGGCAAGGCAAAAATAGTGGTAGCTCTCTGAAGAGCCAATATAATGAGAGTTTAGTAGAATAACTTTAAAATCATGTTGTCTTACAGTGTGTCTTCCACTGAATACCTATATTAAAGTCTATCTTGTAAGAAAAAACCTAAAATATTCTGTGAACTTGCCCTGCCATTCTTCTCATACAGCTGTTTGACCTGTGGCTGATTGTAACTCCACATTTTATGCCTGTCTCTCAGTTTTGAGAGATTTTTTTGTTTGTTTGAGAGTTCACCTAATCCCTTTGTCAAAAGACTAGAACAGGTAGGACAGTAAGTGGTAGTTTAAAATTGTATCGGGTTTCAAATGAGTTTCTTTAAGCATGGTTTAAGTCCTCAAGAAGTCTGTCTTTTGGACCTGTTGTAGTCTCCATCTTTGAAGATTTTTAACAATATACTGGGCAAATACCTGTCTAATCATACAGGAAGAGTTGATCTCCCCTTGGGGTACAAGGATGAACTGGATTCCTTGAAGTCAATCTTGCTTTTTCCTAAGGATTTTGGAAAACTGATCTCTAAGAGCATGAGTATCTGTTCAGCCCTTGTCTTGTAGATTAGCAAATGTCACTGAAGACTTACATTTAAGCTTATTTTGTTAAATAATTGTGATTTTGTGAATTTTTAAGAAGCTTTGTACTTCAAATAAAAAAACCAAACTCATACTGAGACTCAAAATCAATTTGCCCTCAGAAAAAAATTAGCCTGATATTGAGCTTTTAGGTTCTTTATAGTATTTAAGGGGAAAAAAACCCCAAACAACCCCACACCTCATGGATTTTTTATTTCAGTGAGTTCAGTGGGAGTAGTATTAAATGTTTAAGTTAATAGTTCTTTGATCAACCCTTGCTTAATCTGTGCTTTAAGCATAGACTATATTTCCTTTTGCATATAAATTCTTTCAATATGCTGAGATTTTCTTATTTAACAAGTAATTTTGTGAGAAAAACATCCGGTTATCTAAAAATATCTCAAGTTTAAACAAGGAGAAGGCAGTAAGGTTTGTATGAAAAAAATATTGAACTAGACTTTCCAACAGCCAGTCTTTAACATATTGAGAATAATAGAAGTATCTACTTGTTTGATGCAGAAAAGTCTTGCTTGTGACATGTTGGTAACACATTAGAGCCTTAATTAATTTTAAAAATAGTTGAAATAATTATTAGTCAAGAGCTTTGTTCCATCTTTAGGACGCACAGTGGTATTCACAGACCGTTCAGGTATGAGTGCTGCAGGCCACATAATGCTGGGGACCATGGATGTTCACCATCACTGGACCAAAGTAAGAAGATTTTTTTATCAAAATAAATTATGATTCCCCTTGTTATGACATCCTTTTTTTTAAACTGTAACAAAAATATTCACTGGTGCAGATAATCAATGAGTAATCTAAAGCAAATACTTAGCTGCTGGGTTGATGCAAATTAGTGACTATGAGTGGAGACTTTCCTTTTTCATCTTGTGACACTTTTTATGATTGCTTCTCAACTTTTTCTTGCATAGATTTTGTAATTTCTGGTGCCATATCCTTGCCCATGGCAGGGGGGTTGGAACTAGATGATCTTGAAGGTCCCTTCCAACCCAAACCATTCTATGTTCCTCATGTCCTCTCTTCCTTTAAACTCCAGACAATCAAAGTTACCACCCAAACCCTTGGAAAGAACTATTTCCAGCAAAAGAGATGCTTTTAATTTTTGAGAATTGCTGTGAATTAGGCTGGCAAACCTACTTTTGCATGGGGAATCCTACTATAACTTTGGTGATAAACATTTTTGTAGACTTTGGGTCATAATATTTCTGAATCTTGGACTGAATTAGGGTGGCAAACCCACTTTTGTATGGGGAATCCTACTGTAACTTTGGTGATAAACCTTTTTTATGGGCTTTGGGTCATAATATTTCTGAATCTTGGACTGAATTAGGGTGGCAAACCTACTTTAGTATGTGGAATACTACTATAACTGCAGTAATAAACATTTTTGTGGGCTTTGGGCCATAATATTTCTGAATCTTGGACTGAATTAGGGTGGCAAACCCACTTTTATATGTGGAATACTACTATAACTGTGGTGATAAACATTTTTTGTGGGCTTTGGGTCATAATATTTCAGAATCTTGGACTGTTAATTTCTGTATATAGAGGATAAAGCATATCTGTCAGTCTAGTGGTGAACTTTTGATG
Organism: Turnix velox; assembly: GCA_013400935.1. NCBI lineage: Eukaryota > Metazoa > Chordata > Aves > Charadriiformes > Turnicidae > Turnix > Turnix velox. The sequence goes on along the minus strand of VZTY01022540.1, from coordinate 17,493 downwards.
CCTTTATAGTATAAAAACTGGAAACACATGAGGCTATCACATTATATCTTACCCCAAAATCTACACAGCAGATATTTCTGATTTTTTCTAATGTTCTTTGGTTATTTTTTTCCCCTTGGGCTCTATGTTTGTGATCTTAATCTTCTCTTTTTTTACTGCTTAATTTTTTAATTTCTTCATTTTAAGTTAGATGCTTTGTAACATAGCAAATGTTTGTCTGTGTGCACAGATTTTTGAGAGGCTGCCAAATTATTACAAGCTTCAAAAAAAGCTCCTGCTCTTGGAAGAACGTATAAGCCAGCTTCTGGGAGGCATAGAAGTCATCTATATTGAAGAACTCCAGCCCCTGTTGACTCTAGAAGAGTATTATGAGATTCTGGATAATTTCTATAATAAATTACGTGACAGTAGATTACCTTTTCATCCCCGTAGCCTGCGAGGTTTGCAGATGATTCTGGAAAGGTATTTGCATTAAACTTTCCTTCTTTTTATTCTTTTTGTCATTGTTATTTATCTGGTCATCATTCTCACCAAGAAGAAAAAGAATAGATTTATTGTCATTATGTCACAATCTTTGTTTCTTAAAGTTTTAAGTGTGTTTTTATGGGTTAAAGAAGAGTCAGATTGAAGAAAATACCTAAATTTTTCATTCAAGCTTGAAGAAAAATAAATCTAAATCTTACAATGTTTCAAATTGTCAAGTCAGTGCTCAGACATGTACCATAAGAATAGATTTTATATACATATCTTTATTTTTTTTTAGTATTTTCAACTTAAAATGAAGTTTTTTAAAAGCTGTGTAATGCTTCTGTAGTCTCAAACCAAACTGTATTAATTTCTTTACCATTTATTCTGTTTGTGTGTTTGATATTCTTCATTTTGAATGTAATTGATGTAAATACTTGTGTAAAAAAATAATAATGGTTTTTATTTCTATCTTTAGTGACAGATATGCACCAAGCTTACATGAATTAGGGCACTTTACAATCCCAATGATCTGTGATCCAGCAGCTCTTCAGTGGTTTATTTTTTCCAAGGCACAGGAAGCCAGAGAGAATCTGAAAAGGAAAGAAGAGTAAGTCTTTACTGATCCAAAATATTTAATTCATTAAAATTCACTCCATGTCATGCATTTTATTTGGAGGAGAGCTTTGGAGTAAGCATTTCTGCTCCTTTGGTGGAAAAAACTTGTGTATAGATAGATCTTTATGAGCTGTAAGCTAAAAATTTCATCATTCTGCGAACATGAACAGTTTAATTCAGAAATAAAAGATAATTTGTTAACAAGATGAAATTATCACAGAATCATAGAATGGTTTGGGTTGGAAGGGACCTTAAAGATCATCTAGTTCTTTTTACAGTTACTTCCCCAAGGGAAAGGTGGATTTTTTTAATTTTTTTTTTAATGAAAGACATCTTTTAATTGAGTGAAAAAAGCAACAAACTTCTTTTAATGTTGCTAACACTGTGACAAGAAAACAGTAAAACATAAACTAAAAATAACTGAGAATTATTATTTCTTGTCACTTGGGTGGAAAAGATTAATTAAAACCTGACAAAGGGAAGAAAAAAAAATTATAAGAGGGGAATACCTCCTTGTTTTGGTACTCTTTCCTGGATGTGAGTCAAGTGAGAGGTGACAACAGTGAGTCTTAGTCATATATTTAATATTAAATCCATTATTTGTAATAACAGAAAATTCAAGATTTAGGCTGGATCTAAGAAAGAAGTTCTTCCCTGTGAGGGTGGTGAGACACTGGAAGAGGTTTCCAGAGAGGTTGTGGATGCCCCCTCAATCCCTGGAGGTGTTTAAGGCCAGGCTGGATGAGGCACTGAGCAACCTGGTGTAGTGGGAGATGTCCCTACCCATGGCAGAGAGGTTGGAGCTAGATGATCTTGAAGGTTCCTTCCAACCCAATGCATTTATGATGCTTAAATAACCTTAAAATTGTAAGCTTTAAGTACTTTCCCTGAAGTATTTCATGGTGCAGGCTTTCAGATGTCCTTTTGTGGGTGTGCTGTTGTCCAGTGTCATGAAAGTGTGTTCATTCTAACCTCTGAGGTAGATTTGGATATCAACTTTTGCACAACTAGTACACAAAGGGGCATCTACAAATATACTTACTTTTAAGGTTTTCTTTAAGAGATCAAGCTCTAATTTTCTCTCTGCACCTTACCTTCATTTCTAGGTTGATGATTACAGAAAAAGAGTTGATTGATACTTCCACTGAAAGGTTTTCTTTGCATCGACTGTACAAAGAACCCAGTGTTTCCAGTGCCCAGATGATAGACTGTTGCAGGAGGCTTCTAGAAGAATCATTGCCCTACCTACAGGGCATGCACCTTTGCATTTCCCACTTCTACTCTGTGCTGCAGGATGGAGACCTGTGCATACCTTGGAACTGGAAAAACTGAAGATGTGACTGTGCTGATCGGGTGAATTCTTTATTTTCTGTAACAGGCTATAAATATGAATGTTTTTAAGAGTAAATTATTTAAATCTCTAATTTGATAGCTGGATTTCCACCTGCCAAGTTTTTTTTTTCATCGTCTGGCTGCTGCTCAGAAAAAAAAAGGATTTTGGAGTCCTGGGAAAACTTGCACAAAACTTACTGGTCCTGGGGAGAAGACACACCTGTAAATTCTCCATCCTGCTGTAGTCTCCTCAGTCTGTGGTAGCAGTTGTGGAACCACCTTTTTGTAGTGAGTTACGAAAATCTATTAAATCATAAGGCTGCCAAAATGTGCCTGTGTATTTTTAATATACATGAGTATTGCCAGCTAGACCTTCCTAAAACCAAGTGTCACAGGGATTCATTGAATGCAGAAGAAGAATTATCTGGAATATTGGCATTTCATACTGTTGCCGGTTACTGAACTTAAAAAAAAAAAATACAAGGGAATAAAAATTGAAGTATTTCTACTCTGCAAAAAAAAAAAAAACAAACCAGTACATTGACTTGATCTCCACAGTGCTGGTCCAGTATTGTTGCCTTAGAATTCCAACATGTGCCAGTTGAACTATTTGGAGTTGTTTTAAAGGAGATATTATTCTCTTTGTTTTCCAACATTTGCTCCATAAAACCAGACAATCCTCTTTAATTTGAGTGTAACAGATCACTAATCCCATTCACAGCACTTAAACCCCCCCTCGAAGTGACATCTAAGGAGAGGAAGCATTGATTTCTGTGAGATTGTCTGCAAAATAAATTACTTCTCAGTGAAAATAAAGGGTTTGCAGCAAGGCAAAGACATGGATCTTTACTCAGACTTTATTCCTTTTTAAAAAAAGTATTAACATGAATGTGTCAACACTTTATCAGTGTTATACAGTTCAAGATGCATTTTTGGAGTTACTCCTTAGAATATCCTTCACCTGCTTCATGTTTCTGGGTGTGAATTCACCTAGAACTGGCAAAAAAAGAATTGAATCATCACATTTACGTGCCTTTCATATTTGTATTGAAGAGGGAAACTGTTGTGTTTCTCTGTTTCCCTGCATTAAAAGACTGGTTGTCGAGTTGTTTATTGACAAGCTTAAAACAGAACCCCCCCCACTCTGGTGTCAAACATTTGAAATTTCATTTTAAAATATCAAAACACAAGCTGTGACTTTCACAGCTTTTAGTTCAGTTGAATTATTGGCAATTCTCATATCAATTCTGTGGATCAGTTGATGGTTTCTTCTAAGTTAACTTCTTTTGCATGCGACTTCTCCTTGTGTTGACCATAGTCTTTGTCCCAGTTAAGCTAAGCAGAGTCTTAATATTCCCTATAACAACCCTTTAAAAGTGAAGTGTCTTGAGGAATTGATCTGTAGTAACTTCTTGTTTTCTCTTGGTGGATCTTCAGGCAAGAAGCAGGTGTCCAGTTTGACTGCAGAGGAGGTGAAAAGTCTTAGGGGAAGGTCAATAAGCTCCTGATGTGATCATGAGGACCCACACTGATGCAGAAAGCAGTGGCTAGACCTAAGGACCTTCTATTTGCAGCATAGAGAAGACTAGAGGTATCTGAAGGAGAAGCAAGCTAGAAAGAGCCTTTATGGAGTAGAGCATGAGATGTTTCCACATCTAAAAAGTCACCTTGAGCTGAAATAGAGGTAGGAGTGTGGAAGGGAAGGGTGAGCAAGAGGGAAAGGGACTGAGTTTAAATGTGGGAGCAGTGGAGATCATCATTAGGCACTTCTAGGCTTGGGTAGAGATGGAGAATCTCATTGTTCTAATGTGGAGTTGGCCAAAACCCTCTGACAATGTGTCAGCCCTTAAAAGGTGGCATGTGGAGCCTGTTCTTGTGAGTTACCTCAGAAATTCAACCTGGAAAAGTCTGGGTTTTAAAAGAGTTACTTGGCAGTTTATAAATCAATTTTACTGCTGAATGGGTTGAGTTTACTTTTTAGGTAGCTTCCCAACATTAGTGTATTTACAAAAGCAATGGAAAAAAAAAAAAAAACAAAACCAAACTTACTGAGATTCTTGTAGATATTTATTTTGAAAAACTTAACTTATTTTGAACAGTCCTGAGAGTAACAATCTACCCTCTAGGCAACCATGGATGGGTTAAATCTATCAGAGTTATATTTTACTTTCCAACATTTTAATGAGGGGTAAAACAAAAAAACCCACCAAGATTTAGAACTGTGAAAGCATTTTATCACAATAGCAGGGTGCAAATAGAGAAGAATTTTCAATTTTTTTCTGTGTCCATAGAATGTCTGGGTTGGAAGGGACCTTCAAGATCATCTAGTTCCAACCCCCTGCCATGAGCAGGGACACCTCCC
>VZTY01022538.1:303421-318163 GCA_013400935.1 Turnix velox | reverse complement strand
GGATGCTCCGGTTCCAAGGAGCGGGGTGGTCAGTCCTCGCTTGTCTCTCCGGTCCGCGCTTCTTCATCTCCAGATAAAACTGGGCAACTCCGCGCTGCCGGGAGGGAACCTTGCGGTGCTTCCTTTTACGAGCGGGGAGCGGGCTGCTGCACTGGGAGGAATCGGTAGTTTTTTGATGTTTCCGAAAGAACCGGCTTCTCTCCGCAAATTGGCGAGGCTGTTTGTTCGAGCCTGTGCTTTCGCGGTTCGCAGTTTGGGGCGTCGGGTGGAAGCGCCGCTGGAGCCCGGCGCTTGGGGCGGCCGCGGCCGGGAGCCGGTTTGTGCCTCTTTCGGGTTTTTCAACCCATCGCCCATGGAAAAAACACAACTTTATTCCCCTCGGGCAGCGCCGGTTTGTGTGAGCCGTAAGTCAACAGCGGCGGAGCCCCGGCGCCCGTAGGGTTTTCCGTGGAGCTGCCGGAATGCGGAGAGGTTAAACGAGCTGTTTACTCACCTTTGGTAAAGTTTTTAATCCTTTTTTGGTTGTTGTTGCAATTCGTTGCGATTGGCGAGAATCGGGCACTTCAGCAAACTCAAATTTAGGTCTTGATTTGATCTTCAGTGGTAACGTGCTCATGTCTGTAATTTCTTCTCGGCAATAAAATTTCCTCATTAAAACTGCAGGTTCTTGAATTTAGACCGTGCCTTTGTGTGAGTCCCTGCACGTTTTCTTATCATATGACTGTTTGTAACTTTTTGGCTTTTGTTTGCTTCGTGGTTGCTCTTTTTTTTTTTTTTTCCAAATGGTGCACTTGAAAGCTTAGAATTCAGTTTTTAATCTTGCTGTTGTTCCCTTTAAATACAAAATTGATGTACTTTTTAGTTTTACAAGGGAACTAAATGGAGTGTGTCTGAGTAGCTGTTCTTACAGACCGAAGAACCAGAGGTTGTTTTGATCCATATATGGAGCGAATGGAAAAAGCTGTTCCCGTCTTATTAATGGCTGAGAAGCAGTGCATGGGGTCACGTTGAAATGTTTTATATGCACCCAGAAGAGTCAGAATATCAGTTTTGACCTCAGTTGAGTTGATACATCAAGGATTTAGTTTTTGAACATAGATGTGTTGTTACCATAACACTTTAAGTAGTGATTTATTTCAGGTTTTCTTTGGCTGGGTGGGAGGTGGATTCCTGACTTTTTTTTTTAATTTTATAATTCAACACCATATTGAAGCCTTTGGGGAAGGAGCTCTTGTCATTTTCTGTATTTATATAGAGGCTTAATATGTACTTTTAGAATACATGAAGTATATTAGAGATTGATTGACATTACATTATTGATTGACAGAATCATAGAATGGTTTGGGTTGGAAGGGACCTTCAAGATCATCTAGTTCCAACCCCCCTGCCATGGGCAGGGACACCTCCCACTAGATCGGATTGCTCAATGCCTGATCCCTATTGGCCTTAAACACCTCCAGGGGATGAGGGGGCATCCACAACCTCTCTGGGCAACCTCTTTTAGTGTCTCACCACCCTCAGAGGAAAGAACATCTTTCTTAGATCCAGCTTGAATCTTCGCTCTTCCAATTTGCATCCATTACTCCTAGTCCTGCCATCCTGGACCCTATTAAGAAGTCCTGCCCCTGCCTTTCTGTAGGCCCCTGAATGAAGAACCAAAAGTTCTAGACCCCAAAAGTATTTTTCTGACCTGTGTACCTCTGTAAGCTTGGTATTTATTTGAAAATTGGCTCGTTGTTGTAACAGTTAACAGTGTCGAAAACTTGCTCTGTGACACTGAAGGGCTGGCTGTGCAGATACTTGCATGGGAAACAGTTTGCTACTAAAATAAACATGGGCATAAGGGCTTTCAAGAGCAGGGCCAAGTTCGAACAGAGGGTAGGCAGAGCCTGTGAACAGGGCTCTGCTCTTGCAAAACCTGCAGCTGGAGGATTTATACGGATGAGACTGAACATTTGCAGTCAGTGACTCCTGGCAGCACGTGTTGGCCACTGTGGAAACAGGGTGGTGTTGCCTTGGTGGGGAGGGCAGTGTGCGGCAGTGCAGGGGGAGTTGGAGTGCACTGGAGCTGCTTGATTTCTGTGGTGAGCCCTTGCATGTGGTTTGTAGTTGAGGTACCTGGTGGATGGCAAAAGCAGAGTGGAGTTTGGTCTGAGCCTAGGCTGCTGCTGGCACCACTGTGAGGGTGGTGAGATACTGGAAGAGGTTGCCCAAAGAGGTTGTGGATACCCCCTGGAGGTGTTTAAGGCCAGGCTGGATGAGGCACTGAGCAGCTTGGTGTAGTGGGAGGTGCCCATGGCAGGGGGGTTGGAACTAGATGATCTTGAAGGTCCCTTCCAACTCAAACCATTCTATGATTCTTAAGAGCCACGGTTTTAGGATATGTAGGCTGGCTGAAGAGCATGTAAACAGTCCGTGTTTCTACCACAAAGCAGGAAGGAATGGATGTTTTTGTTTGTGTAAGTAAAGCTTACAGATGCTCCATCTGTCCATGTCACTGGAGCAGAGACTGCTCCTTGGGCTGTCTGTGCATAAGTGGAGGGATTCCAGGTGGTTCTCACCATTGGGAAGAGCCCTGTCATAATGACTTTTGTAAGTGTAGACATACCCCTGTGCCCACTGCAGCCTAGTTCCCCATCTTTTTTGTTGTTCTTACTTGAAATAGTAATGAAATTGTATGAAGGGGAGCCTTTACAATGCCGTGCTTCAGTTTCCAGTCTGTGGGTGGGGGAAGAAATAGGGTTGCTGCCAAATCTCTAAAACTCTGCCAGAGATCAGCATCCTCAGCCCTGCTTTCACATTTGCCTTAGATTCTTTCAATTGAGTGACTTAGGCCCTGGCTCAGCAAAGCACTTCAGAATGAACATGGTTAATTTTGTTTATTCTTTGAACCAAGTTAATTATTCAAATCACCAACAGTGTTCATATGCAGTAAGAAAGTAAGCACCAGTTGTTTTGTCTTTACAAACAAAAAAATAAAACCAAATGATGGATTTTTCATCAAATCAAATGGTGATGGTTCAGATCTCATTAAGGATCTCTTCTGTCATTAGTGTACAAGACTAAAAAGAGGGTGGAAGGGAAAGGTCTTCACATGACTTCTTCCCACCTCCAGCAAACTTGGCTGGATTTAGAGAGCTGCTCTTTGAGACTTCTGAAGAAGTGTCTGTATTTTAACATCCATAATTGGCATTTGAATACTTTTTTTTTTTGCTGAGAATAATGTTGGTGCAGTATGAAATAGCTACTCCCACTTGGAATTTCCAGTTGCAAAGTGCTTTGCGTGAAAAGAAGTTGTTTTATGGAGAATTCAGTTATCCGCAGTTAATCTTAGTGGCTGAGCTAACCCTGTTGGGGTTGTCCCAGAGGAATGTGAGGGTTCTCTGATCTCCATTCCCTCTTTTAATTGGGAGGTATTTGCAGCTTTCCAGCCCTGGGGAAGGGGCTGGTGCCTGCTCAGGGGTGAGGTGCTCTCCCCTCATGTGGGTCCCTCCTTTCCAGATGGGATGCGAGGGATGTGGCAGGGCTACAGAGTTGGCTATTTGGGTGGGCTGTGACCAGGGTTTTGAGTGCAAATGGCTTTCTCTGTGCATACCTGAAAGGTTGGCCATTGCTTCAAAGTTATTGTGTCAAGTTTGGGGAGCAGTTGATGGAATTTGATTAGGTGTTGCATGAAATTTTTATGTAATGAGATATTCAAAAACTCTCCTACATTTCTTCTTTCTCCTTTATTCCATTTGTGATTATGTATTTTGTTCTATTCCCCACAAATATATAAATCTAGAAGTGAATCTATGCATTTTTTGTAGATGTTTAAGTAGTATGTTACATCAGGGACTGTTTCTTCACTGGTTTAAGTAAAATGGAAAAGTACTGTATAGAAACTTTTCAATCCAGTTGTACCTGAACCTGGCAGACAAGGAGCAGCCGTTTCTATGTAAGTATGCATGACCTTTCAGCAGAGCTATCTCACTGCCATTTATCTAAATTACATGGTGTTAAAAATACAGCCAAACAAGCCTGACTCTTTAATAATTATGAGCACATTCTACTTTGACAGGCCGAAATCTCAGTTTGCAATCGCATTGACTTATCTTTTATCCTGCTGGATGAGTTCTAATGCAAATGTTGTGTAATGGCGTGTGTGTTCATCTGTCAAAAGCAAAGCAATATTCTAAGTATTTATCTTTCTCTTTTTGCCTTTCTTTCTGGGAACAGGTTTAATAGAAAATGTTTACATAGCTTCGAGAAGCAGGAAGGAGCCCAAGTCCCCGCAGGCCACTGAGGTCCCTGAGCACTGGCCACAGATGAACACCATCACTGTTTCTAAGAAACGCAGCTGGCTGCAGCAGAGCACACACCAACCTCCTCCTCCTCCTCCCTTGGAGAAAGAAAATGTGTGTAAGGAAACACAAGGGGCTGTTATCCTGGTACCCAAATCTCCTGTCCTTCTGTGTGAGCCCGCAGTGCCATGGGCTCCTTCCATGTCATCAGTGGGCCAGGAGCATCCCACACCAGCCCTGCCTTTCAACACCAGCCCTGCAGCCCCGAGGAGCACAGCTTTGGACTTTGGTGAGGATGATGATGCAGATGATGAAGGAGAAATATGGTACAATCCCATCCCTGAAGATGATGAGCCTGATTTGCTAAGGGCTCGTCTTTGTGCTGTGAATAGCCCTCTCGCTGTGGGCTCCCCGGCTGTTCGGTACAAAACCCCACTTGGGGGTGACTTGGGGACAGCTGTGGGTCTCCATGAGGGTCCTCCACACTTCATGGAGAGTGTGGGGGACAGTCAGACAGCTCAGCCCAGTGAAGTGAGTTGGACTGATGGTGGGCATTCTGGTGAGCCCATACAGCATCACCGGCAGAGGTTTGCTTGCAAGGCTACGAGTGGTCCAGCAGTAGAAGACAATCCTGCCTTCAGATGTCCTTCAGCAGGTAAGAGGTTTTGGGTACATACAAATATGCTATCCTCTGTCTTCTTTTAGAGAAATAATAAACTGTTCTTATGCTCTGGAGGTGTTTAAGGCCAGGCTGGACAAGGCACTGAACAGCCTGATCTAGTGGGAGGTGTCCCTGCCTATGGCAGGGGATTGGAACTAAATGATCTTTAAGGTCTCTTCCAACCTGAACTATTCTATAATTCTGTGATTCTCTCTGCTCTGTAACCTCCTTTTCCCTTTAGCAAGCAACTTTCTGATGGAAACATGAGTCAAGTTCATAAGAATATCCACACTGAGACAGATACCTACCAAATCTAAGTGGTTTCTTGGTCAGTTCAGTCATATTATGTTCAGGTGTGGTGGTCCTCTGTATTCTTTGGATCCCACATCACTGAAGACCAAGGTTATGCAAGGTGAGCTTCTTCTGAGGACAGGCTGGGTTTCCATTGGTAGCTGGTGTTGAGCTCTGGCCTTGGATTGCAGCCCCCAGCCTTCTTCATGTCTGCAGATGTTTGCTCTGTGACTTTTTAATAAAGAGTTTTTGGAAAACCATGTAAATGCTATTCATCATATTGCTTTCTGTAATCGTTGTCTTGTGGGCTGTCTCAGGCAAATCTAATAGACTGCAGAGGAGTGGTTTTCACTTTCAGAAGACAGCCTCTTTATTCCTTGTTATCTTTGGCTGCACGTTTGATAATCTCATTTCCCTGATGCCGTTATTGTGTGAACTCAGCATCTTGTTGAAGATTCTTCCCACACTGTTGAAAAAAGCCAAACAAAGCCAAAACCACACCAAACAAAAGTAAGCACAAAAAACTTCCACAACCCTTTCCAAAACTGTATTATTTTAAATTACTGATGTGCCTTATGTTATCTTGACCTTAACTCTAGTATCATGTTGAGAGCCAGAAACTTGGTGTAAAGTTCAGGAGACGGAGAATTCCAGTTCCCCTCTTTGGAGAGAGCTCCAGCTTTCTTTGCCCTGACATATGAGAGCCTGCATCTCTACCCAGCTCAGCAGGGAGGACCTGAAAGGCTGGCATTGGCACTGCCCTGCAGGTTGCCCCTTGTCCATCCTTGCCATCCTAGGGGGATTATATATATATATGGTCCCATATTCCAACAGGGCGGGAGCCACTGTGCCCCTGTTCTCAGTGCAGAGGTTGCTTCTGGGAACTGGGCTTGTTTTCAGAGACACCAAAGCAATGACTTTAAATGGTGTATGAAAAACAGTTGTTCTCTTTTGGGAGCTCAAATTTAGGTCTTTTTGTGGAAATGCTATAGAATCACAAGTATTTCCAGATGAGAAGTGTGTTAAAGTTATCAGGCTTTTATTTATATGTCTCACTTTATAGATTTAATTAAATAGTTTGGCCGGTTGTATTTGCTTGCCAGAAATATGAAATAGCATGGTTTTATGTAGGTGTTTTTTTCATCACTGAAACCCTAGGCACTTTGGAGAGGTCAGTAAGCATTTGGGCAAGCCATATGTGCATCCTGCAAAATATTTTGCCCCCATTTAGGTGGTTAACCTCTCAATATATATGTGCTCATGGCAGGGGTGATGGAACTAGACGATCTTTAAGGTCCCTTCCAACCCAAACCATTCTGTGATTCTACGACTGTTTTTTTTTTTTTTAAATAAAGCCCCTTATGTAAGGAGAAAGTCAGAATTGCTTTCTCACTGAATAAATATTTACTTGTGAAAACAAAATGCCTATTTAAATTGCCTCATGAAACCAGGAAAAGGGTGTTATACTGTTTCCCTAAATGGCTTGTTATGCTTGGAGTTAATTAAGCTACTTCAAATGCAGCTCTCCTTTTGCATGTACTGAATGGTGATCACATTGAATAGATTAATTGATGATGAAGTGGATCCCTGCTGCTCAGTAATTAGCTTTATTGTGGAGAAGTGGCCTAGTTCTTCTTTTTAATCCAGTTAAGGTGTCTACAGTTATTTTTCAGTCAAATTTAAAATGACAGCTCATCCATACTGAGCTTGCTGTGTGAAGGGGGATATGGCCAATTTAACTTCATTCCTGTTAGGGCCTTGCTAGAATTACATAAATGTGGTGACATTGAGGTCTGTGTTCTAGTGGGAGGTGACCTGCCCGTTGCAGGGGGGTTGAAACTAGATGATCTTTAAGGCCCCTTCCAACCCGAACCATTCTATGGTTCTTGGGGAGCTGGGTCCATGAAACTGAGTCACAGTAAATACACTGTTACTTCTTTGGGAAAAAGCCTGCTTATCCTTCTGTTGGTATGGTTATATGTGCCAATATTTGCTAGCACTGAAATCTAAACCATTAGACTTTGAGACATAGACAGAAAACAGTGGGACACCATATAAACCTACCAAATACATAGTTCATTTTGTTGCTTGATATTTTTTTCTTCGGATAATAGATTCACTTTTGAAACTGAATTATTCTGCCTTATCTAGATTTCCAGCTTTGTGGAAGTAAAATGGTCATGGATTTTTTCTTTTTTTTTTGAGAGTCTTTTAGACAGAAGAAGTATAGAATATATGATAGAATTCAAGAATTGTGAGTCTTTTCCAAGACAGCAGCTAATAGAATACTTCCTTTAAATGCTATAAAGAAAATGGATCATGGTTGTAGAAGTGCTAATTTGCCCTGTAGTCTTAATTTACACTGCTAGTTCCTGGTGTTAATCTGGTTACTTTCTACAGTAAGTGCCATTTATCTTAATAGGATTTGTCAGGTAATTCCTCCGTGAATAATTCTAGCCATGCGGGCTTTTGAAAAAGGAATCATAGAATCACAGAATGGTTTGGGCTGGAAGGGACCTTAAAGATGATCTAGTTCCAACCTCCCTGCCATGGGCAGGGACACCTCCCACTACACCAGGTTGCTCAGTGCCTCATCCAGCCTGGCTTTAAACACCTCTGGGGGGAGGCATCCACAACCTCTCTGAGCTGATAAAAATAAGATGTCCCTGCAGCAGAGCTTGGTCTAAATAATTCATGTATTTTGCTTATGAAAAGTACACAAAAGGTAAGAGCAAGAAGATAATTTGGTTACAAGTTAGTAACATAGAGATGTAGTGCCATCTCGTACTCTCTGTGGGAGAAGAAAGAATTTATGTGAAAAGAACCCTGGAGGCTACTTATAACATCTCTTTGCACAGGCAAAATGGTTATGATTGGAAAGTTGGAATATTTTTGTTAAATACTGATTTTTTAATATTGCTTTTATAGGTTTTGCATATATATGAGGTCAAAGAAAGTTTTCTTTATAGCTGTTTAGGACTGAACTCTGTGTTTTTATAGATGTGTGTATCACCTGCTAATCATTGCAGAAAAGGCCTCCCTTGCTGGCTCCTGCAGTAGATGTACATTGTGGTGCTGTGAATGGTGCCTTCTGGAGAATTTGTAATATTTTTTTTTGTTGGATGATTACTAATGGTCTCATCTCACATGTGTCTCTATCTGAGGGACATCCTAGTAGGACTTAACACCTTGCAACTTGCCAGGATCTTTTGCCACCTATAACATGCATTTGTTAGAAGTTTGGATGAAAAGTCCTGGCAGGAGTCACTATAAACATGTTTCAATGCTGTAGGAGGTGAAGTTTTCCCATGTTCCCTTTTTACCCCCATACATCCAACTGGAGCTTGATTTTAATCGTAACTGGAGATACAGTTCTCTTGCTGTGCTTAGACCATGATCACTATCTGAGTTTTCAAATACATCTTTTGTGGCCAAATATTTTGTATGCTTAGATATTTTAAGTGAGCAGTACACAGAGTGCACTGGGCAGAAGATCCTATTTACCACTTTTCTTCTTACAGTTTCATAATATCGTTTGCTTAACTTTTTTTTTTTTTCCACGGATGAAAGATGTTTTGTGATCTTAACTGTTTTTCAAGTGCCAAGAGCCTTGGTTTCCTGAGGCAGAAAAGCATTCATGCAAAATATTTGCATAATGCTTGAGATAGCAAAAAGATTTGGTGTGTGGTAGGAAGGTCCTTGTGTTCCCTTATTCTCCTGTGGGGCTGAACTTGGTGCTTCAGTGAGCTTTTGGGGAGCTTTTGAAGGTCAAAGGTTTATTTGTGCCTGTGTCTTTGATCAGTTGAGTGACCTGCTGGTGAAAAAGGCAAAAGGATGTAACAGAAGCAGTTAATTTAATATGGTTGTTGCCTTTTTCAGTTTCTGGGTTGCACCCACTGACTCTATATCCCTCTGACTTGGGAAGCAGGGGCAAAGCTGTGTAAGAAATGCGAGGGAGGAGGTCTTCATGAGAACAGTCCCCACGGGCAGTTCTTGGAGTCATCTTGGTGTGACGCCAGAGTCTGAGTGGAGCCCACCAGCCCATGTGCATCACAGAATTCATTAAAGTTTAAAATACCTGCAACAGTCTCATGCTTGTTTCTAGATTGTTTAAGTCTGGTCAGAGGTGCAAAGTGCTGGTGCTCTGTAATGAGGTGCTGTGAGGCTCAGTGCTGGGCTGAGGAGCAGGCTGCAGTCAGACCCTTCAGCACTCAGCATGCAGGAGCCTCAGGAGGCTGCTCTGCAATCACCTCCTGTTTTAATTAATGGGCTGTTTAAAACAATTTATAAATTTGCTTCCCACAGAAGTGATCCCTGGGTGGATGAGTTTGTCAGCGTGATTAGTGTTTGTAGAAAAACTGCCATTACAGCTGCCTTAGAGATTAGTTTTTTTAACCTTTTCATAATTTCTCTGTTTCTTGACAACGAAGCGTTGTGTTGGGAGGAACTCGAGGGCCTCAGGGGTCACATTGGTCAAAACAGTAATTTTTATAGGAGGTAAAAAAGGTTTTTACAGGTTAAGAGAGGAGACTTCAATTTATTTGGACAGTTTAAGATGTTAATTACATTCTTTCTTGATTTTAAAATTTCTTTAGTTTTGCTTAATTTTTTTTTTACTCAGTTGCTGGTGCTTTCCTTATCACAAAACATCACAGAATGCCAGGGTTTGGAAGGGACCTCAAGCGATCATCTAGTCCAATCCCACTGCTGGAGCAGGAACACTCAGATCAGGTCACACAGGAAGGTGTCCCAGTGGGGTTTGAATGTCTCCAGGGAAGGAGACTCCACGCCTTCTCTGGGCAGCCTGTTACTGTTACAGTGTCCTGTCACACTCAGCGTGAGAAAGTTTTTCTCATATTTCTGTTTTTACTCATATTTCTGTGGAACCTCCAGTGGCTTGCACCCATTGCCCTTTGTCATATCACTGAAGGTCATGGAGAAGAGCCTGGCTCCATCCTCCTGACACTCACCCTTTAAATATTTATAGACTTCAATGAGGTCGCCCCTCAGTCTTCTCTTCTCCAAGCTAAAGAGACCCCGGCTCCCTGAGCTGTTCCTCATAAGGGAGATGCTCCAATCCATTCATCATCTTCATGGCTCTGCACTGGACTCTCTCAAGTAGTTCCCTGTCCTTCTTGTACTGAGGGCCCCAGAAATGGACACAGTACTCCAGATGTGGTCTCACCAGGGCAGAGTAGAGGGGGAGGAGAAGCTCTCCCCACCTTATGTCTTGACTGAAGTTGCTTGAATTTTATATTGTATGAGTACTTCCCTTGATGGCATTTACAGTTTTGAATTGGAACAAGTCTGGAACTGTCTGAGGATGAGGAGGGGTAATGGGCCCATGCCTCTGGTGACACTGGAGCTGTGCCCTTTCTGCCAGTTGAAGATCCAGATCGGTGTTTCTTGTAGCATCAAGCAGAGAAGAACAGTGACCCTTTTTTCACACCCCATCATTTGCTACAAGAACAATTTTGAGAAATTTGGACTTTTGAGTTATAATTTTTTTTAACACCCTTTCCCCATAGGGCATAGACTGAATTAAATATAATAAAATGAATGAAAAGCCTAGGCAGGAGGGAGTCCTTGGTTTTGAAAGCTATAAGCCTTCATTGTAAGCTGTCCTTATGAGGACGGGCTGAAGGAGTTTGCTCAGCCTGGAGAAGAGAAGGCTGGGAGGGGACCTCATAGAAGCTTATCAATATCTGAAGAGGACTACAAAAAGGCTGGACAGGACATTTTAATAAGGTCCAGGATGACAGGACTAGGAGTAATGGATGCAAATTGGAAGAAGGGATATTCAGGCTGTATTTAGGAAAGAAGTTCTTCCTGTGAGAGTGGTGAGACACTAGAACACGTTGCCCAGAGAGGTTGTGGATGACCCCCTTGCCCCCCGGAGGTGTTTAAGGCCAGGCTGGATGAGGCATTGAGCAACCTGGTCTAGTGGGAGGTGTGCCTGCCCATGGCCGGGGTGTTGGAACTAGATGATCTTGAAGGTCCCTTCCAACCCAAACCATTCTATGATTCCATGGTTCAACATTAATGCCATTATTTTAGAGAGATGCTTTTTGAGTAAGATGTAGTATACTTATTAAGTATTTCTGGAAAAGGGTTGGAAAATTAAACACCACCTTTAGCTTGGTTGGATCTCAGCATTTCCATGTTGAAACTAGCCATTTGATGCTTCTTAGCCTGCTGCAATAAGGTACTGATAGTTTTCATTCACCTCAGCTCATCATCCCAAAAATAAGTTAGAGATTTTCTGAGGAACTTTCAAGTGACTGAGAAAACCTACCTTAAACAGAGTGGAATGTTATGTGTAGAATAACTGGAGTAATGAAATAGGCCTGTAAAGCAGTGTGTGCTGCTGGCAGTGGGTATGACAGCCATGTTTGCATCCCAGTGCATGTACACAGTGCTAAGTAGGGACAGACAAGCATTTTTTGCTGTGCTGAATCATTGTCTGTGTCTGCCGGTCTGTGTTGGAAATGCTTATAATTGGACTCATCTCTGACCCTTGGGTAGTGTGTACAATCTGTTCCAGAGCTCCCCTGGGCCTCCAAGGGGACAGCAGGAATGGCCCCGTGGATGACTGGCCAACTGGGCTGGGAGAGGGAGTCTGGGTTCATGAATTACAGTGTTAGCCCGGGCTGGTCAGGTCTGTGTGGTCTTGAAAAGGCTTTATCCTTTCACACAGCAGAGGAAGAGATGGCTTTACTCATCAATCTGAACAAACAGTTCATAAATGCAGCCACTTACGTGTCAAGTCTCTTAGGCTTGGGTTGCATTATCCTTCAAAAACTATTTTCTTTCTCTCTTACTAGTACTGCTGAAGCTTGTGGGGAACATGAAGTATATTGTAGAACACCCCAAGTTGGAGAAGACCATGGAAGATTAGCAGGTTCATGCTTTGGAGGGAAGAGGAGCTTAGATGAGATTATCTGGCTCCTTATCTGGTCACATCTTCAAAACCTCCAGTGATGGAGGTTCTATTGTACCCCTGGTAATGTTGTTTCAGTGACTGATTGCTGTCACTGTGAATACATTTAATTTGTAAACTTATATACATGTAGTCAGTTGCATCATATAAAGTTCACTATCCCTTTGCTCCCTTGGTGGTAACATATGTGACAGGTGCCTCTTAGAATAAAATCATAGAATGGTTTGGGTTGGAAAGGACCTTAAAGATGGTCTAGTTCCAACCCCCCTGCCATGGGCAGGCACACCTCCCACTCCACCAGGTTGCTCAATGCCTCATCCAGCCTGGCCTTAAACCCCTCCAGGGGACTGAGAGGGCATCCACAACCTCTCTTGGAAACTTGTTCCAGTGTTGCACCTCTTCCATTTTGCATCAATTACTCCCAGTCTGACCATTCTGTACCTTATTAAAAAGTCCTACCCTGTCCTTTTTGTAGCCTCCTTCAGGTACTCGGAAGCTACTGTGAGGTCCCTCCTGAGCCTTCTCTTCTCCAGGCTCTACAACCCCAACTCCTTCAGCCTGTCCTCATAAGGGAGTTGCTCCAGCCTTCTCATCATCTTCATGGCCCTCCTCTGAACCCCGCTCCAACAGCTTAATGTCCCTTCGTATGCTGAAGGCTCTTATGTTTCCTCTCCTCCTACCACCCTTCCGTAAGGGTATTTTTAAAATTTAACTGCTGAAACAGGATGTGGGATGGCAGAGCCAATGGAGACAGCATGGCCTTGTAACTCCGTAAAGGGCTTTGTCACTTGGCAAGACATGAGGCACAGTCAGTTCCTCTGGCAGCCTTGTGAGGAGCCCTCAGAGGGCAAGCTGGAAGTGAAATGGGACTGGTCTGTGCTTCATCTCCTTTTGCAGCTTGTTCAGACCCGTGTGGTGGACACGCTTTAAAATTGCATGCATACCTCAGCACATTGCTGCTGTTAGTGGAACAACGTGTGGCTCAGTGCTGATGGGAACACCATCCCTCATAATACTCCACTGTTAACTTCTCTTCCAGCTGCATATTTTGGTGCTGGACGCCGCAGAAGTTGGACATTAATGAGCTGGGGAGGGGGAATTTAATTTATTGGCCTCCTTTGCCAAGCTTCTGTGCCAGAGACTTTTGACATAAAGGGAAGATTAATGTTAGTGGGCTGAAGTATGGCACTGATTGCTACAGAGCTCTCCCGACCAGCCCACCAGTGGGCCCGTGCTGTGATTTGCAGTACAAGGGAAGGCTTTGTCCCCTTTTATCAAACACCACATTTCTAACTCACTGCTTGCCAGAAAAGCACAGCAGGCATGCTGGAAATAGCCCTTCCTCTGCAAGGGAGCTACTTCCGTGAGAGGCAGGGCTAAATGAATTTTACTCTGTCGCTCTATTCATCATAACTGAAACTCCCAGTTATAAAGATGGTCTTTTTAGCAACTATCTGCAGAATTAATTAAAGCTAAATGGCTGCTGAGAGTAGAAATAGTCTTTGTAAGGTGGTTTTGTGAGGGGGGGAAAGGGAAAAGTAAAGCACAAAAAATCATGTTGCCTGATTTAACTGTTTAAGCTAAATGAAGTGTAAAAAGTAACTTGCAGTTACCAAAATCAATCTAGATGAGCAGGGGACTTGTGAAAATCACCAGCTGTGTGGTGATTTGGACTTAATGATTAATTTAGAATTAAAGTAGCAAGCCTTTGAGAAATCTGTGGGGTGATTTGGACTTAATGATTAATTTAGAAGTAAAGCCTTTGAGAAATCTGCACTAGTAACCTCTGTAAAGGATGATTGCTGAGTGTCCTGAAAAAGGAATGCTACTTTCTTCCCATTTGTATGCTATATATGGACGCTCCCTTTCCCTGTCTGGCAAGGGGAGAGGTTGAGTGATGGACATGGGTGTTAGCGTCTGTGTGTTGCTCAGGCTGACTTGGGTTGGTTTGCTCAGTGTCTCAGTGGTACCCAACTATCACAGGCAAGGCTGCCTGAGTCCTGGAAGCTGCTAAAATTTGCAAAATGATGAGGGAATGAGGTGTTTATTTCCAGCAAGAACCACTGTTGGTTTTTCAAGGGAAAAATTACTCTTAAGTGAAGGTACTTGCAGAATTTTGATAGTATCTGTCATTTTGGTCTCAGTTCCCCTCTTGCATGCTTCATTAACTCATGCAAATTCACTTCCTTTCCTACGGTCAGGACTGCCTCATGCTGGTGAAAGGGAGAAGAGCTTGAGCTGTAACTTGGTTTTTGGATTTGCTGGAGTTCTAGAGGATGAGATGAACCTCAGGTTCCTGACCACATGGCTTATATCTGTGCTCCTTAATTATTAATCTTTTACTGCTACACTTGAGGCACTCTTTTTTTTTAAATGTATTTGATTTTTGATACCTTGAAATGTGGATAATTTCCTATGACAATGTCACTTAGGTGTCATATAACTTCATTCCTTGCCATGGGATGGTGGTGGCAGGAATAAGGCAGTGCAGAAGGCAGTTTTTGGAAGGAATAAGTCTTTGGGTGAGTGTCAGGAGGATGGAGCCAGGTTCTTTTCAGTGACATCCA
>VZTY01022538.1:254749-302960 GCA_013400935.1 Turnix velox | reverse complement strand
AGGCTCTTCTCAGAGACACCCAGGGAGAGGACAAGGGGCAATGGGTGCAGCTGGAACACAGGAGGTTCCACAGGAATCTGACAAAGAACTTTTTCACAGTGAGGGTGACAGAACACTGGAACTGGTTGCTCATTGAGGTTGTGGAATCTCCTTCTTTGGAGACGTTCAAAACTGCCTGGATGTGTTCCTGTGTGATGTGGTCTAGGTGTTCCTGCTCCAGGAGGGGAATTGGACTAGATGAGGTCCCTTCCAATCCCTGATTCTGTGTGTTCCTCATCCTGTGATAGATGAGGAAAGGAGGAATTGAGAGAAGAGAAGGTTTAAGACTCTGCCTCTGTCCACACAGGAGGGATTTAGGGCTTTTTTGTGTCTTGGAGGGACTTGCACAAGAGTGTAGCTGTGTTCTTCACTGTACACAAGCACCTGTCCTCTAAATTTAAGAGGTGTGGGCAACTGTGATGTGTTGGCTGTGTAGACAAGGATCCATTTGCCACATTGCAGAGTTTTCCTGTTTAAGACAGGTTTTGTAGCACCTGTGCCTGGGGAATGCAGCCATGTCTGTATGTGCAGGGGATACAGCACAAAGAGATGGAGCTAAGTGCAGTGGGTGAGGTGGCTCCTTTGTTTATAAATAGTTTCTGTCCCTTCCATCTGCCATAAAGAAGAACAAATCTGACCCTTGACTATGAGCTGCCAAAATTGTCTGATGGAGTCAGCAGAAGGCAGCCTTCTGATGCTCGAGAACATCTAACTGATGAAAGAATAATGGTTGTCTGAATGAGTTACCTTTACTGAGTTATGACAAATCAACATAGACTCATTGAATAATTTGGGTAGGAAGGGACCTTAAAGATCATCTAGTTCCAGCCCCCCTGCCATAGGTGGGAACAAACAACTTAAGTGGATTTTTTTTTTTTTCATTGCTGTGAAAAGCTGGTACTGAGCAGTTCAAAAATTATTCTTTTTTCTCTTTTTCTAAAGGGTCTGGAGTTGTACTTGCACACAAGGCTGACATACCTTCTACAGAGGTTTCTCCTCACAGTCCCAGTCCTCTGAAAAAAAGTGGATCAATCAACTGGCCTTTCCCTGACAGAATTAAATCTCCCAGGACTGTGAGGAAACTTTCCATGAAAATGAAAAAGCTGCCAGAGCTGAGCAGGAAACTGAGTGTCAAGGGATCTTCGAGCCATACAAGTTCAGATCACCCTCCTTCCTTGCTGAAAAGCACCTGCCAGGATACAAGCCATACTGTTTCTTTGCCATCTACTGGGAACTCCACCACCACTGCCAGCAGGAATGTGATCAGTCGTTACCATCTGGACAGCAGTGTGTCATCACAACACACCTATAAAAAGAAGAGCTCAAGGAGCTCCAAATCCTTCAACAAAGGTGGATACCTCAGTGATGGTGACTCTCCTGAACTTATAACAAAATCAGGGAAACATGGGCATGAAACCAAGTGTGGGAAAGGAAAGGAGAGCCTTCCAAGCAGCAGTGGTAAACCAGAAATAGATATCGATGCCTTCAGACACTACAGCTTTTCTGATCAACCCAAGTGCTCTCAGTACATCTCTGGACTCATGAGCATTCATTTTTATGGCGCTGAGGACTTAAAACCACCAAGAATAGACTCAAAAGACATCTTCTGTGCCATACAGGTTGACTCAGTAAACAAAGCCAGAACAGCCTTGCTTACCTGTCGGACAGCCTTTCTAGACATGGACCACACCTTCAACATAGACATTGAAAATGCTCAGCACTTAAAGCTGGTGGTGTTCAGCTGGGAACCCACCCCACGCAAAAATCGTGTGTGTTGCCATGGCACCTTGGTTCTTCCCACTCTCTTCCGAGTGACAAAGACACATCAGCTGGCCGTCAAGCTGGAGCCCAGGGGGCTTATTTATGTCAAGCTGTCACTCCTGGAGCAGTGGGAGAACTCTCTTGATGGCCTGGATGCAGATCAGGAGCCCGTTGTGTTTGGGGTAGATGTTAGAAGAGTTGTAGAGAAGGAGAACATGGGCCTGATGGTGCCACTTCTGATGCAGAAGTGCATTCTGGAGATTGAGAAGAGAGGCTGTCAGGTACTCTGTGTGTTTTAATCTGTCTTATTAGTGTTTCTCTGTTGGGGTACATGTCACTTTTTTTCCATTGCTGCTGCTGTTTGTGATGTTTGAATGACAAGAGGATTTGGGGGGAAACAATGCTTCCAACTCAGCCTTAGTGAAGGAGCATGCAGTCTCAAACTGATGTGTCCAAGAATTGTTTCTGCCATCATTCCCTGCCCAGCACTAAGATGAGGTGGAGATGCTGAGGGACTGAAGTATTCCCCCACCCCACTGCTCCTTGCCTTGCTAAACCACAATTAAGATGGAAGGTGAATGTTGCAAAGCATCATCTCCCAGTGTCTTCTCTTCACGCAGTTAGTGGTCATTGTAACCTAATGGGGAAGAACATGTAGGAGAAGTGCATTATGGAAGCACACCCCCAGTTTTGGATGTTAGACAAGAATTCTGCTAGGAAGAAGAATGGAGAAGTCCTAAGGTGGGATGTTGTCCTTGGCAGTTGATTTGAAACTGGTGGGAAGACTCTTGCATCCTCTTCTGCAGAGTGTGTGAGCCCTGGGCTTTATTCACAGCTGTTCTCACCCAGGTGAAACTGATAGGTGATCACACCTACCACTGTTATTGTATTAAGTTGCTGGTGTGTAGATGCAGATGTTGAGATTATTGTTTTATAACCTAGGTCATAAAATACAGATAAATAATATTTCTCTGTCATTACTGGAGGTCAGTATTGATAGCAATGCCTCATTCTTACTGTGAATGCTGCTCCCAGAATTATGTAAATCAGCAGAAAAGAGAAGCTTCTTTCTTTCTATTGTGTCTGTCCCGCAGTTGCAGCATTTTATTTTGAGCTTGCTAGCACCTAGTCATGCAAATGATATTGGGTAATCAAGGCAACAGTGGTAATGAAGCAGTTGGGATCTGAATTGCATGTGTACCTGACGCTTTTGAGCATGAAATCTAATTTGTGTGTTTGCACACAGGGAAACAAAAATGCAAAATATACTGTTAACTTCTAGTTTTAACCACGTGCTTGTCTGTCATTTGATTTCAGTGTCAACTGTGGCTACTGGCATGATAAAGCATCTTCACCTGGATAAGTATTAGACAGCTCTAGAGTGAAAACAAATCACCTTAGGAGATAATAGGTCATATTTAGACCTGGGAAACAGAGTACAAATTCTGTCAGGCAAATTTGCATTTATTGAAACAGGAATTAACATGAATACCCAGACAAATACTTATGTTTGCAAACATAGATTCACACTATGTCTAAGTATAGTCCTTTTTTCGTGGGTCTTTTGAGTCCGTGGTAGGTTTGAGCTAGTTATTTACTGCTCAGTGCAGCTGCCTGTGAAGTTATTAAATAAAGGAAAATTAAGGTAGTTAAGATTTAGTTCCTTAATATTATAGGAGTGCTTTATATAAGTGGTGTTGATGAAAATGAAAAATAAATAACGGTAAAATGCAAAATTTGAGGTACATGAAGGATTGAATTGGTTCTTCAACCCATGAGCATTGTGGCTTTTGGGCCTGTCGTCTTCAGCATGATAAATAAGCCTGCTTCTCATAAAACTTTTCATATGATTTGAAACATCTTCAAGTTAGCACTTGTCATCTTTAAAAGTGCTTCTTGTAGATGAGGAGTCATAATTCTCTTGAGACTGTGCTTACTGATACAAAATATAATTTAAATTTTGTTTACTGTCTGCCTTATTCTGCATTCCTGTGTTTGCTCGGTTTGCGTAAGAATGAAGAACTAAATGACTGTTTTAAACCTCATGTTCTATCAGTAAAATACAGCTCAGCTTGTTCACTGTGATGGAACACAGTAGCTTTACTCACTTGCTGCTCAACAGTCCCAACTGTGTCTCTTGTGCATTGTTTGGTATTACACATAACCATCTGATGCATGTGGTACAGAATTGCAAACCTGGCTGAAGTTTTCTGGTTTCTATGACCTGCTGAGTGTGCAGTGGGAGTTGCAGACTTCTGGTGGAGTGCAGCATCTTTATTTTTCATTAAAACCATGAAGAAAAGAGATTTTGCTTGATAGGAACACTTGCTCAATGAAAGAAAATCTCATGCATCACGTTACAGGTATTCTCCAGGACCTGAACATCAGAATTGTCAAAATTTTGCACTCTTTAAGCTACTTTAACTTACGTTTCTGAACAGTTCTTTTTGGAAAAAGAGTGGGATGTGAACTTTGAGCCCCCTGTGTGGAAAAACAACTCATGTATGGCCACTGTTTGTGGTTGTAGGTGGTGGGTCTGTACCGGCTTTGTGGCTCAGCGGCTGTCAAGAAGGAGCTTCGGGAAGCATTTGAGAGGGACAGCAAAGCTGTTACTCTCTCTGAAAGCCAGTACCCGGATATTAATGTCATAACAGGTAATACTGTTTCTTTTCTTTTAACACAGAATTGTGTTGTGATTGTGATGTGCCTTTAAAGGGTTGTTCAGCCTGGAGAAGAGAAGGCTCATAGTAGCTTCTCAATACCTGAAGGGGGCCTACAGAAAGGATGGGGTTGGACTTTTTAATAGGGTACAGGATGGCAGGACTAGGAGTAATGGATGTGAATTGGAAGAGGGGAGGTTCAGGCTGGAGATAAGAAAGAAATTCTTTACATTGAGACTGGTGAGATACAGGAACAGGTTACCCAGAGAGGTTATGGATGCCCCCTCCCCGGAGCTAAGACCAGGCTGGATGAGGCATTGAGCAACGTGGTCTAGTGGGAGGTGTCCCTGGCCATGGCAGGGAGCTTGGAACTAGATGGTCTTTAAGGTCCTTTCCAACCCAAACCATTCTATGAAATTGTGCTATGAGCTGGTTTTCTGTTGTCATTTATCAGCTTTCTCCCTGGTATTGCTGAGGGTTAGGTGAGAACAAGTGCAGTAGACTTGGGGATGTGTAAGAGTGAGGCAGCAGTGATTTGGAGGGAAGAAGGCATGGAAGGACACATCAGACACATCCTCTGGCTGGGTGCTCTGTAGCATGTTATCCCAGTGCTATCTTTACGTGGAGGATTGCAGGAAGTTTGGAAGCAAATTTCTCATTATCTCGTGCAGAGCCATCATAGCTGCAGGAACACACCTTCATTTGTTCATCTACTTCTTTAAAAACATTTCTTATGCATTTGTTTCCTGCTCACTGGAGTGACCTTGTGTGTGCTGTTGCTTAGGAAGCTCCTGGCAAAGGTGGTAAGGAATGGGAGCTGAGGGCCAGGAGATCTTACAAAGCCTGTGGGCATCAGCTCTTCACATGAGTGTTTTCACAGGAGTTGCACTGGCCAGCTAAAGTTGTAGAGAGTTTTTTTGTTTGCTCCACTTAATAGTGGAGCAGTTTTAGAACTATTAATACTTGTTATGTAAACCAAAGTTGATCTAATTTCAGGCATCACTGAGTAAACCAATTACTCCAGAAAATTAGGCAGGAGCATTTGTTTCCTGCATATCCAGGGATGTAAAAATACATCACCTGCAATCAGGGTGTAGATTTTCTGTGCCAAATTTTTCACCTGCCCTCTTTAGAGGCTTATTTCATTCCAGTGAAATGAAATTAATTTTGCTTGTTGTACCTTATAATTGTACAAAGTGTTATCAGAAGATGCTACTTGGTGATGTTTACTCAATTAAATCAAACTCTTGGTCCAGCTGGGTGATTTGCTTCACTTGCTTTGGCTGGTTCCACCACTGGGGCCAGTGTTGCTCACCCCCACCCTTTGTAAGGGAGGATGTACAGTAAAGCAAATAGTGGAAAAGGTCCTTTAAATTGGAGAATTTTATTCTCTTTACAAATAAATTAATGAGAAAATGAGGCAATGATTTTTAAGGTCAGAATGTTTCATGAAATTACCAAAGCTCTTTTTTTTTGTCTTCAATTTTTATAAAGGTTCTGCTCCTTTCTGCTGAACAGCAGGAGCTGTCTGATAATGAGTTATGAGAGGACAAATGGCAAACTGCTGTTGGGTTAGTTAAAACTTTTGGCTTATAGAAAACTCTATGGCTTTTTAAAAAAAATTTGGAACACTGAGAATGGCATTGTGCTCCCATAATACCAGTAATGATTACAAAAAAATAGCTGCAGAAATGTTGGAGCAATATCTTGGAGCAACATCAAGGAAGCAGGAACTTAATTTTCATCTATATGGAAAAGAACCTGTAACATTTCTTAAGCATTTGGGTTTTCCTGGGTACACTGTACACTCAAAACCAAACACAACTGGCTGGAACAGGAGTCTGAGCTGCAGGGGAGCCCAGTACCTGGGTACTGATGCAAAGCCCTAGGGAGGCAGTGGTGCACATTCCATCGCCAATTTCTGGTGCAGTGGTTAAGTGGAAAAGTGCATGTCAGCTTTTTAATATTCATTACTGGAAGCCTCATTAATGGTGGTGAACTTCGGGGCTTAAGAAGTAGTTCTCCCCATAACTACTTCAGTCTCCCACGTAGCAGTTGCTGGATAGGCTGTTTAACCCCACTGGCCTTGGCCTGAGCATCCCAACACCTTGGTACTGCTCAGATTCAGCTTTTGAGGTATGCATTTAAGGTTACTTGGTAAATGGTGTATTAAGTTTTTATTGTGGGTAATAATATTGACAATATAAATAAACACCTTTTGAATAAGTGCAGGCTTCTTCTTCTGGAAGGTTCTGTAACTTTGTGCACTGCTCCAGCAGCTCTAATATTTTAACCTTGGAACAGGGGAAATCAGTGATTTGAGAAAATGTATTAATGTTAATCTAATTAGTTAATTAAAGTGCAGTCAAGCATTACTGTTGTTAAAATTAAACATTTTGCCATTGATCTATTTAAACTTGTAGAACATGTTTTGTATCTTGGAAAGTGTCTTTTAATGAGGTGGGCTCTTGGTTTTTTGTTTTTTTTTTTGGTTGGTGCTACTGAAGGGTGATTCTTGGAATCCAGAATTTGTTTTGTAAATGTGAAAGGGCCAAAACCTCTGTGTGTACTTTACACAAATACTACTGGCTATGCTTTTGTATGTGTTATATTGC
The DNA here is from genome assembly GCA_013400935.1 of Turnix velox. Lineage (NCBI taxonomy): Eukaryota > Metazoa > Chordata > Aves > Charadriiformes > Turnicidae > Turnix > Turnix velox. The sequence goes on along the minus strand of VZTY01022538.1, from coordinate 295,885 downwards.
TGGAGTTTACTTGCATGCTGCTTTTCTTGCATGGAAAAATACAGCCTTAAGAAATCACTCTTAAAAAAAACTTGAATTAGATCCGGCAGGGTTCCCCTGCAGCTGTGTCTTGTCATTGCTACCAGTGGCTGCCTTAGTGTTGTGTGGAAGGGACTGAGGCCAAGCTGGGAGGATGGGGATGTTAAGGGAAGGGGTGTTTGCATCCTCAACTGCTGCAGACCCAAATGTCCTCCATTCTAATTAAACAGGCTGAAGGAGTTAGGGTTGTTCAGCCTGGAGAAGAGAGGGCTCAAGGGGAACCTCGTAGTAGCCTCTCAATACCTGAAGGGGGCTACAGAAGGCTGGGGTAGGACTTTTTAATAGGCTCCAGGATGACAGGACTAGGAGTAATGGATGCAAATTGGAAGAGGGGAGATTTAGGCTGGAGAGAAGAAAGAAGTTCTTTCCTGTGAGGGTGATGAGACACTGGAACAGGTTGCCCGGAGAGGTTGTGGATGCCCACTCATCCCCTGGTGATCTTTAAGGCCAGTCTGGATGAGGCATTGAGCAACCTGGTGGAGTGGGAGGTGTGCCTGCCCAGGGCGGGGGGGGTTGGAACTAGATGATCTTTAAGGTCCCTTCCAACCCAAACCGTTCTATGATTCTGTAGTTATAAACAGTGTTGTCTGAAATGAGAGGGAAACATGCAAGTTTTGCTGACAGGCTAGAGGGTACCCACTGTGCTTAGTATTCGGAATAAAAGTTCCTACAAAAAGCCTCTTGTGTATGTTTGTGAAGCTGGGTAGAGAGGGAGTGTTTCCCCTGATGTGTTAGTGCTGTATTTGCAGTTCTGAAGCTAATGCACATGATTCATGCTTTTATAAGCCTAAACATGTGTTCCATAAAATATGAATCCTCAGCATAACTCTTGGCAGATTTGAAATGAAGAGCTGCCTTCTGTCCTTTTTGAAATTTGAGTAGTGCTGCTTTTCCAAAAGATTAAAAAGATTTTATTTTCTCTGACAGCTCTCCAAAGAGTGAAGAATTTAATGATTAAATCTTGACTGAGAAATGCTCTTGAGATTGGCACGGTCTTACATGCCACTAAGCATGCCTGAAGCGTGCAGCCACTTTTTGGAACTGACCTGTGTTGGTGGTGTTGCCTCACATCTGTTTCCATCCCTGTGAATTCATATCTCTGCATAAAGCATATAATATCCCTCAACAGTTCAGTGCCTCAGAAAAATGAGGAATTAATGAAGTGGATGGCAGTTTCTGCTTGCTGTCTAAATTAGTTGCGTGTGGTTGTGTCAAGGGGAATGTGCCAGTGCCCTGGCAGCAGTGGGGAGCTTAGATTCCTGGAAGAAAAACAACAGCAGCCTCTTACAGGGCTAATTTAGCTGAGTGAATAGCAAAAGGATTTAGAAAGGTCAGGGGGCATTTGTGGCTCCCAAACTGTCCTGTTATTCAGGGTTAAACACGAGAAAGTCCTTTGGCAGGTGGTGGTTCTGTGACTGTGGATGCTATTACAGGAATTCCTGCTAAATTATGGTTAATAGAAGGCTGAGGGTGTTCCAGGGGTATAAGCTGATTTAATAATGATGTGCCATTTCCTACAGTAAGCTGATTGCGATTTCAACCTCCCCCTCCAAATAAAAAATCACAGCTGAAGCCAAGTTCCTGATAGAAGTCAACATCAATTGCTAGTATTTTGCTTATGGAAAAGGGGAAATATCCCAAAACATATTGTACAGCCCCATGTTTGTCTCATGAGTATTTTAACCAGATAGTCCATGCATGGAACATGCCCCTCAAAAATGAGAAGTAATAAAATTTGGTGATGAGAGAGCAATATGAATAAGTGATTGAACAAAAACTACCATAGAGCAGTAACAAATGTGGCATATTCTTTTTAGAACAAAGAAACAAAAAAAATCCCCCAGACCATGAAAGGGTTGACATTTTCAGGATGATGTGTGGGCAGTTGTTCTCATTTCCTGTATTCCAGGGGGAAGGTTCCTGTTTCAAGCCTGGGGCAGGCTGTTGGGCTGTCTGTGATGCTCCTTGTGAGGTTTGTCCAACTGCTCTGTGCTCCAGAGAGACAGGCTGGTGGCTCCAGGGGTGATGGTACTTTGATTAGTGCTGCTCGTACAACGTGGCTTGAATAGCTGCATCACTGCTAGCTGTAGTACTTCCTTTTTTTAAAAAAATTAAAATATTTATACAAATAGAAGCCAGAGTTTAGTTGTCTTCTGTATGTTAACATGACTATGATGGGGGAAATGTTAACGTTCATGGTCTTTATTTGTTATAGAAATTACCTTGTAACAAAGCCTGCTGCTCTACAGTCCAGTTTACAGTTAGTTTACAGAAATGAAGAGCTGAAAATTAACAGGACAAAAAAATTTAATTGCCAGTTGTATATAAGGAAGAAGCTGTCACCAGGATGATACTGGCATTTGTAGGAGCTCCTTTCCTTGGACAAGGCTAAATGTTGCCTTTCCCTTGCTCCAGTCTGCAAGGGGGACCTTGAGAGATGCTCACTCTGCACCTGGGTGACTCCTTCTGTGTGTGCACCCTCTGCTCTGGAAGAGGTGTACCTTCTTGCCCTGATGTCACTCTGTAGTTCACTATGAATTGCCTTGCAAAGCCTTGAAGAGACAAAGGCTCCTGCCTCTTAGCTGTGGGGATCCATCATGTACCTATGGTTTACTTTGCCCTTCGGCTGTCAGCCTTCCATCCCTCACTCCTCAGAGGTTGGCCACCAGCACAAGATTTTCTCATGGGATGAGTGCAGTTTATGTTCCATAGTGCTCCCCAAAACTTCTGGAAGGTGAATCTGCAGCTTGTTAAAGACAACTAACTGCTCTTGTGTTTCTTGTGAAGGGGTCCTGAAGGACTATCTGCGAGAGCTGCCCTCTCCTCTGATAACCAAGCAACTCTATGAGGCAGTCTTGGATGCCATGGTGAAGAATCCCTTGAGAATGACAGCAAGTGGATGTGAGAATAACCCAAGTGACTCTGAGCACACAGCAGCCCTTCTGGATTGCCTGCCAGATGTGGAGAACGTGAGTGGTGTTAGAGTGTTCAAGGAAATGGCATGCTTCAGAAAATGAAATTTTCACACTGGACGTAAAATGTGCCAAAGTGTGTCAAAATGCACCTGTTCCTTGGCTTAACAGTGGGCTTGGATTTTTTATGCTCCTTGTCTTTGAAAATACTTTCATGCTGTGAGTTTATTGGTGGGTCTCCATTGCTGAATTTATTCCAGTTGGCATTTTATGTTGTCTCTATAAAAGTGAATGAAAAACTGTGATCACTACTTTCATGTTGTTAGATCTAAGATTATTCCTGTCTGGTGTCCTGCTCCATTTTTGTGGAGCTCTCTCTGTACATTGTAATTACATGGGCAAATGTTTTCCTCTTTTCCAAGCATTTTCTTCCCATACATGCAGTAATAGTTCTGTGCACTGGTACTGGCCACCTTCACCTCTGTAGAAAAGCAGATTTAGCCCATGGCAGGGTGGTCTGCACAGCACTAGCAAGTTAGTTGGAAGCTTGGTCTGATGCTGAGATCATACTGAGAGTTTATTTTCTGATGTACCTGGATCATCTGTGCTGCTGCAGCTTCCCTTCCTACCTGATGATCAGAAAACTGGTCGTGTAAAACAGAGATCAGGTAAGAAATAAGCTGAATTTTACCAGAAAATCTGCTGGTAGTCTAATACAGGTTTCCTAATACAGCACTTAGACGTTCCATCAATGGCTGTTGGTAGGAAACCCAGAGCTATCAACCTTTATCTCTCTAGAGCTACTACACCAACTTCCTCTAGTGTTTTGTTTCCTGAGCAGTATTTTGTCCTTTCAGGCTACTCTGAGGATGCTATTGGATCACCTGAAACTGGTGGCTTCTTACCATGAAGTCAATAAGATGACATGCCAGAATTTAGCTGTGTGTTTTGGGCCTGTGTTGCTGAGCCAGAGGCAGGAGACCACCAACCATAACAACAGGGTCTTCACAGACTCAGAAGAGCTTGCGAGTGCCCTGGACTTCAAAAAACACATAGAGGTTCTTCACTACTTACTTCAGCTGTGGCCAGGTACTGTTTCATGGATCTGATCAAGGGAAAATGTCAAACCCTTGCTGTATGTTTGTGCTGACAGTGTACATTAATTCACAGGATGACTGAGCAGCATCAGAATCCTTAAAACATGAGCTACTGTGACATCACCTGGTAATCTAAAGAAATCATAACAGCTTTATAATCTACTCTTTGTGTTGGTTTCGTGGGAAGTTTGTTGTTTTCATTGCTTTCTTACTGGATGGGAGTTTGAGTATAATGTAAAAAGTGGTGAGGAGTGCTTTGGGTGAGTAAAGACACCAGAAGAAACAAGCCCAGAGGAAGTAAGACTTAGATCTGAAATAGGGTTGTTGAGGTCGTTTTGTTTGGTTAATGTTCTGCTATCTTGCTTTGACCATTGAGGATTATCTGTATGGAACTAATTAGTTGTTTGGTCTCTGAGATACCCAAAATAGTATTTTAATTTGGCCACTTAATTCAGTCCCCCTGCAGTAAACAGCAACATCTTTAAGTAGATCAGAAGCGCTCTCTTCTCTACTTAGTAATACTTGTTACGTTTTTGTCTAGAGATTTTTTATTTGTAAGGTGGGATTTCTGGAGGGGTCTCTTGTTTTGTTTTTCATTTTAATTATGAGAGAAAAGAAATTATTAAACCTTCCCCAAAAATTCTGAGTAGAACTATTGGGACAAATGAAGCAAATGCTAAAGAGAGGAGCTGACTTGATGAGCACATTGATGGGAACAATGAGCTTGGGGGCAAAGTCAATGTAGGCAGCTGTTATACTCTGCTCTGATTTTCAGCAGAGCAGGTGAGTTGTTTTCCATCAGCTTCTGTGCAGATGCTGAGAGGATGCCACTGGTTGGTTAGCTTAAAGTGTTGAATGAAAATGGCAATGCTTTTTACACTGTTTTTTTCCTATGCTCTGCTGACCTGATGGTGGTCATGTCCTGGAGTCACCTACTGTGGCTGTGACAGGTACACACGCACCACAGCATGGGTCAGCAGTGCCAACAAACTGCCTGCTCTGCTCAATGCAGCCTCATAGAAACCTTCTTGGCTGGAAAATAAGGGCGAGAGGAGAGTTAGCTTGACATATGGTGCAGCTTCACGATGGACTTGAGGCAACTGGGGATGCTTCTGCTCCCTTGTCAGCTGCAGCTGGGCAGCCCCAAAAATACAAAAAAGCTTTGAGTCAGGTCAGTGAGCTGGCACAGGAGAGATGGGAAACATGGATGGATGAAAAGGTTGACCAAGAGCTTTTTGGGCAGCAAATTCTGTGCATCATCATCATGAGATGGCAGGAATAGCTTGTGGGACATGGCTGCCGTGGGACAGAACAGCAGGGAGTTGGAGCTCAGCCTGTGGGACTGTGCATTGCTGTAAAGGAGGCAAGTTATGGCCAGGCTGGATGAGGCACTGAGCAACCTGGTGTAGTGGGAGGTGTCCCTGCCCATGGCAGGGGGTTTGGAACTAGGTGATCTTTAATGTCACTTCCAACCCAAACCGTTCTATGATTCTATCAGTAGTTAAGGTTTCCTTCACCATGAGGAGAAGGTGGTAGCACTGCCCCACAGCTTATAAGAGCTGTGCAGGACACTGAGCTCAAAGGGAGGTAAAAGGTGAGTGCAGAGCCATGACCCAGCGAACACCATATGTGATAAGAGCAGTTGGACCTGATGGAAAGATCGCAGTCTGGTCCCTTACACTTAATCTCCTGTAGATTGAGACATGGAGATAATCAACATGTTGTGCAATACTTCAATTTCCCTATTTTTCCAACTGAAAACAAACAGCCCTTGTTTGGTTCAACCATGTAATACTGGCAAGTTATTGTTAACCTACCGCCCTTTCTCTTAATGGAGCATAGTCCAAACAGAAGGGCTTTTGTTACAGTAAAAGGGGGGGGGGGGAAAGAACTCATAGTTACTGCATGTTACTGTACAAGCCATAAAGTAAGACTTAAATCCCCTGGGGAGCAGACCCAGAAGAAGAAACGTAGAGGCATGTCTTGGGACTGAGCCTTTGTGCTTGTGTGAGGAGTCTAACAAGTGGTTGAGATTGTGAATCATAGAATGGTTTGGGTTGGAAGTGACCTTAAAGATCATCTGGTTCCAACCCCCCTGCCCTGGGCAGGCATATCTTCCATGACACCGGGTTGCTCAGTGCCTCATCCAGCCTGGCCTTAAACACCTCCAGGGAAGGAGCATCCACAGCTCCCTGAGTTGGTTTTCTCCAGGTTTTCCCACAGTGAGTGGAGCACAGCAAATCTCTGCTCCCAATTACACGAGGTAATGGTCTGTTTAAAACATAAAGAAGTTTTGCAGCTCAGGCATCCAGAAGGCCCAGGCCAGTAAACTCTTTGTGCTGTTCACTGTAGGGAACCAGTAGGAGGAGAGGGTTGGTGACCTGTGCTGTGTAACTCTGAGCTCAGGTAACACCCCCATTAAACCTGCCTGAGTGTCCCTCTCACACGGGGTTGTTGCTGCCTAGGAAAACAATGCAAATAACCTGCTTTTGATAGCACACCAGGGCAAAAGAGAAACACAGGAGGAGTTTGACTCTTGGTGCATGTTGGGCTTCTCTAGGTTTCTCTCTGTGGTGGTTTTATTTTTGTTGCATTTTAACCTCTTTTTTTTTTTTTCTGTGCTTTGCTTCCTGTGACACTCTCAGCCTGGGCGAAGCTTGTGAGCCAAGCTCTTTGTTTTTTTCTTTGACCAATAGCCTAGTGGTGATTAACTCAAGCAATGAATTTAATTGGTGCTCTGGGAGCTTCTATGTTTAGATCGGCTTCTCTCCACTGCAGTTTGGGTTTGGAATAAATCTTCAAAACTTGGCTTTTGTGGTAGTTTTATTTATTATTTTATCAAACAGCAGCAGAAGAGGTAGAAGTGGAATGTGTTGGCTGTAAGCTTGCATGTATCCATGCATGCTGTTAGTGCGTGACATAGAAGGAGGAGAGTGGGCACCTGCTGTGGACTTTTCTTCTTGCAGTATGAATCCAACCCTCACTCTGGCTTAACTTCTCCTCTCTTCCAGTTCACCACTCACCTGCCAAAGAACCAGCACATGTGAACACATTTCCTGAGCACCCGTCCTCCTTGAATTACCTGAGACCCAAGAGGCAGAGACCCCAGATGCTGAATCTGAGCAGTACTGAGATGTCAGGTGTGCTCAGGCCAAGGCCAGCAGGGTTAGACAGCCCGTCCAGCAACCGTTACGCTGGGGACTGGAGTAGTTGTGGGGAGAACTACTTCTTGAGCCCCAAAGACTGCCTGAGTGAAGCAGACTATGATGATGTGCCTTCAGAAGACTCAGAGAGTGGGGATGACAAACCCGAAGATGACCTGGTCAGGCTCCCAGAGCCCATCCCCAGAGAGGACACCTTTCAGAGCTATTTGACCATGCAAGCGATAGACTCGGCAGTGGATCACAGCCCAAACCTCAAAGACCTGCAGGAAAGCATTGACACTCTGATAGGAAACCTGGAAAGGGAACTCAACAAGAACAAGCTAAATATGAGTTGCTAAACCCTATCCTGTGGGATGCCTCCTCCTGCTGCCTCTGTGCCTCTTACTGGGCTTCCCACAGCCATGTGAGGTGAGATGGTGCCCTTGGATACCTTGTACTAAAGCCACAGCCCATCTCTCTAAGAAATTTTAAGCCATTCCGTTACATTTCTGCCTTTCTGTTAGAATCACAGAATATCAGGGATTGGACAGGACCTCGGGAGATCATCTAGTCCAAGGAGAAGGTGTTGTCCCAATCTTGGTGTTGGAGACAACCTTAAAAATACTCCCTAAAAACACTGTGCACTTAGGTGGTCTGGGCAGCACCTAGCAGAAGATAAAGCAACATCTCTGCTGTTAGCTCAGCAGAACTCCTCATTCCTAAAAAAACCCTGGCTCTGGTACAGATGTTCCTCTCGGGAGAGGACAAATGCTGCTTGGCCCCAAGTTTTGCAGCATGGACTTCAAATAGACTCGTTTTACTATATATGCAATGGCTGCTATGAAAAATGCTTTATATATATATATATTATATTTATATATAAAGTTTTAATTGTACAAATATTAACGTATTCATGCATTAACACTTTTCAGTAATTATTTAAACTGTCAAAAAGTTAAATATTTTTCTAACCTTGTTTGTATATATCTATGTATAAATGTGCATGTGGATGTAGCCACCTTTGGGAAAGGAGAGGTGTCTCAGTTACAAAATGTCCCTGTTCCTGGAGATGTTGTTGAGTGATGCCACAGGGAGAAGGTATCCCCTGGGTGACACAGTGTTTGGTTTCTGCTCAGAAACATGGCCAGGGAGAAGGCAGGGTGAATGATTAATGTGAATGACCTTGTGTGTAGCAGGGACATGGGTTTGCAGGTGGTGACTATTGACTCACACACACTGCCCCCCACTTTCTCTGATTTATTTTTTTCCTATTTTTATCTTTGATTTTTTTTTCTTTCTCCATTGTTTTTCATTATATAAAAAAGTGTGGAGTATATTTACTTTTCAAAAATAATTCTGGTTTGTCCTTCAGAATGTTATTCTTGACATTTTAATTTTTAATTTTATTTCTTTTTTTTTTTTTCACTGTTTTTGTTGAGGTACCTTTGTCTGCCTGCTGGTACTAAGGTGTGTTTGAGCCCTTCAGATGGGCAGTGGCTCTGGAGGTTGCACAATTCAAATTCTACACAAAGGCACAATTTTTCCCTTTCTTTTTCTTTTTTTTTTTTTTTTAAATTCAATCTCCCAAGAATGGAAAGCTGAGTTATTACATGAGGTTGAATGATGTTACTCCTGAGGAGTCTGGGTGGGATTGCAGCCCACTGTGACCTTTTTAGATCCACCTTTCACCATCTTCTCAGAGCATCTGTAGTCATTTATGGAGAGCAATTTGATACTTCATGTGAAGGAAATACATTCCTGGTTTAATTAAAAGCAGTTACCAAATTGAATACAAGTATTTTGATAATCAGTCCCTCTGACCAAGGGGAAATGAGAGTAATTTCTTGTCCTTCCCAGGTTGCCCCCAGTGAGGAGGAGGGGGGCATTTGGGCAGGTGATGGGGTTATGAGTTTGGAGAAGTCAAACCACCCAAGTCAGTGGCAGGGCAGAACTTCATTCTCTTCATCTTTTGGGTACGATGCTGGTGTCCTGCCATGACCTTTCCCTTCACCTGTGGGTAAGTGCTTTCCTGCTCACCCCCACTTCCTGGTGTGGCTTGATGGAAGGGTTATTTATTTACAGTACCAAGAAATGGAGAATTGCTCTGCCAAACTTTGCCCCACTTTCCCGAGGAATTCTTTTAGCTTGGTTTCAGATGATTTATTCAATCTCATTTATTTATTTTTTTCTAAGTGTTGAAAAGATGCAAAATGATTATTGCAATATAACACTAATGTATGAAAATGTAAATTTAACCTGAAGCATTTATCAGTAAATCGATGTATTTTTTTAAACTTTTATACCTACAGAATGTCCATACTTTTTAAACTATAAATTTAAATCCTAAATAAAATTTGAATTGAGAACAAAATTTGACTCAATTTGATTCAATTTTGTCTAATTATTTATGTAGTCTGATCAAGTTGCCTCCTCCTAAGGATTGTTTCTGATCCTTAAGGAAGAGGATTAGAGTGGGAATTACCCTCATCTAAACCAACTAAGTTGGGAGCTGTAAGGCAACCTCTTTTTACCAAAATAATAACATTTTTTTAATAGGGAAGAGCAGCCTTGGGCTGTGTGGGCTTTGCGGGGCAGAGACACAGGGTTCTCTGCCCTGGTTTGACATCAAGGGCAGCTCCCATTCCACGGAGGTTCTCTCTGCGCTAGAAGAGGTTGAACACAGTGGCAGTTGAGTTTGTAGATATCATGTCCTTGGAGTGTATGGGCTTCCTTCAGGTGTGACCTTCCTGGGTAAAGAACACAGATGCAGCTGCTCTTTCAGAAACAGTTCCAGGACTTGCACTAAAATTGCATCCGAACAAATTGTTATAGCCAAGTACAGACTGTTCTGGTGTTTGAAAACTGGAGGTGGCCATGCTCTGGGCTGGGGACAATCAGGAATCCGAGTTCGTAGTTGCCAGGGAAAAGCAGAAATGCTGCTGTGGGTCTGTTCATCTCTGCAGGTCAACATCAGGGATATAATACACTTAAGGTGAGCTGAGGAATGTTCTGGGCCCCTCAGTAGAGTTCTAATCCACTGCTGTTTGTGCAAATAGAAATGTAGAGATGCTGTTTGGGTGGTGTTGCTGATCCAGCTGACACTGAAAGCTTCTAACTCCCTTTGCAGTTTCCCAAACTGGTTCATTACATGTGTGTGCAAGGGATGGGTAGAGATTGTGTGGGAGGTAGGACAGAGGCAGCATGACCTTGGGCTGCCTTCAGGCACTGGGGACCTACATCTTCACGTGGGTGATTGTTCATTCACCAGGCAAGAAATGTAGCTGCACCTCTTGGAAGGGAAGAGTCCCAACAGAAGTAGGTATCCAGGGCTTTTGCAGAATAAACCTATAAATCTGATAAGCCAGACACACAGATTTTAACCCCTTCACCTTCCCATCCCAGGCTAAATGGTTTCTTGCATTGAAAATGCCTTTTGAAATGAGTCTCCATCTGGAGTTCTAGTGCTGGCCTCAGCTTGAGGGATGGTTATTTTGGGTGTGGGAGGATTGGTGCTGCACTTCAGTGTCATTGTGATGCCTTTGTTTTAAAATGTTGTCCTACACAATGAGTTAACTCTCGTTCTTCATCTCATCTGACTTTTTCAGAACCACGCAGAAAAAACTGTCACTTGCTGGGCAAAATGACCTTGTGGAGCAGTCTGCTATGAAGTAATGCAGGTCTGACCCTGCAGGTTTGAACATCCTGGGCTGCATTAGAAAGGTTGAAAGATCATGGTGTTATTTAGGAACTGGGATGAAGAGGAAAACAGCTTTCAGGAAGGCTCCATTTCCATTGTGGGGTTTCTGTGGTTCCTCAGAGGGGAGGGAGAGGGGCTGATGAAGAGCCTTGATCTGCTGCTTCCTTGTCCCCGTTGTTAGAGAAACCCAACTATCATTGGGGATATTTTCATCATCAAAACTCACAGGAGTGCCTCTGTGGCTCTGTGGTACATGGCTCATGCTGAGGCTGCTGGTAGTCACAGAGCTACAGTGGAGTGGAGACAGTTGGGCTTTCCAGGTGGGTCATGACCGTATGGTTGACTTCAATGTATTATGTGCCTTGCAGCCTGTTAATCAGAAATCTCTGGAAGATGATCTGAGATGGTGTTGTAACGAAGTCCAGGCCTGATAACAGAGAGCTGAGTTCTTTAATTAGTCAGTTGGGGAATATTTACACATCATAATGGAGCAGGTTGTTAGTTAAATATTGATTCAGCAGCAGAGCTTTGTTCTCTTCCCACCCAAGCTCTGACTGCAAACACCATGCTGCAGGTGGTAGGGATGTGCTTGTTGTGTTTCATATGAGGAAGAAGGAATATTACTGTTATGTTTAGACTTCAAACTAGCAAATAAAAGGCTATTTTTCAAACAGGGTTTTATCTAATGGCAGTAAATGTATCTTAAATCTGACTGAAGTTGACTTAAAATGGTAGTACACAATAGAGAGATCTTTGCCCTATGAAACTGAAGGGGCATCTTCTTTATCTAAAACCAATCTGCAGTGTTTATTTCTGGCTGTAGGAGATTCCCACTGCCCCTGTTTTGTATTTGGCTACACTTGGCTCTGACGAAGTAGAGCAATGAGGCTGGCAATCACTTGCCAAACAAAGTGCCTCTCTGCAAATCCCCTGTGTCAGTTGCCTTTTGTGCTTTAGAGTCTACTGTGACCATAGGGACATTTGTTTGACAGGAGCCTGTGACCCTCAGACCATTTGGTGAGTCATGGAAAGAGTGAACTCACCCGTACAGAGTTTAATCTGCTCTCCTCTGATAGATTTAATTTCTGATTGACAGGCTCTGCTCAGTTACACCGTGTCTGACCTGGCTATTGAGACAAGCAACCAGCAGAACATGGCTTATGAAAGGTTTGTCTCTGTGGATGCAGAATGAGCATTAATATTCATGAGCTGTTACTCATTTACACTGGTAAGTATTAAAACTTCTGCATGACAACTTTCAGTCTCTGAAGAGCAATGGTCTTTCAATGGAAATACGCTCACCCAACAGCCACAGTGAGCTTGGGAAAAGCCCTTTCTATAAAAAATATTTATTTGAGTGTTGTATTTTGAGTTTCTGTTTGTAAGCCTTTGCCAGGCTCAGGTAACAATCCTTTTCTAATCTGATGAAGGCAGATAAAAGTGGCTCAGCCTCTGAAGTCCAAAGTGTTTAGGAATAGCATGGTCAGGTCTGTGTTTTTGGTTTTGCCCCTGCAACTTCTCTCAGACTTTATATGGTCCTACCTTGGTTTATCAACACATGGTGCAACGGGTGCATTCAGGTGCAAGGGGCTCCCCTGTCAGTTAAAGTGTAGTAAGTAATAAATAGAAGACTTTCTAGTGTGGTGAATACTTGCTGTGGCTGTGTGTAAAGGAGCAGAACCAGGAAGCTGTTGCTGAAGGTGCATTGATGTTGAGTGAATGAGCAAAGGCATTATGTGATGCCTTTTGAGTGCTGTGGCAATCTCCTTGGGAGAGATCCTGTTGCAGCAGTGATGGCTGCCTCTCTTGCCTGCTGCAATATAGAATGGTTTGGGTTGGAAGGGACCTTAAAGATCATCTAGTTCCAACTCCCCTGCCATGGACAGGGACACCTCCCACTAGACCAGGTTGCTCAGTGCCTCATCCAGTCTGGTCTTAAACACCTCTAGAGAGGGGGCACCCACAACCTTTCTGGGCAACCTGTTCCAGTGTCTCACCACCCTCATCATAAAGAAATATGGGTGACTGCACGGGCCATTTGGAGAATCAATTGCTTGTGGAAGTTGTGGTGTGCCACCAGGATGATGGAAATCATCCTGTTTAAAAGAAAAAAAATCTTTGTTTCCATGCTTCATGAGCTGCAATGCCTCATTGATTCATAAGACCAACGCAGGGTCTGGTTTCGATCTTTAAATCCCTGAGAGTGAAGCCTTTGCAAGAGAAATTGTCCCTTCCCTTGTGCTGCTGTGATTGTTGAGATCGTCAGAGGTAACTGAGTGCCTGCATGCTGCCCTTTCTCCTTTCAGTGGCAGCTCAGGGACATGGGCCTGCACAAGTCTCAGGTGAGCACTCTGAAGTGCTTTCTGTCACTCCAGAATTAGAAATGTCCTGGGAATCCCAAAAAGAAAAATCCTCCAAAAACTGGCAGTTCTCAAGATTTCAAGAGTGAATACCTTAGAGATGAAGGAGTGGATGCTTGCTGGAGCTGAGCAACAGAAGTTGGATGTCCCATGTGAATGTAACTACTGGAGAGGGATGGCTTCCACCCATGTGGGAGCAGGGGGATACAGATTGGAGAGGTTAACCCAATGTGTCACTATTCACAACAAGCTGAATTGTGTTTAAGATTTGTATGGCCCTGACAGGCACAGTACTTTGAAAGCTAAACAGAATATTTGTTATAACCAGATTCATCAAAGACAGTGGGAAAAGTGTGCCCAAAACAGTTCTCTAACCACATTGTCAGTAAACAAATGGATCAAGTTAACAAAACTATAATTTCTAACTGCAAGCTACTTTATTTCTGAAGCTAAACATATTCTGCTGAAATAAAGAGGACCCGAAATAAAAAGCTCACTGGTTCTAAGGGTAATAATAGGCTTCAAGCATCTGATGAGGAAAGCATTTCATGTCCCTTTAGAATAGACTTAGTCCATTAGAATCTGCTTCTCCAGGTCCAGAAACACAGTACAGTTTGTAGTCTCTTGCTCCTCTATGTCTCAGTCATACCCTGAAGGAAAAACAAATAGCAGGCAATAATTCAGCTGTAACCTGTGAAAGAACCTGTTGCTTTCCATGGATAGTATCAGTCCTATCACAAATTAATGTAAAGAGGCATCACTCAGGGCAACATTGACTGAATTGGCATTTCCTTTGTTGATTAGTTTGTGTTAGTAAGCGATTTACCAAAGAGGGGACAGGTAAAATCCTTATATGAAATGAAAGGCTGGAGTCTCCCCTCACTTAAACGAGCAATGCTTATACAAAGGTTGCCAAAAATGTAACTTTTTCATAGAGTAACTGATGTAAAAAGAAAACCAAATTTATAATTGCTGAAAGTCCATAGGATCAAATGCTCTTTCAGAAGTTTCACTTGACCAAGAGCTGAAATCACATGAACCAGTAGCATCTATTCCACTCCTAAAAATTGTAAATTGTGAAATAAGGAGCTGATTTTTGAAAATACTATGTGTGATCCTGCCTAGCAAAACAGGTGTCTTCTAAAGCCCCAAAGAAACAAACTTTTCTTAATGCATTATAACATACTTACTGTTTTCTCCCTCTGCGCTTCTTGCTCAATTTCAATTCTGTTTTGGCATGAAACATTTGATACTCATTAAACTCTTGCTCATGGTACTGCAGATATTTGACTTCTCCTTCAAAATAATCAAGTATGTCGGCATGCTGTTAACACAGTAACAAACAGGAGTCATTACATGCCCAAGGACAGAATTACTGCTGATGATTTGAATAGTATTATTCATTTCTGTGTACTGGGAATATAGATACCTCTGTTCGTCCAAATAATTCACAGCAAAACAACATAAGGATGTGGACTGAAACCAATTGATTTCTGGATTAGTGGTAATACTAGTTACAGTTTGCAAACTGTCCTTGAATCAAGGTACTAAGATGTGTAAATCAAAGAATGAAATTTACAGGAAAACAGATTGATACAAATGTAGACAAGAAGATACAAAGAAACTAAGAGAAACTCATTCCTACTACTAGTTTAAATTACTATATGCTATATAGCATTGTTTTAATGCAGGAAACAAGTTGTCATTTCATGCATGTATCAAAAAATGCTGAACTCTTTACTGTGTTTTCATGTAGCCAGTTTGGAGCAATGGACTGCTCCCAATTGTCACTGAAGTTTCCTATGCCTATGGCAGGGGGGTTGGAACTAGATGATCTTTAAAGTCCCTTCCAACCTGAGCTATTCTATGATTCTCTAAGTGCCTCTTGTCTAAGCTCTGCAAAAAGCTAGCTGTGCTACAGGCAATCCTTGGAGAATAAAGCCACACTGATCTCAAATTAATTGCCATTCATTTGAAGGCAAGTTTTTCCAGGCAGGCCTGTTTCAGTGTTGGAGTTCTGAGGATGAAGTTTAACAGAGATCACTAAAAATTCTTACCAACCTCATTTCTTGAAGCATCGCTTAGTGTCTGACAGATTTCCAAAACATGCAGCACTCCAAGATCATCAGAAACAGCTAAATGCTGCCTTGCTGAAAAATATTTAGTTAAAAACATATAAACAATCTAAATTCCAACAGTAACACATACCTCCATCCAAACATGAGAGATAACAGATGGTTCATTTTTGCTGTGGTGTTTTCTGGTTTATTGTTCATGGCAGCAAAAAAGCAGCCTTACTGCTCTCTTGTTTTCTTAACAAATGAAATTCCCTTTGAAGTTTATAATTTTTTATGCCATGGTAGTACACTTAGAACTGACATTATGCACTTTTGTATATACAGAGTAACATTAAATTAGTGAGTAATTATCTATAAGATAATCTGTAACAAGAGCAGTGTGCCTTGGAATCATGGGCTGTTTTGCAAAAAGGGTGTAATCACCATCAACATACGTGAGGCAACACAGGAGCTGATGAGAGTGATCGCTGATTTGGAGATGTTCTGGAAGTAAGATGGCTCATAAGTTTTCTTCAACAAGTCCCAAATTTCTATATTTCCATCATCTCTGCCAATGAAGAAAACTCCTGGTCTTGTTAAGGACCATTGTCCCGCAGTGTATTTTCCTGTAGAACAGCTTGACTGAAGGATTGGTCCAGTCTTATTGTTTTTGGAAAACAAATGAAAGATAAAGACAAAAATCAAACAGTACTATCCATTCCCTGCTTCAAATCCCCAGTCATTTGAGAGTATTTAACAATTTAAATGATCTTATTACAAAAAAATTTATCAGTGGCATTATTGGTATCATCTTCTGCTGGGAAGTAAAAAAACCCTGGTATCTCATCTCACTTCCAGTCAATTAAGGTTATCTATCTCCTCTTAAAATCTTTGGACTTGAGATTTTACAGGTGCAGCTAAAAACTCCCCATGTTTGTTTGTCTATACATGATAAAAGACTCTGTTTTAAATATGTATTAGTCAGGCCTGTTTAGCACACACTGCCTTTATTCTATAGTATCCCTAGCAGCAGAAATAATTTGTTGAGAAGCTATGGTTTTTAGAAGGTTGGAATTAAAGAAGCTGACTTAATTTTTTTTTTTCTGTGGAAGGTTAATTTACAGAGCTATTTCCAAAATAGGTTTTCTACCTGAATAAAAAGGAAAAGCTCTTTTTAAACCATTTTTTTTGGGGGACTATGAAGCTTTATGACCGAAAAACACTTCTGAAGATAGTCTCTGAGGCCATTATAGTTCGTAGAATCATAGAATGGTTTGGGTTGGAAGGGACCTTGAAGATAATCTAGTTCCAATCCCCCTGCCATAGGCAGGGACACCTCCCACTACACCAGGTTGCTCAATGCCTCATCCAGCCTGGCCTTAAACACCTCCAGAGAGGGGGCATCCACAGCCTCTCTGGGCAACCTGTTCCAGTGTCTCACCATCCCCACAGCAAAGAATTTCTTTTATCCATCCTGATTCTCCACTCTTCCAATTTGCATCCATTACTCCTAGTCCTGCCATCCCAGACCCTATTCAAGAAGTCCTACCCCTGCCTTTCTGTAGCCCCCTTCAGGTATTGACAAGTTTCTGTGAGGTCCTCTCCCAGCCTTCTCTTCTCCAGGCTGAACAACCCCAACTTCTTCAGCTTGTCCTCACAAGGGAGGTGCTGTCATACCTATCAATTATGTTACAGTTAAACTAACTTACCATAACCCCATCTTTCCAAATGGCAAAATTCCGGCCTCCGATGCTTAGCACAATGTCTTTAAAAAATGGAGACCTCTGGAGAGTGTTGACAGTCTCAGTGTGGATGGTGTACTCCTGAATGTGACCTAATGGCATGAAAAAGGCAGTTGTTTTAACTACAGCTTGAGTGATTGTCTTCAAAATAGGAGCTACGTGGTGAGGTACCAGCCTTATTTTTTTGGGCACAAGGTTTAAGAACTGTAATATCTGTAAATCTGATTCCTTTCATGATTTGTGCCAACAGGTACCTGGAGATGCACCAGTGATACTGGAGAGGGGTTTTGCTATCCTGTCATTACTTGCACTTTTGGGGATGAAGTGCTAAATCTCATCAGTGAGATTGGCTATTATTAATGAGAAAAAACCTGAAAATCACTGAGTATGTGTGAAAATATTTTAAAGTTGGCAATATATTAAGTTTTAAACAGGTATTGAGAAACTTGAACTTACTTGGTTTTGTCAAGTCACCATCGATTTCCATTTTCCAGTCAGAATAAATGATTTCTCCATCCTGTGATGCCAGAAAAAACAAATAAATGCTAATATTAAAACTTGCTGACTTGTTTTTAAAACGTAACTATCATTAAGTAATGTCCTGAGTAAATTACAGCCTAAATTTTCAGCAATACCTGAAGGGGGCTACAGAAAGGCTGGGGCAGGACTTTTTAATAGGGTCCGGGATGGCAGGACTAGGAGTAATGGATGTAAATTGGAAGAAGGTAGATTTAGGCTGGAGATAAGAAAGAAGTTCTTTGCTGTGAGGGTGGTGAGACACTGGAACAGGTTGCTCAGAGAGGCAACACTCTCTGGAAGGGGGAGTTTAAGACCAGGCTGGATGATGAGGCATTGAGCAATGTGGTCTAGTGGGAGGTGTCCCTGCCAATGGGAGGGGGGTTGGAACTAGATGATCTTTAAGGTCCCTTCCAATCCCAACCCAAACCATTCCATGATTCTGTGATTTGTGAAAACTCTGTCATTAATTGTTTGTTCTTTCAGTTAGGTTAATGTTTCCATTAGTAATCTTTTATTTTTACTTACTTCTGTTCCAACCAAAAACCCATTGGAGATACTCTGTGGTGCTTTCAGATTTTTGCTCAAAGGAGAACTCATCTCTGCATATAGGCTCTTTTTGGCAGGGACTTCTTGTCCATTCAGAGATGGCACCCTCTCTGGGGAACAGTACAGACACATCTATTTATTGTGCACTGGAATTGATGGGCTTGAGCAAATATTTTGTTTTATAAAGTTAGTTTATGGATAAGGGGAATTTCAAGAGGACAGATGACTTTACTGCCAAGTAAAGTCACAGTTTTGCAGATTGACTTTTTCCTGGTGGAAATATTGGCAGTCAATACATATATTTTGTGCTTTGAACACCAGTTCATTTAAAAAAACTTTTTTCCCCAGATGCATTTAGTTATCTACACCAATTTGTTGGTTAGCTTTCCTTATATACTTATTAAAAACATTTTCCCAATAAAACATACTAAAAATATCACCTGATGATTTGTCATGAGAATGCAATTCCCTTAAACTAATCCTGACAGGACTGTACTCTGTGTTGGTATCACTTTCACACAGGTTTATCTGTTCAGGAAAAAAAAAATGCACTTGCTAACACATTTTGTCAAATCTTTGGAATAGTTATTTTAAATTGTAATGCTCCATAAACAGAAAACAGCTTTTTTTTGAACAGCACAGATCAGCAAGTCCAAAATTACTTTATTTTACACAAGTGATGACTTTCAGCCTTGCTTTTTTCATGAACTGGTACTACTGTTTTCATCAGGCTAACTGTTGTGTTGCCAGCAACAATGTCTTGGTTTGCTGGAAAAATTAAAGAGGTGGGAAGCAAAAGAATACAATCCTATGGCAGAGGGGGTTGGAACTAGATGATCCTTAAGGTCCCTTCCAACCCAAAGCATTCTACAATTCTATAAAATTCTGGTCATATCTGCTTGATTCTTCTGGTTGGTATTTGTCTACAGTACCTTCATGAGAGGTTTCCAGCAGAGATCAAGGTGATCAAGTGGCATGTTAAAGATATCCTTCTCTCTTATTTTCTCAGATGAAAGCTGTTCACGAAGTTCAGTGTCTGGAATATCCCAAAATAATATAGAGCTGCAAAATGATGTTATAGTATTATTCTCTGGTTTTGTTTCAAAGTCAGACAGAGATTTCCACACAGTTTTAAAGCTTGGATTTTGGTTGTTTTTTTGGTTTTTTTTTTTAGTCTTTCATCTTCAAACTTTACATTGAGGCTTTGAAAAGCAGACAAATACTAGATACTTTATTGTTTCTTCTGTAAATAATGCCATGTATTCCTTTTTTCACCATTTCATCAGTTGTTAATTACACCAAAGCAGCCAGATAATATTCACAGTTTGATTGTGGAAAGTTAGTTGGTGAAGTTATTTGCACTACCTGGATGAAATTCCTGGAGGCTCAGGGAACTGGACAGAACTTTATAGCAGGTAGTCTACTAATCCGGATCAAATCTCATTCCCAGCTCTTGCATATACTGATTGATTTAATGACATCCAAAGTAAATGGTCCCACTTCCTTGAACCTGTCACTTCACTGTAATTTTCAGTTCTCTGATAGTACCTGTCATTCTACTTTGGGCACTCCTTCACAGATTTGATGTAAATAATGATAACTTTCCTCATTGTTGATGTCTTTCCCTTTTCTAACAGGAGTTACTCCAGGTCTTTACAGAGATTCCTTTGCTCATAATTGGGGTGAATACTTTTAATTTGGAGACCTTCTCTGTAAGTACTTTATTTCTTCCATGTGCTTTACTTGCATTACGCTGCTAATGTGCTAACAATTGTATTTGCAATCATTCTTTAACTTAATTTTTTGAAGTATTGTCTGGTTTTGAGTGGGAAAAATAACTTTTGTGTCATTACCAAATCTTGGTGCCTCAGACCCTCCTTTCATGTAACCAGCAAATATGTGATTGAGCCCAGCCATGCAGAAAAGCTAAGCATTTATGTCCCGTCTGCCCCCTTGACAAGCTTTCTCACAGGATAATATTTTTTTTGGACCATCATACTATTAAGGTCACAAAAGAGGAGATTCAAACATATTGATTTTGCTGCTACACCTCCAAGTTTAAATGTAGTTTACAGTGCATGTGTGACCAAGACCCTTCTTAAGGTATACACAGATCATAAGTGTATATATGTGAGGTTGTTAACAAACCCTTTATGCTGTAACTGTAAAAGGCTGAACTGGCCAAGAACTTGATGTGCTTCTGCATACAAGATTTCAGCTGTCCAGTTCTGTCTAGCTCAGTAGAGTCTGATAGGAATCCAGAAATGTGCTAGTTAAATGGTGAAGTACCCCCCATAAAACTTTCCAAAGGAAGCTGGAAAATATCTTGTAGAGTATATACCTATCGGGGGAGCAGGTTACAAGCTGCACGGAGACTCCAACTCTGTTTTCAAAAGTAGCACCCATCTGGCTGTCCTAAAAATAATAATAATAATTACAGGGGCAGATGATGATGAGAGACAACATGCTTCTCTAAGTCTTACAAAAATGGGTTTCTAGAAATGAAGTCATGTTTGTGATTGGTCGAGGCTTGAGATTCAGGACTGAGTAACTTGTAGGTATGAAGTCAAGAAGTTTGACAAAAGTACTTCAAGGGAAATGATATCTGCTTTGCCAGCTAGACACCTAAAATCCTAAAAATGGAGCCAGCAGGATACTTGCTAGTCCTTAGGTTGCCATGCTTGTAAAATTTTACCCAGCATAAGTGAAGAGGAAATTGAGAAATTTATCTCAAACAGTGGGGGAGTGATTTAACTTAGCCAAGTGTACAATGTAGATCATCTCTCTTACATTATCACTTTTCTAGACCACACTCTGGGGTGGCAGTGGCTTCTTCAAATGTTAACTATTGATAGTTTAGCTTGTGTATGTGAGGTTCTGCATGCTTCATAGCTCTTATAATTTATGAAGTAGTCACTGCTCTATATAAAATTTATTCAGAAAAATAAAGGTGGGAGGAGGGGGGCACAAGTGATTATAGGCTATGCCCTGATGAAATATAATTTCCAGATTATGCAAAACATATCTTTTTGGCTAAAAATGTACTCAGCAACTATGCAGCAAAGTCTCAGCTACACTATGAGGGGTTTTTTAGGCTAAATCTCACTCTTTTTTTCATGAGTTGCTTAATGAGTCATAATGGTAGTCTTGCAACCATGCAAAACATGATTTGTTTCTGGCTATTACTTTGACTACTTTTTCATTGCTATGTAATATTGAACTACTGGGTTTGCCATAAAACCTGCAATTCTATGCAAAGGCTTAAACATATTCCACATTTGCATTAAAAAAAAGGATGTCCTAGTGCATGTCATTAACTACTGACTGATTCCTTTGTCAGTGCTTTTTGTAAAGCCCAGATTTTCTGTATCTGTTACTCAGATGAACATGAGAACAGCTTTCTGAGCCTTGGACTTTGGCAAAAAAGTCCCAAACAAACCCACCCAAACAACAAAAACCACAACAGTATTCTGTTATCTGGTCCCTGTTTTCATTTTTTACATCTGGTATCAATTGGTATCCATGGGTACTGCTGCAGCATACTTTAACATCATACAAGTGCACCCTTCTCTTCACATTCCTGGCAATGGTGAAAAGGACTGCAGTATCTATGAAGTCTTTAAAAAAGTATTCAAAAATACTGCTATATTAATTTGGATAAATCTTTTAAGCATCTCACTTTTCTTCCTCTTGATCAGCTTTTTAAAATTTTAACTACATTTGCATTTCAGATTAATTTCCAACAGTTTGGAATGCTTTCATAGTAATTGAGCATCCAATACTCCTATAATAGTGTTTGACCCTTTAACTACATAGACCCTAAACATAGCTTTAAAACCATCACAGAAAATACAAGTTTTGAGTACAGAGACAGCACCTAGGGAGAATTAAGGTATTAATAGTAACACTGTTCTTTGGTGCCTAAATATTTATGTAATTGAAATTATTTCTGTGAATTGTTGGTGGCTGACTAGATTGCTATTTGTAGAAATTCAACACATTTTAGCTGTATAAGCCTTATTATAATTTCCAATTATAATTTTCAGTAAAGCTACAGAAATTTTTTCCTAGTATGAGCAGATTCATATCATAAAGCACAATAAAAGGACAAGGAGCATCATCTTATTTAATATTTAGAAAATGCTATGAGAAATAATAAAGGCTATTACAAACAATTGGATATTTAATATTTTTATCTTGAGTTTACACTGACTTCTGAGGTTATAGATATAAAATAATACAATATAAAGAAGAAAAATTAATTTTTAAACTCACCTCAGAATAATCTGGCAGCCAATGTATATCCATTACGGGCTTTTTATGACTATGCTCTATGGAAGAGACTACACTGTGTCTCACCAGAGGTGGCTCTGTGCTAATGTCTTGACCTTGCTCAAGTGGTGGCTGGAAATGTTTTAAAAAGAGATATCTTAATACTATTTTCAAAATGCAATAGTAGACCTATCAAAGAAAAAGGTTACTTGACATATTAATGCTTCTTTGCATATTTCAGATATATTTGAATAGCTTTTTAGGCATCAAATATGTTTCCTTTGGGAAAAAAAAAAGTCAAAACTAGCTTTTGGATATGAAGCTCTAAAAAGAATTACAATGAATCTCCACAGGCACATACACATCCACTTTTGTTATTAATCCATCTTCTACTCTTGGATGTCTCTCTGACATATTATTTTTATCATCTGCTTCTGAAATCTGCTTCTCATCTTCCAAACTACCTTTGTTTTGACCATAAACTTCCATAATAATTTTTGATACTTTATTCAGCAGCAAACACTATCTGTATTTGATAAGCTTCATTAGGAAAGCGTTAAGTCTATGCTGATGTCCATTAAGGAACTGTCTTTAGTCCAAGTCAGTACTAAATGCAGTAAAATATTAAGCTGGTCTAATCAGACAGATGTTATTCTGTGATAAGGAGTTTACTTCATTAACTCACTAGGTTTCTTATTCTGTGTAGCCTCACTTGTACAGATTATCAACTCTGTTTTGAGTCAGGATACCTTTGCCCACACTTTCCCCACTAACTTATGTTCTAATGGTGCTTCTCTTCACATCAGACGTTCAGTTTGTATGGCTTAGAACAGAAGCACTCACCATATTAACTTCTGTCATCTTGACTCCATCACCATCAGTTTCTGCATTTTTCAATTTTTCTTCATGTTGAGAAATATCCCACAGTACAATCTACAGTAAAAGAATTTATATATTATAAATTATTTCATTCTTTATATTGATAGACTTTTTTCAGATTGAATTCATGGGAGTTTCAGGGGGCTGGGAGGGGGAGAAGAAAATCACTCTCTGCTCTAGAACTTATGAAGTCTTTAAAGTATTTCCTCTTCAGTCTGATGCAATCTGTTGAAAAACTACACCTGTCTCAACAACAAAAAACAGCCTTTACAGCTGTTTTTTACAGCCAAAAAGCATCATGCAGTAATGGATCAGCAGTGGGATAACTTCAGTACAGGATCAGAGTCTTTCTGGGACTGTGATATCTGTTGTTACGGATGTTGAGTACATCTCATCACCTTTATTTTTATACTGTAATAAAATGCACATAAAATGCATTTTGTGTTTAAACAGAGACTTAATACCTGTCCACTGATGCAGCCACCAACAATGATATTCGGATCACTTGGACTGAACTGAAAGCAGTAAATGTCTTCAGGACACTCCAACATTAACTGGACAGAAGAAAAGCAAAATAGCTAAGAATTACAGTCACTGATTGTTTGCTCCCTTGTTATTTAAACACTTGGCATATTTAAAAGTCTTGATTAAATACCTGAGGTTGGACAGGGTAAAAAAAATTCCAAAAAAGTATTACTGATTGCTGCAGCAATGATTTATTGGAAAGGTTAACTTGCTCTTCATAAGAAAGCTGACCCCTCATTGACACTGCTATAATCCCTGAATGAGAGAGAAAATTAATTTTCTCAGAAGAAACAATTCAAGATTCAACATGTCATTAATTATTCTAAGTGGGTTATGTTTATACTTTCTGAACATAGTGCAAAAAAGAAAAAAATCAAAACAACTAAGAAACCAAACATCAACCTTGAGGAAATTTTTTGTTACTTAAAATTAAGTAATTTCACAATTAGTCATGAAAGACTAATGTAGTAGCTTCTGTGCTACTACATGTAATGGTGTAATACTGCACCTGAAATGATATAAAATGGGCATATAGTTCTGGCCACCCTTCATGAAAGCAAATCTTTTGTACCAGATTTAATTTCCTACACAGGCTGCAGTGTTGGCTATTAGTATGTTGAGCAGCCAGGACATTTATACAGGACTTAATTGCACCTTAAAGCCTGGCTTTGCAGAGCAGTAATCTATGGCAGGGAGCAGGAGGAGATGTTCAGTGTGCCTCATGATGGTCTCTGGCACTCATTGTATCTCTCTAACACTACTTACTAGTATAAGCATGCTACAGTAACTAGCCACAGGGAGAACAATGGCACACAGAGCCAAGAGAAGAAGCTGTCACAGTTGCAGCCCCACTTAAATGGCTCTCATAAGGGAGAAATTTCCCTTTGCCCTCACTCTGAAAGTGTTTAAGGCCAGGCTGGACAAAGCATTAAACAACTTGATCTAGTGGGAGGTGTCCCTGCCTATGGCAGGGGGGTTGGAACTATATGATCTTGAAGGTCACTTCCAACCCAAACTATTCCATGATTCTATGATCTCTACTTAGATGTCATTGTGAGGAACTTTGCCTGGTCTGTCTGAACTCTACAAAGATTGGTTTTCACTTCATCTTAAATCAGTAATTCAGACATTCTAGATCAGGGGTTTTTTTTTAATGTAAAGGCTAATAATTTTGTGAAAGATGCATATTTTGTATCTGTAATAGAGTATATGTCATTAAAATCTCTTTTAAATTATTACCATAAATAGTTGGATGCCAGCAAACACAGCTAATGGTTCTGTCCTTGAGATAGAGCAGATCCGAAAATGAATGGTATGCTTTAAGATAAACATCTGTCTTGCCACCAGAACTGCTTGCATCTTCTGCTAGGGCTTTCCAGTCATCAAAAAAAGCATTCATAATTTCATTTTGCTGTAATGCAATTTCCATTCTGTCTCGTGAAAAGAACAGTTAACACTTTCAGTAATCCAGATGTGACTGTTCAGTAGCAGAATCACAAATATTTCTATAAAGAGGAAGCTCTTGTTTTACATAAAGTTATAATCATAGTAGTTAAAAAAGTATTATTCCTTAGTGATGGATCATTGTAAGGACACTCTCTTCTATTTAAATATAAATAGGCAATTGCACCAAGAATTTAAGTCTGTGTGGATCAAATGCAGTGAAATTATCCAATTCCTGTGCAAAAAGTGCCCTTCTGCAAAAGTCTCTGCTTGAATGAGCAGTGTCTGAAAGATCAGCTTTGCAGCCTGTTTGAAAAGATGTACCATTATCAACATTAATAGTTCTAATATCTATTGAAACCAATATGCATAGACTTCATACTAATTTTCCATAGGGACAAATTAAGTCAGAATTCGTTAATATTAAAATCATAACCAGAAAAAAAAAAAAATTAAAAAAAAATTAAATCAGTGTTTGGCCCACTCAGACAAGAGTACTTGCTTATATTCTTTATTATTTCAGGTGGCCTTTAACGAGTATTGCTGCAGTACTTTTACCTTAAGTGTACTGATGTTAAAAATTCTTTTAGCTTCCCAGATGACAGACACTCTTCTTTTTCTTCTCTTGACAACTGTCTGGGAAAATACTGTGTGGCTGCATTTTTTGGATAGGTCCTAACTCATTGGAATAAATTCAACTGTAAGTACATACAATTTCAAACACAGAAACCCACATACTGTGTTGAATAATAAGCTAAGTATAATCAGATTTTCTAGAAACTATTTGGAAAAGAGTGAAAGAAGAAGGAGACCATCCAATTCTGGTTTCTTAATATGTTTGTAACTAACTGACTCTGGAAGAAATGAGCTAATCTCCATAATTTTAGTTGAGATCAGAAACAGTGCCTTGCTTAATAAACAATCTATTCCATATATCTAATAAACAATCTATTCCATATATCTAATAAACAATCTATTCCATATATCTAATAAACAATCTATTCCATATATCTTCTCACACTTACCATTTTGTCTGAGTACTAGCTTCTCTTACTTTTGGAACCATTTGGATGCCCACATTTATTTCAAGCATTTTAATACTGAAAGATTTGGCTTCATAGGATGTGCATTCAATGTAACTGTCTTCAAAATCTGAGGCATTCTTATCAGTAAATGTAATTGGCGCACCGAACTTCCTGCGTACTCGAGAAATCTTATACTTAATCTGGAAAATATATTTCTGAAGTTAGCAGAGAAGAAAGTTTCAGGAAAGTTCATTCTGTAAAATGGCAAAGTTTATATAGCCTTGATCAATAGTTCTATTGATCTAATAAATCTATTGCTCCCTCCCTGGAGGTGTTTAATGCCAGGCTAGATGAGGGACTGAACAACCTGGTGTAGTGGGAGGTGTCCCTGCCCATGGCAGGGGGGTGGGAACTAGATGATCTTGAAGGTCCCCTCCAACCCAAACCACTCTATGATTCTATGACTGATTTGTAGGTCTTATGTTTACTGCACTGGACTTCCAAGACTTAATTTTTTCTTCCCTCATAGTGCAGGTCTCAATTTCAGTCATTTCAGCTTTCATAGGAGTGTCTAGGGAAACAAAATACCCCAAAAATGATCCACAAAAATTTGAGTGAGGAATTTCCTTATGTGCGAGATATGAAATAAGAAGGGATGTGGTTTGACAAGAAAGAGGTAGACACTAGATTGCAGGCAATGGAGAGGTATTGCTTTGTCTTGGATTACTAGCCAGATATTTTTTCCTACAAAACTGGCAAAGTATGAGAGCTGAAAATACTTCTGAATGGACCCTTCCAGAAAGGCAGAAAACAGAATAATTAGAATGTGTGAGTGTGCATTATTTTTAGTACAATCGGTCATCTTTGTAATTACAAGAAAGGTGTCAGTTGGTGAGAACTATCAAAATTTAGCCAGTCTTCCCTGAACTGGGATTTAGGTATTGACTTAAAATCACTGAAGGACAGTTAAATGCTTGGAGATGACCCATATGTCACAAGTTAGGTGACAGCTGTGAGCAGATCTACTTTCTGGATGTATAATTTTCTCAGTGTAATTTGTAGGTTTGTTTAATCAAATAAGTCTTTTTAAAGTCAGTTTGTAATAACCCGTAACAGGTAACATGTACATTGAGACAGAGAGCCCTCACAAGTCTTATGTGCTACTCACATGCCATCCATATAATCAGAAGAGTTCATCGGGGTCTATGAAACAGAACTAGGTTCTTAAAATCCTAAAATAAAATTATATTGACTCAATTTGTAATCTGGCCAGATAGTAAATTGAGCAAAAAGTGTCAGAGATCCTAATGATCAGAGGATCAGGACTTTTGAACTTACTGCTTCAGTTTCACATGCCTTATTGCAGGTCTTAAAGTGAACTGTACTTCTGTACTTCTTTCAGCTTTTATGAAGAGTTAAGTTAGTTCTCTCTCTTTTCCTTTCTTGAGAAGATATCAAGAAAAACTACTCTTGGAACTTTTCATTTTCTGGAATGTAAACCAAGTTTGGGTTTGTGATATTTATTTGATTGAGTAAACACTGTTGATTCTGACCTTTGCAACAGTGTCTTTAACAGATTCTTCTTCTACCTCCTTTTCACTGCCGAGGGAAACCCAAGGTTTGGGGACAGGAGGCTTATAAGGATGGACTTCCAAGCCTTCCTCGCTATTTTCTTCTTCTTTTTCTTCATCTTCTTCTGGAGGCTGTGACATCAAACAGCATGAAATAATGCTGTTTCAAAACTTTGCTAATGAAATGTAAGTATGAACTAGAAACTCTTGAATTTAGTGATAAACATCATATGTTAAAGATTAAAATCCTACTAAAGAGAGACTGTTGTCTTGAAAGTAAATCACTGCTATATGAAAATAATTTAGAGTAATTTTCACGTTGGGCCCTCCTACAGGGAACTGCAATTTGCTTTTCTGTTGATTGTTACTGGGTGACAAACTCATGTTGAAAAATCATATAATCTGCCCATAAACTTTCTCCCATGGTGCAATGCACAATCAGAAATCTTGTATGTAGACTTGCTTGGAACTCAAGAACATTTTGAACTATGATTTGAAGAATTCATAAATATACATTGTGAAAAATAAGTGTATTCTTTTTGAGATTCCCAAAATATTACAGTTTTTAATAAAAAAGTAAAAATTTTTAAAATTACAGGATTTTATTTACAATAATTTACTACATTTTATTTTTATGTCTCACTTAGAAACCTGTGCCTTGGCAAAGAAAATAAGTGCCTGTGATTAAAAATGCAGCAGTGAGGGTTAGACTGACCCTCTGAACTAGGAAGGATAAATTTCACTCAGCCTCTCTTAGTATAGAGCATATTTTCATAGTTATATACTTAATTTCTGTTATCAGATTAACCTTTAGAGAAACACTTGGTCAAACTAAGTACCTCAGATGCTTACAAATACAACACCATTTCTGAATTATTTGTTTGAGACATGATTCTGTAATACTTTTAAGTACAAGAATGCTGTGGTCTACTTGGATTTTCTTACCTTTAGAAGGTTTTCCTTGGCTTCCTCAGAAGCAACAAGGTAAAAGTTCTGTCCATATTGGAATTTTGCATCAAAAACTACCAAAAGTTCTTCCCCTGGATATTCCTATTTAAATTAAAACAATTAGTGGAAGAGAGTAAGCAAAATGACATCCAATTCAGACAGAAGGTTGTGAATGACAGTGGTATCACTAGTATAAATTCAATATCTTTGGCTAATCTTGTGGTGTTCACAGAGAATTTCATGTAGCATTTGAAAAGATGGAATTTATTTTGTAGTTAAAAAACTCTGGGACAAAACCATTTTTTTCATACTGTAATTCATACAGAGAAATATCAGAAAGCAAACTGTTTTAATAATTCTCTATAAGTAGGCCAAGAATTCGGGGAAGCAAAAAAATGCAGTGTTGCCAGTTCACAGAACCAAAATATTAATATTTATGTTACTTTTAGCATATTTTTAATGTGCATGGTGAGCCATGGGAAACATTGAGTTGACAGTGATCCAAAGCCTGTGGATATCACGGCATTGATATATTTACAGTCAAACAGGGTCAGAGCTTTTCGCCAGAATATAGCCTCTGAAAGCATGAAGATTTAAAATTTAGTATGAATTAAACTACATACCAGGACAACTTTTTTAACAGGGTGGAAATCAGAAATTGCAGCTCTTGTTCTCAGGTCCTGAATGATGTCCTCTTTTTTAATAAGTTTGAAACAATTTTCTTCTGTCACATCTTCAAGAACTCGGCAATCAAAGATTTCTTGTGTTTTTGTAGTGAAAACTAAAGGAAAGATTTCTGGGTGGCCTATGAAAGAAAAAAAGAAAGCACGATAAATTCAGACTGTTGTTTAAACATACCCAAGTACCTTAATAACTCCGAGTCTTTACAGTTTCCTAACAAAATACCTATTTAATCTCTTCACTTAGTTTCTTGGGTTTGTATTTTTTTTATTTTTAAGGCATGTAATACAAATTACATGACTATTTGTTAATTATGGAAAATACTCTATCTAACATTTCCTACTTGACAAATAAGTATGAGCTTTTTCCCCCCTCTTGGTCAACAGGTGATTAAGAGCTTTAGTGAAGATGGACTGGTTTTAACATGTTAAGGACACATCATCATGGCTATGATTTTAGTCTTTAAATAAATACATTGTAATCCTTCCCTGAAGAATAAAGCCAATGTTAAATCTAAAAAAGGCTCCAACATCATCCCAAATAAGAATGCTTTTCTGATTTTGGACTTTCATCTTCCTCTCAGACTGAAGTTGAATCTATTCCTCGATGAGTAGGTGAGACTAAATCAAGGTCACTAATACTCAAACCAGAAACAAGATGTAGGGACATGTCTGAGAAGACAAGTGGGTATTCACTTTGAATGTCCATCTTTTGATAAACTTAAAGTAGAAAAGATCTAGGGACATGTATACATGGGATTTTTATGTACTTAAGTGTACTGACTTTTGTGCTAGAAGCTGATACTGTCCATCTTTTTTACATTCTGTTTTTTTTAGTTTGAATTATTTAATATTTATCTTAATTCCCAGAACCTTTGGCTCTTTACTCCTTGTGTATATCTTAGATTGAAGTTGACCTATCTAAAATAATGATATTGACCAGCTGGCTCAGCATGTTTTGAGAAGCCACCTCTAAGCCAACAAGAACTAACAAAACAACGAATCCTTCTTAATCTCTGTCATCTGGGAAGCTAAACCTCTGCATAAGCCTATCACATAATGCATAATGTTCAATTAATCCTTTAAAACCTTTCAGTCCTGCTCCTCCACTGCACCCACTCTGCTGTAGTCATCACTAAAATTCATTACATGTATGATGCCTCTGGCATACCATGCAATAAACCATGTATTGTGGACTAGATGATCTCTAGAGGTCTCTTCCAACCCTTGTCATTCTGTGAAGGACTAAAACTCTATATTATAGAATGCTATACCATAATAGATTATATACTATAGAATATAGATTCTAAAGTAGAATTTAAGGAATTTGTAGTGTTACAAACATTCTTATTGAATGATTTTTCCAGTTAAAAAGTATGTAGCATCTAATTAAAGGATTCACATTGTTTTTCTAATAATAAATTGTACTCATTTGTAACAGCCAGCAGCTCTTAGTGCTATGAGGACTTCACAAAGGACAAAAAAGCTCTAAGAGAAGAAAGCAACACTTGCAGGTCTTACACCAGGGAGACTCCATGCATAGAACTGAAATCCTTCACACAGTGCTTGCATATGGCTTAAATATTACAGCTCTAATATTGTTTGCCACTAGGTGGAGGTGAAATTCTCTTACTGGCAAAACTAAGTAACTCCAGTAACCCTGAAAATACACTTTTTTTTGAAGTAGCTTTTTAATAACTGTTTGAGTACTGTAATCACTACTACAATTGCTGTATTTCTTAATACTTTTGCTATTAATAAAAGAATATTTCCTTTTAAGTCTCTGGCATTACTCACATTGAAGCCTCGTAATATTTGAAATATTCCAAAACTGTTACTTTAAGGCCCAATGATCATATTACTTACCTATACTGGCCATAGAAAGATCAACTTCATCTTCTCTATCTGAAATATAACATGATGTTATCAGTAATTTTTCTCCCTAACAAAGTAACTATAAATATATTGTCCTTTCCTTGTTAGGGCAGTATTAAAAATCTCTCTATATATATTTATAAGCTAAACTGTGAAGAGAAACATAAAACAATTTCTATTCTGTTCAGATTTAACACAAGAAATGCATGAAGTCTTCTAAGACAGCTGTGTACCTTAAGGAGATGTTCACATATTTTGAAACTATGGAAATTTTAAACTCTTTTTATTTTGAGCAGGTAGGTGGTCTGAACAAGAGATCTGACATCTTGTGGAACACACTGTAGTTTTCACAACTGAACTGCACCACCTGCTCCCTGATAACAGCAGCTTGGGACAATTACCATGTAAATTGGGTCAGGTGAAGAGGAGATAAATGGGCAAAGCTCGCCTCTGTCTTGTAGGAGAAGGTGTTTGGTTTTTTTTTTCTTGCTCTGAGTGGCAGGGTGCAACAGAAGCCAGGCTTTCCTCAGCTTCTGAGAAGAGGGTTCTGCAAAGCTTGCAGAAAGGTAGAACAGGAGGAAAGTAGCTTTGATGTGCAGAATGTTCTCTGCAGCACAACAACTATTAATCAGGTGGAAGGGAAAAGGTGACTAAAAGGTAAGAGCAACTTCAGAAAGGTGGCTTTCATGGTAGAAAAAGCCCAAAACTCTCTGTTCCCACCTTTTCTGAGAATGTGTGTGAATTACTGGGGGAAGAAGTGTTAGTATATAGCAAAGGATTGTTAGCATTACACTTCATTAATAATACAACTTATAAATGAGACAAGTGAGATAGAACCTCAGCAGAAAACCCTCCACAGTCTAAGGCAATGCTAAATTAAGTTGTGAGACTGGTGAATTTTCAAGCTGAATTATTGTACCTTTACAGCTTGATTCTGAGCACCTGAATCCCTGCTTCTAGGGGCACCTCTGTCTGTCTGACATGCTCTTTCTGGGTTAGCTTTTGTGAATCTCCACACTTTGAGTGTTAAGCTTCCCAGTTTCCCAGTTATTATTGTTATTATGACACCATAAGCTATTAAATCTAAATCACCAAGACAAAGTTTGCAATGTAGCTTTGAAATGTTCCATATGTTGGTTACAAACCAATAAACAGTAATTGTAGGTATCTCAGTTATTTGTATAAGATAGCATGTTCTAATTTAGCTCGTGTTTACTTAAATGCATTGTCCTAAAATAATTAAGGTAGTCATTTGAGATTATGTTCCTGCTTGTTTCATTGCTGCTGTACCTTACTTACCAAGTGGTGTTCGTTTTCCTTTGGGAGATTTTTTAGTTTTGTTTCCACCTTTCTTTGCTGAGGTTTTTGGACTTTTTGAGGCCTTGCTGGATTTGAGTTTTCCTGACATCTTTTTTGGATTTCTCTGGAGAAAGATACATGTTGTCAGTAAACTTTAAACACACAATAGGATGCACCATTTCTGTGGGAGAATTTGGTCTGTGACCTTATGTAGTGTATGGTTACAATCTAGGCATCTAAGGGTATATTCTGTAATTTCAAGTAATAAACCAATATTGATAAATGCAATATATTTAACTGCTTCACTTGAGACTGATTAATTATGCAAACCAGTGAAAGACCAAACTAGGATAGTTTACAGAATGTTAAGGACCTGAGCAACAGTGGGATGAGCACAGGTGAAAATTCTTCTGCTGTAAATATTTCTAAACTTTAAACCATTGCTCAGCTGCACAAAGCAGTGTTGTTACTCTCTATTTTCAATTAATTTTTAAGTGTAGCTCTGTGGAGGATGAACTTGGAAAGAAGTTGTGTATGTAATGCAGCAACCACACAGCTGAAGATGATACTCTATAGAAGGTTACACTTGTTTAATTTACTCTCCTCGGTATCTAGAACAAGGA
Organism: Turnix velox; assembly: GCA_013400935.1. NCBI lineage: Eukaryota > Metazoa > Chordata > Aves > Charadriiformes > Turnicidae > Turnix > Turnix velox. The sequence goes on along the minus strand of VZTY01022538.1, from coordinate 262,594 downwards.
TGAGAACAGCAGCGTAGAAAACGTTCAGTTCCATTGAAGCAAAGGAAGTCCAAGAGCCTGTCCACCGCGACGAAACACTGCCGGCACCACCATGTGGGAGGCACACATATAGCAGCCGATAGAATGGCTAAATTGGGATGGTCCCAATTCTGTTAAAAGTATTTGAATTTATTTGATGTTGTTATTGAATGGCTAGAGGTGTTCACCTGGGATAAGGACAACAGGAATCTGTTTTGTTTGCTCTCCCTCCTCTGTGTGGCCACTTCTTTTTAAAGACTGTACTCTGACTGGAAGAGAGACTGCTTTCTGTCTGCAAAGGACTTCCAGTATTTGGAGGCTGTTATAATTTTAACACTAAAAGGAGGAAAGCGGATGAGCACTTCTAGGATGGAAAGAGAGAGGACATTCAAGGAACCATTTTGTGACATAACTATTTCTGATGAACTTTTACAGGAGCTACAGCCTGTCTGCCTGCACAGTGAACAGCCCATTTACTGTCGAGATGCTTAGAGGGGAAAAAGGTGAGTTTATGAAATTAATGCTCTGTCTTGAGATGTTCACAATCAAAGGCCTAAAATAATGTGAACATTAAAAAAACATGCTGTGGCCTGTGCTTTTGCAATTTCAGTGGGCATTCCAGCTTTCAAATTGTCTTCTGTATTCAGACAGAGAATCAGTGTTTTTCTGGTTTGTTACACATCTCAACTACATGAGAGACAAGCAATAAAATTTCAGCTTCCAATCTGCATTTCAGTGTGGAGACTGATAGTAAGATACAGGTCATAGTAAGAGTATAGCTCAACTGGCATAGCCTGGGTTTGTGATTTGTGCTTACTTCCCATGGATTCAAGGTAAATTTTGCTGTTGACTTCAACAGGAGTATAGTCTGACACTCTCATACAGTTGTGTTCTCTTTTGCAGTTTAATCCAAGTAACAGAATATACTTTATAAATTCTCAGGCTCTTTATCAGGCCAGATCTTGCAGCTCACAGGTGATAAGCTGCATTCTGTGGGATGTTCCTGCATTTCTTTGTCATTTGATCATTATGGTAAATACAGGCCCCTTCATTAATCCATCTAAACAACTGTAGCAATTTCATCTTCTAGTTTTTCCAAATGTGGAAGCTAAAGAAACCCCAAGTTTCTAATACCAATGCAAAGCAGATGAATGTTTCAGAATTCTGACACTTGCCTTGAAAGGAACGATGTTTATGGTAAATTAAAAAACCACACAAGTCATCCATAAAGAGCATAAGGAGAAAGATTTCCCCCTCCCACCCTGATCTCTTTCTCAGTCTTTTGTCAAATAAGAGTACTGACACTGGCAATATATTTATGTCTAACATTCAATATATTTTCACAGAGTATTTAAAATGAGCCCCTACACTAAACAATATGCTTAGTTTGTAATTATGAAACACTTAGGGCTACCTGACTTGAAGTACAAGTCAATTCAGAAGGTTAAAAGAGGCTAATTTTCCCTTTTTTTTTTAAACTGAATTATACAAAGCTAATTCTTATCCATTCCCTTGTGTGTTTTACATGAAAAAATTAAGTATTTCTATGACTAATCTACCTTGATGCCTCTGGGTAAGACACAGCCCTCAAGGATAGGAGGGGAGGCCAACTGTTTTAGAAATTGGTTGAAAGGCAATATGAACCATCCCATATACATTACAATCATATTATCTTACTTCACCACTTCCCAATTATATGCTGAAACAAAGCCTGTTTGGAAATTCTGCGTTTTATCTTCTGAGTAACTAACCTAAAGCCTAAGTCACATGAACAGAGGAAACACTGAGAGGGCTGAGATAAGTCACATGCCTAAGTTTAGTACAACAACTTGCAAGCGAAACATTGTTTTTTCCTTCAGCTTAATTACTTCATGTACATTATACCCACAAAAGCAGCTAAAACCACTGAAAGTTGTCTCCCAGTAATACAGTTCCTCCTCCTTTACTGAAAGATTCAGGTGTAGAGATACACAGCACAGTGTGTACAATCCTAGGATGCATCAAGAGAAGTGTGGCCAGCAGGTCAAGGGAAGTGATTTTTGCCCCTCTGCTTGGCTCTAGTTATGGTACGTAGTTCTGGACTCTTCAACATAAGAAGGACACTGAGATGTTGGAGCGGGTCCAGAGGAGGGTCATAAAGTCAATGGGAGGGCTGGAGCATCTCCATTGTGAGGACAGGCTGAAGGAGTTGGGGTTGTTCAGCCTGGAGAAGGCTTGGAGAGGACCTCAGAGTAGCTTCACAATATCTGATGGGGGTGTATAGAAAGGCTCGGGTTGGACTTTTTAATAGGGCAGAGGATGACAGGACTAGGAGTAATGGATGCAAATTGGAAGAGGGGAGATTTAGGATGGATATAAGAAAGAAATTCTTTACTGTGAGTGTGGTGAGACACTGGAACAGAGAGGCTACCCAGAGGCTGTGGATGCCCCCTCCCTGGAAGTGTCAAAGGCCAGGCTGGATGAGGCACTGAGCACCCTGGTGTAGTGGGAGAAGTGTCCCGGCCCATGGCAGTGGGGCTGGAACTAGATGATCTTTAAGGTCCTTTCCAACCCAAACCTCTCTATGATTCTCAAGACAGCACTGTTGATGGCAGTGTTGGTGACTCACTGTAAGCATATGTTAAAACAGAAAGTATCTCCTGAGTAAGGGCTGGAAATAAGTACAGCCATCAGTAGGGCTGCTCATGGTTCTACCCCTGCAACACAGAATTTGGCAGAGAAGTGGAAATTATCTCCTTTTCCAGTAACCTTTATATCATATTGCCTGTGTCCATTTGTCATCCTGGGGGTGTATGATTGTCAGTGGTTAGGAAATAAGTCAGGCCTCCAAAGAAAGCAAAGGCAAAACTTCTAAAAACCTTTCCAGAAGCACAGTCAAGCCCATAGACAAAGTGTGTATGCAAAGGTGTTTTTTCACACAGGATTAGGCTCTTAAAAAAAATCCGAATAGTTTTTAATGTATGAGATAAAAACTGGTATTTTCCAAAGTGACCACTTACAACTTGAGGTTGTTTTTTTTTTCCCTCTCTATGATTTTACTCAAAATTACAAATCCTGTGGATCCTGTGAAAATAAGACAAAAAAGGATATACAAATCCTGATATAAAAACTGTAAAAAAAATTAAAAAAGAGGACTGTGAAAATACGACATAAAAGGATAATTTAATCTGTGGTTAGTTCTTATCCTCTTGAAAATATTTTTACTTTGCTTATTTAGAAAGGACTCCAATTGGTGCATGTGTACAGAAATACACAAATATGCTTTTCCATCAATGCTTATATAAATTCGTAATTCTATGATTCAGAAAAGAGGTTGGAAACAGCATTTAAATTAACATAATTTTTAAAATTTCAAAGTGCAAACCCTACATCAGAGAACAGCTCTTGAAAATCAATTGTCATAAACATTGCCATATGTTTTATTCTTTAAAAGTGACTAGTGTATTATTCTATAACTACATTCAATATATTCAGTCCGATTTTTCAGTGGATCAGTTTTAAACTATTTCATTGGCAAAGGTCAAGTAAATATTTGACAACTTTGACATTTTGTAGCCAAGTTTATTTCTAGATGGCTGTAATATTTTGAACATTAGGTTCAAGAGAAAAAATAAGATAGTGTTCTTATTATGTTTTGATGTCCTGAAACATTTACATTATAAGGTAAATTCATGAAGTTGCTAGGTACTGCAAAAGGGGAAAGTTAATTAGCTCTCAGTGCTACAAAAGATGCTGTCTGAATTGAGGACACAGAATGATTCATTACTTGCCTAATTGAGTGATTTAAGGTCAAACCTGTGTGCGTTAGTAGTTCAGCACTGTAATTTGGAATGACAGAAGAACTGAGTGCATTTCCATTTAACAGAAGCACTACAAGGAAATCATCAAAAACATGTCACTGTGAAGCTAAAAATCACATTTCTGTCTGTAAACATCTAGGAACTTGTTAAAAATACCATCTGGAGAATTACCTCATCTCTCCAGAACTCCATATACATTGTTCCCTTTCATTAGTTTTACTATATTTTGCTTTACACAAAGAGCAGTAAGTACAAACACCTGAAGCTTGTATTCTTGATAATGCTTGTGCACATTTGGACACAGTTTCATTGTATAAGGTATAGGGAATAAAGCTGTAGTTTTGGCAAATACTAGAGCATTTTAGCATATAAATAGTTCTATTTGAGTGTACCTGGTTTCACACATGCAACTGTTCATTAAATTAGGCCTACTTGTACCAGTTGTAATTTTGTAATTTGATAGAAACCAGTGGGGGTAGTTACATGTCCTGGGATTATGTGTAAAATTACTGTAAGAATTTCTAAGTAAACCATAAAGAACAAATTGGAAAATGCTCCAAAAATGTTTGGTAATACTGCGTTCTATTTCTCCATTTAAAGAGAAATATAAAAGGATTGGAAAAGGTATAACATGGGTGGATGAAGATATAGAAAATATATTATACTAGGAATAAGCTAGGATTCCTTTCAGCCTGGACTGAAAGAGGATATTACAGAAGTCACTAAAATCATAAGAGATGTGGAGAAAGTGACCAGGGATGGTTACTCACAGTACTTCATAACAGGAGATCTATCTGGCATCACATGAGCTTACCCAAGGACAGACTGAAAATAAGCAAAAGGAATAGGGGGAAGAATTTAATCCTGGAGAAGGCTCAGAGGGGACCTCATAGTAGCTTCTTAATACCTGAAGGGGGCTACAGACTTTTTAATACAGTATGTGATGACAGGATTAGGAATAATAGATGTAAACTGGAAGAGGGAAGATTTAGGCTGGATATAAGAAAGAAATTCTTTACTGTGAGGGTGGTGAGACACTGGAAGAGGCTGCCCAAAGAGGCTGTGGATGCCACCTCTCTGGAGGTGTTTAAGGCCAAGCTGGATGAGGCATTGAGCAACCTGGTGTAGTGGGAGATGTCCCTGCCCATGGCAGGGGGATTTGAACTAGATGGTTTTTAAGGTCCCTTCCAACCCAAACCATTCTATGATTCTATAATTTCAGTGCACAGTAGGTAACAAGTAAAAGGCAAAGTGACAGGAAAAATTGAGGGCCACTAAAAATCCAAGAAAAAAGCGACAGAAAGTGGAAGTGTGGCTTTAGTACAATCTAGCCCACATGGCTTTATTATACTCTTGCTTAGGCCCTTACTGAACCCAGGCAAAACTTGTGGTGTGAGCCAGTACCTTATTATTTGGTTGGTATTGCAAGAGCTAATAGACTTCAGTTGTCGATTTCAGATGTTACAACAGACCCTGCCAGGAAGCACACAGTAACTTCTGTAGCCCTGTCAAGGCTTTTGAACCAGAAATGTTTCCTTGTAAAGAATAAGGAAGGCCACCAAGATGATGTGACAGCTAGAGCCCCTCTGCTGTAAGGACAGGATGGGAGAGCTGGGAATGTTCTGGCTAGAGGAGACCTCACAGTGACTTCCCACTGCCTGAAGGGGCTAAAGGAAAGCTGGGAAGGGGCTGTTTGCCAGGGCATGGAGCCACAAGACAAGGGACAATAGTTTGAAACTAGAGCAGGGCAGGGTTAGGTTAGACATTAGGAAGAAGTTCTCCACCATGAGGGTGGTGAGACACTGGCGCAGGCTGCCCAGAGAGGTGTCCCCATCCTTGAAGACATCCAAGGCCAAGCTTGCTGAGGCTCTAAGCAACCTAATCTAGTGCAGGATGTTCACTGCAGGGGGCTGGACCTCTGAAAGTCCCTTTCAGCTCTATGACACTATGGTAAGACGTTATCCTTACCATAGGGAAGAAAAATAACCACCTTATCTTTTCAAATGTGAGAGGTAGGTTACCGGCACAGAGTCACGCAGTGGGACAGTGACTTTGCAGCTCAGAAGCTGGGGGGTGGGGGAGAACTGAGGCGGGGAGGGTGTGCAGCCGCCCGGGGCTCCACACCAGCTCCCCCCACCCGCCTCCGGCGGCACCGCTCTCCTGGAGGGCCCACCAGGCCCTTCTCCCACAGGGCTGCGGGCAGGGTGAGAGGGGCGGCAGAGGCGGCTGCAGGACTCCGCTCCACAACCTCTGCCCGGCCCAGCGGGCACTCCCCGTGCCCTCAAGCCTGTCGGTTTCCACCCGTACGGCGAGGCCGCTTTCTTTCGTTCCCGGGTCTCCTGCGGCCTCCCGCCCGCCCCTACCTGCGCGTCGCTGTCGCCGCACGGTTGTCAGGGCAGCGGGGCTGGACGGGGCGGGCGTTCCCTGCAGGCAATCGCCGCTCCGCCTTTCAAACCCAGCCCCAGTAAGGGGAAGCGGCCATTGGAGGTGCCGCCGCTCGGGTGTGAACTACAAGTTCCAGCATGCCTTGCGCGGGGGAGTCGCCGCCGCCAGGGTAAGGAGGGGCAGAGCATCACGGGGTTTGTAGGCGGTTGCTGGTGGCAGCTACCTCTGCGGTCCCGCAGCCCCAGCTGGAGAGTTGCTTCGGTGCGATTTGGAGATAAGGAAGTTTGGGATCCACACGTTTCATATTTTCGATACAGGAAGAAATTATTCCGTTTGCTCCGCTACGCTGTAAAACTGAGGTGTTTCGGGGCGTCCCTTCCCTGTGTGTTTGCAGAGCACCCAGTGCTGGTCCTTAGTGGCTCTCCAAGGACCATTTGCGAACAGGAGGGATCCTCTCTCTCTTCTATCTCTGGAGCCACGAATTTCCTGCTATTATAGTGCCTGCTGCTCTCTTCGGGTTTTCCTTATCTAATTTTCCCTTCTCTTCTTGTTCCACAGCCCGCAGCTGGTGACTGGACGCGGTTACTGCATCCCGGGTCCCACCTCCCTCCCGTCAGGCATCGACAATGAAGCGATCTGTTCCGCAGTGCCATGAAACTGGCCCTGACCCGGGAGAGAGACCTTTCCTTTCTACCTCAGTTAATAACTTTAATCTCTCGGCTACGTTTAAGTGGGAAGTCTGAAGTATGTCGGTCCCTCCCCTCAGTTCTCTGTACGGCTGGCTGCCCTTTGCAATTATAATTCTGTGACCAGATGGTTAGATTTCGGGGTATTTTTGTGGGTGGTTGTTTTTTTTTCTTCCCCACCAGATTTTATTACAGGTGAGACACAGATAATTATAACTTTCTGCTGATGCAGAAGCCCAAGCCAATAAATCGGGAGAGGGCATCACCACCCACCCCCTAAGGAGCTCCTACAGCGCAGAGATCCGCCAGTGACGCCCGGCGGGAGGGAGACGTGAGGCAGGAGGTGACAGACAGTTCCCGGTCCCCGGAGCCCCCCACCCCCGCCAAGCGGGAGCATCGGGCCGGCTCCGCTCCCTCAGTCCCTCTCCGGTCGCCCCCCAAGCCCGCTGCTCTCCCGGGCAGGGAGCTACAGAATCTCGGTGGCGGCACCGTGTCCCAAGCAGCAGGTAGGGTGGGCACAAAGGGCGACGAGGGGGTGGAAGGCGGGGAGTGCGTGCGCTGGATGTGGGACGCGGCGCTGAGCCGGCGCCCAGCACGGCAGGGACCGAGGGGCTGCGGCTCCGGGGATTTACGAGCCCTGCGGAGGGGAGGGGGGACCGGCGGCGGTCCCTTTCGCCCACCCCCTTGGAGCCCCAGGATTGCTTATGAACCAAACCGCTCCAGGTGGCTGCGGGAGAGGCTGCGGCGGCGACCGCAGGGGACTGAAGGCACCGGCTGGTGGCATCCGCAGTTGCTGAGCCCCCGCTGAGGATCGCCTCTAGAAGATGTTCCTCGGGAACGTCTCCAGCCGATGCCCCAAAGTCGAGAAGTTTTTATTTTATTTATTTCACTAGTTTATTTTATTTATATCAGCTTTTTTTTATTCCAGTATCTTTTTTATTCCAGTATCTTTTTTA
>VZTY01022538.1:211357-254597 GCA_013400935.1 Turnix velox | reverse complement strand
TTACTTCAGTATTTTATTTCTTATTTAAGTTTTTTCAGTGTTTTTTCAGTATTTTTAGTTGTTTTTTACAGGTTTTTAATTATTTTTTCATTATTTTTTTCATTATATTTCAGTATTTTTTCAGTGGTTTTTTTTGGTGTTTTTTCAGTATTTTTTTCAGTATTTTAACTTAATTTTTAAAAATTTCTTAAATCAAGCAGGAATATTGCAGCACTGGAGTAGGGCTTAACTTAGAAATGATGGACAAGCTGACCCCAAAGGAGCGGAAGCTGTGGCAGTCTCCAACCTGAAAGACAATGAAGTCCTGATAACACAGGGGTCAAATTTTTGTTGGAGCCTCTTTGAGGGCTTGTTCATAGTGTGAAATGCTGCTTCAAAACTTTGCTTGCCTTCTGACAGCTGAGGAAATTGAAGGTCTTGCCCAGTTATCTGTGCTGCACACTGGGGCTGCTTGAGGAGGGCAGTGGATGTGTTCTGTGCATTTTTAAAAAAATTAATCTTGTCAATGAATTTTTGTTTGAGTTATATAAGAAAATTTTATGGAAAACAAGAAGGATATATCTAATATGGCACATCTTTAAATTTATTCACAACCCAGGCCATCTCTGCTCTTCTCAATGTGAATGATCTTTTACCTGAAATAAATATTGCTGTCTTTCTCTTAAGCACATTATAAAGGATTTATAAAGTGTTTGGAAGTCAATAAAGTTAGTTACAGATTAACATCTAAATATATTGAATACTATGGAGAGTAACATCTCAGACTGTGCTTGTAAGGTTCTCTTCTGATATTTCCCCTCATACCCATCTGAAATGGAGACTCTTCTGTTAATCAAAATGCCTGAATACAATAACCTTTTGGCCTTTTTGTTTGGTTCATGATCACCATTGTTTTGCATTCAGTCTTTTATGGCTGAAGAAATAGATATTATCTTGCTAAATTACAAGTTAATGAGCTCAGGTAATTTATCTGAATTGTAATTTGGCATGTGGAGACCATTTCCAAGAGCAAACGATGCTAATACTTATGTCTAAGGAAATGAGAAACTGAAGCCTGACAGCTATAGAAGCAGATAATTTTTCCAGAAGAATGAATGCTCATGCGAAGCTTTCGGTGCTCTTCTGGACACTGGAGGAAATTAGTCAGGGTGTCTTGCAAACATGATTATGTTGGCAAAGAGAGCAAGTGATTCCATATTCCACTATGAAATAAATATGCTGACAGCCTATCTGCAAATTTAAGAGCTTGCCCAAGCTTTTCTATAGACTTCTGCAGAACATCTGCAACATACCAAAGATGGTCTCAAGGCACTTTTATGTTAGTCTGAATTTAATTCTCTTTCATAGAAGATAAACATCTTTGGAGTCCAGGTAGTCAATGCAGACTGATCTGTTGCTACTGTGTTCATTCACATTGCTCATTTTCCAATTGACACGGACTTCTTTTCACTTCAGCAATGGAAAACCCTGAAGCTGCTGTGAGCAGCTGCAGTGCTCAGGATGATGAAAATCTTTGCAGCTACAAACGACACCTGTCGGTATCACAGGAGGGGCTTCTGGAAGACCAGCTTAGAAGGAAATTAAAGTTCTTCTTCATGAACCCATGTGAGAAATTCTGGGCCCGGGGCAGGAAACCCTGGAAACTTGGGATTCAGTTACTCAAAATAGCAATGGTTACTATTCAGGTGAGTAATGAGGGAAGTAGGGACTTTTAGCCCATGGGAATTCAAATGAGCACAGGTGTGCAGCCGAGACTGGAAGAGGATAGACTGAAAACTATCCCAGTTGCATGTATGTAGCTTGAATCTCAGATTTTCTCCCAGAACTCATTAACAGATAACTAAGAGTGGAGATGAAATAAACCAGATTTAAGGGCTCTATTTTTCTTTGCTTTTTTCCTCCTTCTTTGCTTTTTTCTCTCTCTCCCATTACCTTCTTCACTCGTGTTGAAGGGAAGGAACAGTCACTTCTGCTTCAATATCACAGAAATAAGAATTGAAATTGCTGCCTTTGTCATCATTTTGCTTTGCTTTGCATAGGAGAAACAAGCTCTTGCATTGAAAATAAGAGAAATTTTGCCCAAGTCTTCCTCTCACCCAACCTTGCATCACAGGTTTCACAAAACACATTTATCTTGTGCCTGAAATTTAACTGTTTATTTCTGAGTTCTGTGGTTAAGGGGGAAGAAAGTCTTCCATAAAATCTAACACCTCAGATGATGATTCCTCAGTCACCTGCATGTGATTTGCATTTATGGTGGTGTCAGGGCTATAACAGTGCAAGTAAGGAGAAGAATGTTTTCTACAGTTTCACGAATGATGGGACCAACTGCAAAAATAACAACTTTTTGGCATAGATCTTGCACTATGTTTGTATCCTTAATTCTTTCATTTGAAATGCTCCGATTATCATCTGTCCCATTTTGCAATTAAATATTTAATTTGATGGTGGAAGAACCTAAATAAGAAAAAAAAATGAAGCCGATTTAGCTTTTTTTTCAGAGACAATCTGCCAGTAGGTAATTAAATTGTAGTGGTGTGAATTTGCTGGTGTAGTCCTGTGTACGTAGCACCCTGAACTTCACCCCAGAGCATTTTAGTGTCTCGGTAGCTGAGTTGCCTTTATCAGAACCTATGTATCCAGCCTGGACCGTGGCCATAAAACTAATCTGCAGACTGCTGATTCAGTCTTATCTCTGATGAGTTTCTTCACAATACTCCCGACACTAGGTTTTGAACAATAGTCTCTAAAGAGAATTGTCAACTCCCACAAACAATGTAATGCTTTCTTCTAGAAACCTTTTGCAGCCTGGATAGCAGTGAGCAGGGTTTTATGGTAACTTTTCATGAACAATTGCAATGTATTTTTTTAACAGCCTCTGAGGTTATCCTGTTACAAGCTGTTTTGCTCAGTTATTCTCAAAGCTGCTTTCACCCAAAACTGAGGAAAGGATGTTTGTTTCTCCTACTTGTTCTGAATTTGCCTGAATTTCTGCACTGGAGTGAGGATTTCAGAGCAAGTTTGGTTAAGTCCTGTCCTGCTTTTTTTGGCTGAGGTACACTGATATTCCCCACGGCAATTCATATTAATGTCAGGCTGAATTAACAAAGCACATGTAATTGTATATGGGTAGCTTGAATTTGAGATGGTATCATTTTCTCTGTGAGTCCTTGGCTAAGATGCTGGTAAACGTTAATGTTAAAGGAACATTCTTGAAAATCATTGCTTCCTAAAGTTAAACTTTCTATCAGCTGTGAAATGGTCTGCATGTAGGCACTGTGTCTACCAGCGTGACAGAAGAGTGGCTGTTTGCAGGACAGCATTTGCATGTTAATCTTTGTTTTTGAACAGGAAATGTGATCTCTTTTTCAGCTGGTGGTTTTTGGATTGAGCAATCAAATGGTGGTTGCCTTCAAAGAAGAGAACACAGTTGCATTCAAGCATCTCTTCTTGAAGGGATACATGGACAGAATGGATGATACCTATGCTGTGTACACTCAGACAGATGTCTACAACCAGATATTCTTTGCAATAAATCAGGTAGGGGTTGTCAATCCAGTGTATTCAACATGTAGTCTCTTAACCTGGGTACCTTTTCTTCTCCCACCTAAAAGCTAGTCAATATGCTAATTCTACACTAAATACAGGCCTTGTATTTGAGCCAGAGTGTTTGCAAATGAGAAATTAAGCTTCTTGATAAGGAATGTGAAAAGAAAAAATAAAAAGCAAAAGTATTTTTAGATTAAAATCCTTCACTTATGGTTTCTGAGGACTCAGCTGTAGTGTGGTGTAGCTTTCAAAGTCCTTCAGGTGACTAAATAAAAAAGATGGTTTATGATGCAGATCCAAACACTTCTGCATTTGTTTTTTATTTTCAGGGACTAAGAGTTTTGGTGCCATCTAAATTGTTTTTTCTGCTTGTTCTGAACTTTAGTACTTGCAGCTGCCCAACATTTCTGTTGGAAACCATGCTTATGAGAGGAGGGAAGCAAAGGAGACAGCTCTGGCCGTGTGTCAGCAGTTCTACAAGCGAGGAACCATCTGTCCTGGAAATGACACCTTTGACATAGACCCAGAGATTGTGACTGGTAATTAACTTAATCTATGGTATCCTTCAGGAGGAAGGACCCTATATTTATGATAAATTCTTAAAAAGCGCAGTATTGTATAGTCCTATCAAATGGTCTATATAGAACTTATCAACAACCAAAGCTGGCAAGAAAGCCTCCAAGGTAACAGTTCTTTATTTCTACTACCACAAAACGAGTGATGAGCACTGGTGATTATCAGACACAAGTATTTTGGGCTAATTTCAGGGGCCTTCCCTACGAATTAATGATTAATAACTTGTCTGTTCAGGGAAGCCAATATATTTGCCACCTGACTTCCCAGATGACTCCTTGCTCAGGCATGCTATCTTGCCTGGTGTAGACAGCAGCTTCTTCCAGTCTCAGGAGTGGGAAAGGCAGATTAGAGTGGAAGGGCATGATAACCTATGAGATGTTGTGAGTGCTTATCCATTGCAGACTGCTTGTACATCGAACCTGTAACGCCGCTGGACAACACAACAGTGGGAAAGCACAATTTGAATTTCACTCTGGATTTCCACAGGTGAGGAGGAATCAGAACCTGGCGTGCTGTGGTATTCCTGCCTTTTCCCAGTGAAAAGCTAATACAAAGCTCTCTTGCAGACTGGTCTCAGTGCAGCTCATGTTCAATCTGAAGGCAATCAACCTCCAGACTGTTCGTCACCATGAGCTCCCTGACTGCTATGATTTCACTCTGACGGTAGGTGGGAGCTTCCCACGTGCCTTTCTATTCAAAAAGAGCAAAGCTCTTCTTGCTGTTGTACCACATGCAGCCAGTGCTGATGCTTTCTGAAGTGTTGAGTAGTTTCCTCTGGCCACCAGTGGATTATTCTGTCATGTTTGTAACCTCTTCTTTAGGAGAGTTATTCTGAATCGTTGTGCAATTTTAGCAATACATCATGCTACATATATAAGGGTTTAACTTTACAAAAACATGCACTTTTCCTTTTTGTTCATACAGATAATGTTGGATAATAAAGCACACAGTGGGAGAATTAAAATAAGTCTAGATAATGACATAGCAATCAGGGAATGTAAAGACTGGCATGTTTCTGGATCAAGTAAGTAACAAAAATGAGTTTAAATTTTCTAGCTACATTTAAGCCAAATTAATAGAGTGTTTGATAACCTTCTCCTTTATTATAAGATAAGAAGCATTATTGACATACATTCTCTAGTGGGTGAGCTCTAAATCCTGTTTCTTTCTTTTTTTTTTTTTCCTAAGATCAACCTCTGATCTGAAATCCTGGGAAGCTGGCCATACCATCCCTTTCCTTATTAGCTCAAAACTTGCACCATTGATACTGCCAAAGCAGAATTTTTCCACACCTCACTCTGCATCCTTCTAGCTTTGGCTGCTGAATTTAATGCTGCTTCCTGCTTAAGGGAGGCCTGTGAACTCTTTTTCTAGCACCAAGCAACAGCAGGACACATGATAGTGGTGGAAAGTTGATACTGATTCACTCTCATTTCAGGACTTAGCACCAGGAAAGATAAGAAAACATTGTTGCTAAGGCTTGTTAGAAGGGAATGGCTAGAAACACTTTTTACTGCTTCTTAACTGTTGTTTGATGTGCATTTGGATGTAACTGAGATGCACAGTATATTTAAATGATCTATATCTTAAATAGTCACTCATGAGGACACCCTTTGTCAGCAATTGAGTCTGGCTGAAACATTATCTGAGATATTTTTTGGTTAGAGAAAATAATCCCTTTGAAGGTCAGAAGTTTTCTAAGATCTAAATTCTACTTTTTTTTTTTTTTTCCTGAAGCAAGCAACAGGATCAGACAGGTCCATTTTTCTAGTTTGCCACCATCTGCTATATCATCATTAGGAAATGAAGAGTTGGTAGAGAAAAAAAAATAAGGTTTTGTTTGGGTTTTTTGTTTGTTATGAGATTCAGACTGGAATGAATTTTGGGAATTTAATGAAATGTGTCCCAGAATACGAAAGACACCACTTATGCAAATGCATATTCTACCAAACACTTCGCTAGCTGCTGTATTATGTATGCACACCAGATGGCACACTGTCTCTAACAGATTGCTAGTGCAGCAGGAGAGGAAGGTTTTGATACCAGGCCTCTGTCCTAATTTATAGAATTTGGGTTGGAAGGGACCTTAAAGATGATATAGTTCCAACCTCCCCTACATGGGCAGAGACACCTCCCACTAGACTAAGGTGCTCAGTGCCTTGTCCAGCCTGGCCTTAAACACCTTCAGGGAGGGGGCATCTACAACCTCTCTGGGCATTCACATTAGATGTTGATGTAGATTGCCTCTTCCAAATTCATCTACTGGAGTAATCTCTCTTTTGCTGAAAGCCACAGAAAAAATGCAAAGGTAATGACTGCAACTGAACAAGAATAAGTTATTGCTGACCTGGACTACGCTGTGAAACCAGCTTAAATGGTGACAGCACATATGTTAATGACTTTGGTATAAGCATGAAATAAGTGGACTTTTCCTGAGTCTTGCAGTCTGTGAACTCAGTATCCCATTCTGGAGAACTGCAGGACAAATTTTCAAATTTAGCATTAATTTTTTTCAACTTTTTCCTCAGCATCCCTTCTTTTAGCATTAAAAATCTAATCCTTATACTGTCTCAGCTGGTTTCAGCTGTACAATATGTATAAAGAAGAAAAAGAGGTCTAGTGGTACATTTCGTGCAAGATTTGACTTTTGTTGATCAAGCTTGTGAGTTACAGCAACATATAAGAATGTGAGAACTCATATCTAGCTCAACATTGGTCTTGGCCAGCTGAGCAGCAGTGCAATGCTCTAGGACAGAAAACATATATAGTGGTCTGTACGAGAAAATACAAACTGTAATGTTCCTGGAATTTAAAAATTTTGGTTTTACAAGTTCCATTACTCCAAAGACAGTTGCAGTGCTTGTGCAATGGACTAATCTTGCATCTAATTCTGCAGGGCTGTAAGATGCACTCATACTCTGGTGTATCTCTAGTGTGGTATCAATTTTTTCCAAGTTAACTGAAGTGGTATTTGCAGTGCAGAGGCACCCATGTCTCTCACAAAAATGTGTCAGACAAACTTTAGTGGGAAAAACACTAAGACTTTTTAAAATTCAAACCTATAAACATAGAGCAAGCAAATGTAACAGCAAAACTTAATTCTTGTTTCAATACTCAAGATAAACGTGAAAATGAAATGCATCTGATTTATAAATATGAATATTTTTGTTCTTGTAGTACAGAAGAATACTCATTACATGATGATCTTTGATGCTTTTGTGATATTGACTTGTCTGGCCTCATTGATCCTTTGCACACGGTCAGTGGTTAAAGGAATTCAGCTCCAAAGGGTGGGTATAATTCTTTCCTTGGAAAGTCTTCCTATCTTGTGTGAGTTTGATTAACTTTCTTCTTTCCTCCTCTCCCCTAGGAATTTGTAAGCTTTTTCTTATATTATTACAAGAAAGAAGTATCTTTCAGTGACCAAATGGAATTTGTCAATGGGTGGTACATTCTGATTATGGTTAGTGATGTTTTAACTATAGTTGGATCAACTCTTAAGATGGAGATACAAGCCAAGGTAAGCTTTTTACACTGTCAGGTGGATGCAAAACCAATTATTTCTGTTCCAGTTAGGTTTAAACCTCTCCAAAGATTTTAGGCTGCCTTCATTTGATTCTGAGTAGCATGAAATTTTCCAACTATTTTCTTCTTGGGAATTGCAACTGAGATGTATTGTTTCTAGTTGCAAGATTTTCAAATTCCAAATATGTCTAGATATTCTAGTTCTAATAGTCTTTACTCTTTCATGACCTCAAGGGATGAAATGAATCACACAGAATGGTTTGGGTTGGTAGGGACCTTAAGATTATCCAGCTCCAATGCCCCTTAATCTCTGAAAGTTTATAAAGGTAGATTTCTTCCCTTTCCTATTTAGAAACCCTTATTTTTATTTGATGATTTAAAATAAAATTTACCATGTAACTTGCTGCTCTATATGTAACAAATGTTTAACTGTCACAGACACTCTCAACACTCTCTCCTTAAGCATCACTTTGCTGTTTTTCACTCTGCTTTATAACATGTACATAACAGGCTGGCACAGAGAGTTCTAAATCTTCAATTTATAAAATAAAATTGATACAGAAAAAAGAACCTTTTAAAAACTTTTGTGCAGGCAGAATTGGGAAGAAAAATTATTACTATGTGCTATCCCAAAACACTGTCACATTCAGATAATTTTGTTCATTGCCAAATCCATAGTAGACTTTGAAGTGTGATATTGCAACACAGCAGACTTTGGACAGTAATGATGAAAGTATGGGTCTGAAATCCATCTGGTGACAGACTGACTGTCATAAACACCCTGTACAAATTGCTGTATCTTACCTTAGGAACTATAAACTCAGTTCTTGGTAGTAGGAAGAAGCTATAAGGAAGTTGGCTAAGGTAAGAGAGAACTCCATCCTGCTTTGGGAGAAGCGAAGATGAGAACAAGGTTGGAGTAAGATCTTGTGTTTGTGATCCAAATATCTTGCATATGAAAATACATCAATCTATCTCTTTTGTGAGAATATTTTACTGTAACTCTTCTCTACAGGTACTTTCACTTCATTTTCCAAGCCCTATTGACCACAGTAATAAGATCATCTTCAATATCACTATGTTAATGGCTGAATAATGATTTCAAGTTAAAGTAGCCTAAATATTTTTTGTCAAACTGTAAAAGAAATATACTAATATAAAAGATTAGCCATCTCTGAGAAGAATAAAAGCAGAAAACAGTAAAAATTTCTTACTCTACATCTATCATGATCCATTGCAGAGAAAATCTGCAGTTCAGGGAAACAGGGTATGTGTTAACCTGGATGAAAACAAGCCAGTATGTAGGAGTGGAAAAAAATAGTGAAGAGACAATAAAATATAAATGAAGCTCTGGTTAACATTAATTAGAAACTACTTAGTTTTCTTCTTGATAACTTTTTACACCTACAGTTCCCAGCTACCTAATGAGATCCTCCTTAATATTTATCTGAGCTCTACCTGCAATTCATAGTATTACTGAGAACTGCTTTGATGACACAGTGGAAGAACCTTCCTGGCTCTGTGGTTCTAAAGTCACATCTGCACTGTGTGTTGGAATGCAGTCGAAAGATGCCCAAGCTGCTCTGGGGAATCTGCCAATGCATATTCCAGGAGCAGTTGGGGCAGGTCTGGAAGCAGCATAGAACCACAGAATGGCTTGGGTTGGAAGGGACCTCAATGATCATTTAGTTCCAACCTCCCTGCCATAGGCAGGGGCACCTCCCACTAAACCAGATTGCTCAGTGCCTCATCCAGCCTGGCCTTAGACACGTCCAGGGAAGGGGCATCCAACAGGTTGCAACTGAGAACCTGTTGGTCATTATGAAACTTGTTTTTTTTCTTTCTTTCTCTCTTTTTCTTCTTTTTAGAGCTTAACAAGTTATGATGTCTGCAGCATTCTCCTAGGAACATCCACTATGCTTGTGTGGCTCGGAGTCATTCGCTACTTAGGTTTCTTTCAGAAGTATAATGTAAGGATCTCCTGAGATCTTCATGCTGTTGGTATTTATTCTGTTTGTTGCTATAAGGGACCTGGAAGAGATACCTTTTTGAATTCTAACTGCTTCTGTTGTTTTGTGCAGCTTCTCATCCTGACACTGCGAGCAGCATTACCCAATGTAATGAGGTTCTGCTGTTGTGCAGCTATGATCTACCTGGGCTATTGTTTCTGTGGATGGATTGTGCTGGGACCATACCATGTGAAGGTAACACTCCTAAGGTGAACAAAGACACCTTGTATAGCAAATGAGATGGACTCATAGAATCCCAGAGTCATTTGGGCTGGAAATTACCTTAAAGATCATCAAGTTCCAACCCCCCTGCCATAGGCAGGGACACCTCCCACTAGATCAGGTTGCTCAGTGCTTTGTCCAGCCTGGCCTTAAACACCTCCAGAGAGGTGGCATCCACAACCTCTCTGGACAATTTCAAGCAAATTAAGAAATTTCTACTGTTATCTTCTAAGTTTCTATGCCAAGGCTTCCCTTAATATGAAAATAGTGCATCTTCAACATGATGCTGCTCTTTTTGGGGAATCTGGCTTCCATGACTCAGTCAGAGTCTACTTGAGTTATGAAAGCTCTGAGTCAGAAGTGGAAGCTGCAGTGACTCCCAATCACATGCTGGTATTTTGAGAAATAATTTTCATCTTGCAACACACTAATAGCTAAAGACTAAAGCTTTATATAACTTTATCCTTATCCCTTTTAAAAGTCAATTTGGCTTATCTGGCTTGAATGTGTATGTGAACAAGAGATAAAAAACTTTCACTGTTTGTATCTTGTCCTACCCTGGGCTTGCAAACTGATCCAGTACAGATGTCAGCTATGTTATTTTCTTCATGTTATGTACAGTCTTTGCATCCAAGTAAAGGGGTCACAAATGTCCTTATCTTCTTCCCTCCCTCCAGTTTCGCTCTCTGAATGTGGTTTCTGAGTGCCTTTTTTCATTGATCAATGGAGATGACATGTTTGCCACCTTTGCAAAAATGCAGCAGAAAAGTTACTTGGTTTGGCTGTTCAGCAGGATCTACCTCTACTCCTTCATCAGTCTCTTCATCTATATGGTGCTGAGTCTCTTCATTGCACTCATTACAGATACCTATGAAACTGTCAAGGTAAACAAGGACTCTCACTCTTCATTTGGAACAAAACTGCAGGATTAGTGCTATCATGACTCTCATCTCCTCAGTATTTTGACTTGCATGCATGCCAATTTAAATAATATATATAATGGCTACTTTTTTGGGTGTAGAATGATGATGAGTTCTTTATTCCTTCCATACTTGAGTTTTCTTACCAGCCCTTCTGATTTCCTGCTCCAAAGGAAGCTAAATGTCTACTAAAAAGCAGTAATTTTATATTTGGTTCTGTGAATCTTCTAGTTTCAGAATTGAGATGAAAAGTGGCATGGGGAGGATTTGGGCTTTCACATTTTTAACCTTGTTAGAGGTTTAACTAATCATCAATTTTTAGCACTACCAGAAAGATGGCTTTCCAGAGACAGAACTTCAGAAATTTATATCACAATGCAAAGACTCACCAAACTCTGGCAGATACAGGTTAGAGGATGAGAGCTCTGCGTCTCTCTTCTGCTGCTGTAATGGTAGGTATATTTAAATTATACATTAAGGTATACACAAAAGCACGAAATACCACAAAACAGTGATCGTATGATGCTTGTGAGGAGGGATGGAGGAGAAAAAACACACCTCAAGAATTACCAACAATTTTTGTAATGCTCTAGAGCAGACTACCTCAGTGAAATGTCAGCAATGAACAAACTCCTTAGGAGAGGTGAAGGAAATTACAAACTAAGAATCATTTAACACATGAAAAATAGTACAGAAGTTGAATGATATATGAAATAACCTGGAAACTGTGTATGTATAATGTGCAAGTGGTAACATTTACTGTATTCACTGCAATAGACAGGTCTTAAAGAAGTCATTCAGTGCTGTCCTACCCACTTTTTGATACCTTCTGCAGTAAGTTGTCCTGACTTAAAAGGCAGCAGGCCTGAAGCTTAGGTTCCTGAAGTTTTAAGGCAGTGTGCAGCTTAAGATACTGTCACAAAAGCATTGCCTAACTTCCACTGTGGAGCATTTAATGCTTCAGTAATTCAAAGTTTTCTTTCTTCGGGAATACTGATTGCAGGACACATGGTTGATATTTAACATGGCTGGCAGCAGCTCTGAGCCTTGTTTGCTGAAGGGTCCCTCAGCTTGGGAGCCTTAAAATATTTGCAGCTTGATGAAAAAGATCAAAGGCATTTGCAGCTCCTTAGTGCACGGTTTTTCTGGTGGGCTATATAGTTAAATGCCACATAGCATATGTTTATGGGAGGAGATGGGGACATGTTTTGGAGCAGGGAGACGACAAACCCCACGGTGAGCCAGCACAGAGTACAGAGCTGCTGCTCTGACCGAGTGCCTGCCTGGAGATAAGAGTGGGATGAAGCAGGGCATCTTGCTCCTGAGTAAAGGGCAGGGAAATGTTAATATTTCTTTTTCTGCACACACCTCTCAGTTAAACCAGGCAAGAAACCCAGCATGAGGTGGAACAGGGTGGGGATGTAATATTTTTCCCACTGACTGTGACGCAGACATCAGGACTCCAGAAGAGAATTTGAAAAGGAAAACTTGGGTCACTCTCAAACAACTTGTTTCTCAGGACTACTGGGCAGCCATCAACACCTTGGGCATGAGTGAAGTTGTGGGCATTCAACTGCCTTGTTTCAGACCCTGGTTTCCAATATAGGTGACCAATTCTTTACCTGTTTTATCCAGGTGCCAAATGTCCTTATCCACATGCCTGCCTCATGCCATGCATGTTGGTGTTGCAAACTGGGGATTTTATCTTGAAATAGAGTGTTTCTTTAAAAGACAGAGCAGGGGCTAACTTTGCAGTTGCCTGTAAATACTCCATTAGCTCTGTGCTAGGCCCTTCAGGTTTTACTTAGGAACCAGTGGTCTGTAGGAATAAATAAGTATCTCAAGTGAAATGTTGCATCATCAGTTCTGCTCCTTAAATAGTCCTACAGGACACATAAGACTTAATTCTTTCATATGTTCAAAATGCTTTATGGTGGTTCATAGCATTTTCTTATCACTGTATGTCCAATTATTAATTAAATAGTTCAGATATATTTTTAAGGCTCCTTGTACAATGAAAGTATGAATGAACCTGACAGCTTTTCCCCCTCTCCTGTACAGGTTGTAGTGAACATACTTAATGGATTATGAGAGTGTATCACAGAGGCTTTAAAGCAACACACCTTGCAAGAACTGGACAGTGGAGCTGGTGGAACACATTATACCTAAAGCCATAACCTGCTTTTGTCAAAAACCAGTGTAAGCATGTGGCAGAAGCTTATGATATACTTGCAGTCTTTCCAATTAGGCACTCTCACTGCTACATCAGGGGGTTTGGCATTTTGTTAGCTTGGTTCTATATGTTTCCACAGTTAAACTGTGCTAGAATGCAAAGGGCATTAAAAAGCTGTCTGTGTTCAGAGACTTCATTAGATTATGAGAGTAGACTAGAAATGCAGCAGCTTTCAACTGTAGGTAGAAATCATGCTGGACAACTGCAATTTTGAACACCAACCTAGCCACAACCTAGCTATGGCTGACCCATCACTGAATGAACAGACGCTCACTTAAGAGCCCTCAGCATTTTTTGTTTATCAGCACTCACAGTAGAAATAAACTTTAAAATTTGGTGTAATTTGTTTCTGGATACATGACAGCCATCCAAATGTGGCTGCGAGCATAAACTAAATATTGCTATAAATGTAAGTACCTCTTAATGTAAGTAATGGTCCCTTCTCAGAGAGGCCAGGGCTATGCCAGGCCAGAACTGAAGTCTGAGGGGTGTGTGGAGAAATGTAGATGTTCTCCTTTATCCAGCTTTGTGTAGGATGAGTTCCAGTCTTCAGCTTCACAGTGTGCTGACTAGATGTTTTTAAAGAAGTCAGACAACAGCACTTTGAAAATACCTATTTTTTTATTTGAAATCTCCTCTGGTACACAAGTCTGTAAAACTGAAGTTTAAATGAAATTAAATGCACAGAAGATAAGTCTCTGAGAGTTCCGTGCTTTAGAAAACATGTGTTTCCTACCCACCTAATAACCTGGTACTGTCAGTGGTTTCATGAAACATCAGGTCTTGGAAAAGTCGAGTTTTGACAAATTAGTTTCTATATTTTGTGATACTATGTAATAGATACCTTATTTTCTATAGCCTTTTCACTTTGAAAGCAGAATGGAAAACCAAAGGGGAGAATATTTTGGATAACTTGCATTAGTGAGCAGCACTCTTGTATCTGTCTGTGACAATGTCTAGTGCTGTGCGCAAAAGTGGAGGACACTAAAGATGTTCTGCTTGAATATTTACACACTGGAAACGTGCTGTAATAAACACTTTCAGCTGTAGCACCTATGGGGTGTGTTGGTATTCATCTTTAGAGTAAATATGTTGCCAAGTTAATATATGAGCCGTTGTGTTTGTTTTCTTTCTTTTAATAGCAATATGCAATTTCTGGCACAGAATGCTGTGTGGAGTACATAATCTTGCATTTCCTGTAGGCAAAGTTGTTCCTATGGACCCTGGGATTTGTTCCCAGCTGATCCCTTTTAGCAGCATTTCCAAGTTTGACACAGAAACAATAAAAGCAAGTATTAAACCTTACTGAAAATGCTCCTATGTCTTAAATGAAGTTCAAATTCAGTGAAGACAAAACAAATGTAACCTAAAAGTTTCCTATATTAAGGTCTTTGTCTTCCACTGACTTGCCTCACCTAAGACTGAAGACTTTTGAAGCTTTTCAAGCAGATTCAAAGCAACCTTGCCTCAAAAAGCAAATATAGGATCATAGAATGGTTTGATCATCTAGTTCCAACCACCCTGCCATGGGCAGGGACAACTCCCACTACACCAGGTTGCTCAATGCCTCATCCAGCCTGGCCTTAAACACCTCCAGGGAGGGGACCTCCACAGCCTCTCTGGGCAGCCTGTTCCAGAGTCTCACCACCCTCACAGCAAAGGACTTCTTTCATAAGGGAGTTGCTCCAGCACTCTCATCATCTTTGTGGTCCTCTGGTGGACCCATTGCAACAGCTCAATGTCCTTCTTATGCTGAGGGCTCCACAACTCAACTCCCTTTGGGCTCTCACCAGAGCTGAGTAGAGGAGCAAAATCACCTCCTTTGACCCACTGGACATACTTTTCTTGATGCAGCCCAGGATTCATTTTCTACTGACACAATAAGCTCTTTATGGATCTTCAACAACACCTTTTATATAAGGCACATATCACAGCTGTATAAAAGGAATTATGAAAAGGATGGGAAACACTAGGAGATCACTGAAATGCAGAAGACTGACTTCTTAGCAATGCTTTTCCATACAGAGTAAAAAGAAAGCTACAATAATCTGCTCAAAATGCAGGTGCATTTGATATACAGCTATGAGAATACTTTGTTTTCCAAAGCAGTTATAAGTTGTAGTCTGTTATCATTTAGAACTGGGGCAGAGCATACACTTATCACTGGAAACTTATAAAATTGGCAACAGATTTCAATAAAATGTGACAGAGCTTTAGAACACCAAATTCTTACAGAGTTTTACAGGAGCAGGAACAATCATGTTAATAGAAGGCTGCTGTAGGCGCATAAGGCAGTGAAAGGTGACCCTAAAGCAGAAGAAGATACCGTATATGCGTTATTCAAATTCCTAACAGGAGAAAGCTTCCACTGAAAATTGGTTTCTGTTGCCTGAAGGGCTAACTTCACTCTGAAACAAGTTTTGTGGCAGAATCCCCTTTAGAGTCTTTAAGTTACGACCCGTGCTTGTGCCACAGCTAAAAAGTTCATCAGCTGAGATCTGGGAGTTCAGTGGAAAACCACACTGCGTTACTGGTGCTGGACTGCAGTTTTTAATCTAGCCTTGCTGGCAGTTGTGTGGTTTGGGGAGGAGAGAGCTGATAAAATACAACTTGCCTTCAAACTGTAAAGGGCAGGGTCAGAGTGTGAAGCCAGAAGGGAGTGCTATCTAAAAGCAGGAGAAAGATGAGTAAAGCAAAGGATAGGATGGGGTGGGAGCAAAACAAGGGACAACGGCTTACAAAGCCAGCACAGCAATTGCATTATCTCTGACCATGGCTGCAGGCTGTTACGTGGGGGAAGGAACACTTACAGGTTAATGGTTTATACCCTGCTGAAAATGTTGAGTTCTGACTGGAAAAATAAATGCTGGTTGTATTTTTTACATGAAATCTATCTGTATTTTGTTTTTTTTAAGAAAACCAGACACTCAAATTGTATGGTGTTCTCCTTGGTGGTGCAGTTGGCAGTCTAAGTGCTCACACTCCAGCCTTCTCATCTGCTTAATCCTAGGGTCTTCATCTGCCTATCTGGCTCAGCTGAGAAGAAGCCAGTTCATTCTGTGTTTTCTTGATGGCATTTGAGACAAAACCTAGCTCTGCCAGGAGGTTTGAGGGTGCTGCTGTTGCATGCATAGTAGGACTTTTGAATCTTACTTCACATCAATACACGATGTGCTGGTTATGGCCTTGCAGAGCCAGGAAGTGTGACAATGATCTTGCTTTTAAAAAAAAATAATCTCTGGTGACTTCAACAGTATCAGTGATGCTAATAACACATGCAAACCTGCATTCTGTAAGCACTGGTATCTTAATGCTAATACAATCAAGCAGGCACAGATAGAAATGTAAACTGCAAAGAAACAAAGAGAGCAAAGAAGCAGATAAAGCATCAGATAAACTCATAAAATGCCATTATAAGGAGAAAAGGGCTTTCAGTGACATCCAAGCAAGTGTGGAGGGGCAAGAGACTTCCCTTATTCTGATTTTCACTGGGCTCTGGATTGAGTTTCATGAAAAATACTGATAGTATTTCCTCATGCAAGTGAGTTGCAGGGTGCTAAACTTGCGTAACAGCTGTTTTCATACCCAGGCTCGTTGCAATGCACATGCTTTGCATATGCCCAGGTGATGAGAACTTCTTGTTTTTCAACAGAGTTCAGATTTCTATAACAGAATGAAGTTACACTGAGGAGAAGAGAAAGGAGGGGGTCCATAACATGCTTCCAAGTACCAATTTCCACGTTGGATGGAAGCATAAGGGGGTGGAAAGACCAGATGCTGCTGTAAAAGAAGACCAAACCTATGATTGCATCTGTCAGGAGCATCCCCCTGCCTGAAGCTGTGGCTAATATCAAATGCTGAGCAGAAGCCTTAGGAAAACTTCCATGCACAGCTAACACAATGCTCTTACAGCTCAGTTTGAGTAACAACATGTAGATGTTTGTCTGGGCTTTTGTTCCCCCTTTTCCTCTAAGCAACGTGACTGTAACTAAACACAGTGTCATCTGAGAGCATTATACAAGAGTCCTACTCTGCCCATCCCCACTAGGGGGAGGTAGGAGCCCACTGCTGCTGCAATAAAGCCTTTGATGGGGCCATGAGGATGACCAAGGTAACTGGAGCACCTCTCCTATGAGGACAGTCTGAGAGAGCTGGGGCTGTTCAGCCTGGAGAAGACGAGGCTTCGGGAAGACCTCATAATGGCCTACAAGTACTTAAACTGGACCTAGAGGAAAGCTGGGGAAGGGATGTTTGCCGAGGCATGGAGCGATAGGATGAGGGAAGATGATTTTAAACTAGAGAAGGGCAGGTTTAGGTTAGACATTAGGAAGAAGTTCTTCACCACGAGGGTAGTGAGACACTGGTACAGGTTGCCCAGAGAGGTAGTGGAGACACCATCCCTGGAAACATCCAAAGCCAGGCTTGCGGAGGCTCTGAGCAACCTCCTTCCATGCAGGATGTCCCTGCTCACTGAAGGGGGTTGGACTAGATGACCCTTGAAGGTCCATTCCAACTCGATTCTATGATTTGAACAGCCCAGTTTGCAGCAACCCCATGAAACCACATCCTCTGGACAACCAGCGACCTTTTAATCTGCAAACCTGTCCCGTAGCATCTACTTTAGGTTTTCCCAGCCGCTGGCTCCTTGCCCACCACAGCAAGGCTCCAGCTGCACCTCGTTTAAAGCGAGAGCCCTGGGGCCGGTGGTTCCGCTATAAGGTCTCTGAGGGGAGACTACGGGGCCGTAGTAGCTCCGTCTCCCGCCGGGGCGGCCGCGGGGCACGTGGCTGGCGGGGAGCCCTCCTCCTCCGCCCGGGCCCCCATAAAGACGGGACGGGACACGGGGCCCGTTTGGGTCGCTGCCACGGCTTTCCCCGCCCCGTCCACCACCGCGGGCTGCCGGGACCACGCTGCTTCTCCCCATGGAGATCTCCCTCAAGTACCTGCCCGGCGGACGGGCCGCCGCCAGCGGGTGAGCGGGACCGGTACAGGGCAGGGGGAATAAGGGCTTTCCGCAAACAACGGTCTCCACTTTAGGGAACGGCTGTAATGGGCGTGTCCGCCGCAGCAGCAGCGGGGTAAGGCGGGGGCTGCTGGTGGAAGGGAGCGAGTTCTCGGGCAGCCACCGGCTCCGAACTCGGGGTTTGTACTTGCTGCGCAAGGTAGGTCCTCTCCGCTCTGTCCCCCGCCGCTGTAAAGCTGATCCCGGTGCCGCCCTGGCGGTGTTTGGGGGCTGCGTGTCCCGTTAAGGGAGTGCGGGTTGTGGCTGCTCCTCCCGCAGCAGCTCAACAAGAGTAACACTAGTAGCCCTAGAAAAAAAGGACTTCCCCACCCTCCCCGTTAATTTCCTAAGGTTGAGGTTTCTGAGAAGGGTTAGAGAATGCCCTCCTCTGGGCGAGCTGGGAGCTGTGGTGGTGAAACCGGTGGCGTGGAAAACTCTCCTCGGGCATTTCCCTGCCAACACCACATACAAGTCCTTGATACTTCAAGGTGTGGAGCAGTAAGTTCTTCTGATGGGGAGCTCTGATGGGCGATGTTAGTGTTGCTTCTGTACGGAATTTTTAAAAAAAGTGAATCCGTGCTCGGTAGCTTCTTAAGCACTTGATACAATGTTGAGGTTTTTTTCTGCTGGGTGAGGAGCGAAGTATCAAAACTCCTCTGTAACTAGGAAAATCATAGTTACTACTGTTGACACCTCCTTCTTGACTAGAACATTGAGTTTTGAAGTGCCTCAATAGGAAACATTATCTAAAGAATAGATTGTCCTACCAGATACAGCAGTGTGATGCCGGCTGCAGCGATGTAGCTTTTCGAATTGATTTAGCGATGGTTATTATTAGTGATAGGCAAAACTTAGGCATTCAGACAGGTGTAGTAGAGTTAGTCTTCATTCATAAGACTCGCTTTTATCAGGCTTTACAAGATGTACTCTGGAAACCAATTCACACAGAGCAATTAACAGCGTTCTATAGAATTGTTCCATTACTCTCTCTCGAACTAGGTGCTTTGGATTCTTTTTAGATTGTTCGGCTAATAAACATTTCGTAGATCTAGATGGTTTGTTTGAAATGTGTTTAGTTACTGTTAATTACTTGGCACTTTTCTAGTCTTTAATGTTTCAGTTGAAGGGTCTAATTCTGTGGGTTTAATGCAGTTTAATTGGGTGTTACTTTGAATCTATCCTAAACCCAAATGGATTAGTGAATCTCATGTTTTTACTGGAAGCTTAAGGGAGGATTTTGCTGGGGTCTTGGTGTGTTCTTATGTCATACCTTGGTGCTTTAAGTTTTTTTCCACCTTCTCCTGTTACTTCTACTGGGGATTGTTCAGTGTGCCTGCACAATGTTGCTGCTGCCCATCCAAGGGAAGCTGGTGCAGTGATGTTTTTGGGCAGGACTGAAGTATTTAGGAATCATTTTCCTTAGACAGTATTCACAGCTGTAATTATTATATGCTTTAATGTCAGATATGTTTAAATTTGTCAAAGTTTTTATAGCTGAAATATTACTAGTCTGGTATGTATTTATTATAAGTTTCAAAAGGTATGTACACTACAGGTTTTCTTTCTTAAAAACTTTGTCTTTTTATTCTCTCAAAACCAAAATCAGCCTACCTTCCATCTTCATGAATGATTAATTTCAGGCTGTGTAATAGAGATAACCTTTGAGCTTCTAATGTTAAAATAAATGTTTTGATTTTCTCACTTCCTCCTGTGGGGAAACACCACAGTTTCAACTTTACAGTGTTGTGGGTTTTTTTCTTAACTCTCATTTCTCTTCTTGCAAGGTAGCCAGTTCTAGCAAATTAAGTTTTCTTTGTGGTCTGCAGTTTGGGCTTAAATACCTCTAAGCTTCAGTCAGGACAAAAGAAATAATGCATCTGAAAGCTTTATATTATCCTTCTAATATTCAGATCATGGGGAGTAATATTCTGGATGGTAAATGGAACTGATGTAGCTCATGCTCAGATGTTTGTTATGCCTTAACATGTAGAGGGATTAAAAAAACCTAAGTTTGGTTTTGATCTTTGTATGAAGTAGAAAAGCTCTGGCAACTATAGTACTAGAAAATCCGTGTTAAAAATTATTAGAATAAGGGGGAAAGTTTCAGTGTTCTGTTCAGGGAGGAAGGAGGAACTTGGAGTGATTTAAGACACTCAACACAGCAGTGCTCTGTACTTGGTCCTCTGATTTTTATATGCTTGGATATTTAAATAAATGAATGCCTATGGGTTTAGACCTTAAACAGAAGCATGCTGTGAAGCCAGCTCTGGTTGTTTAGTTTTTAAGTTTGTTTTTTTTTCTGGTGGTAAAATGTGGGCTATTCGGAAAAATGTGTTAACAGTGGCCTCTCTTCATTTTAAATATTTAATTTTAAGGAAAAGAGAAGTGTGGACTTACTGTTAGTATTACAGATCCTTTGTTTAATACTTCTTTCCCAAGAAATACTTGGTTGAATTTTGATTTAATGTGATTGAATGGTTTTTAATGTGATCATAGGGAAATATTTCTTGCAAACAAACAGAAAACTGTTACAAACTTATAATGTTATGTGGTGGTCTGAGGTGAAACTACCAAAACCTTCTGGTGGTTTCTAACTAACATACTTTTTTTACTGACAGGAATATGATGGCTCAGTCAGATTTAGATATAAAAGAGATGGTCCTGAAAGAGGATTTGAAGTTTTACTTCATGAACCCATGTGAAAAATATAGAGCAAGATGTCAAATACCGTGGAAACTGGCTTTGCAAATTTTGAAGATACTTATGGTTACTACCCAGGTAATCCTTCCTTTGTTTTTGCTCTCTAAGAGTGTAGTGATGGTGAGCAGGAGAATCAGGTCAGTGGTTCTGGGTCAGGGCCATCCCTGGGTATTTGGTATTTCTGCTTCTGTTGAACTTTGATGCTCAGAAAGAAAAAAAATCACTGTCAAATAGGGGGAAGAGTAGCATAACTAAACCACAAAATCCTACTGGGGACTTTGGGACAGTACCTTATCAGATGTTTTGCTGAAACACTTCAAAGCAACTTATTCTCCCCACTAAGCCCAAGATTTCAGGCTTGTTACCACAGTACTATTCTGTCTTCTGCTTCCTGATATGTTCATAGATAAGTTCCACTGGACTCTTTCAAAAGTAGTATTACTTGGAATCTAGATGGTAACTTGAAATGTGCATGTTCAGTGTGAAAGTACTGTGCACTCTGGTGATGACAGGGATGCCTGGGCTACAGGAATCAAATGTGCTCCTTGCTGCTGTCATCAAGTTCTCATTTCAGTTGGGTATTTGGACAGAGGTAAAGACGAGGGTTTATTTTTAAACTTCAGTGGTATTACATTGTAGTTGCTTATTTTACAGTCCCTAAGAAACCATTGTTTGAGGGAAGCAAAATGGGGGACATATATTAGCAGAAGTTGCTTATCCAGACCTTTGAAATACAGGACCCTGACACCCGATGCTTTGCAAGAACAGTTAAGTATACAACTGAGAACATGCTGAGTTGCAGGATTCCAAGTTTTTGTTTGACTTGCTTACTAGTGCGAAGTGTAACCCTGGCTGATGTGCCTCCATGCTTTGACTGCTCTGGCTCTTCATCCCCTCATGGGCAGGACATTCTGGATTCTGCTCCAGCATCTGCAGCTGTGCTGGGGTCCCCATGGGCTCTACCTGCAGGTGGGATGCCATGGTTGATCTTGTCTGGGCAAGTCTGGCCCAGACATGCTATTTACACTAGTGCTGGCACAAGTGTGACCCATAGCAACAGGGTTGCTGAGAGGAGGGAGTGTGTGGAGGTATGGAGAAGATGGGCAATGCAAGCTTGGTGTGAGCTGAGAAGAAAGGATCCTTCTTCACTGGCACCCTCAGACAAGGGTTGTTGCCCTCACTAACTTTTTGTGTGTTAGTAATGAGGCAAAATACAACTTCACTTTGCTCTGGAAAGGTTCAGTGCTCTTAATCTATCCTAACCTACTGACTGAAGTTCTTGGGGGAGAGGATAGTATCATACAATGGTTTAGGTTGGAAGGGACCTTAAAGATTTAGTTCCCACCCCCCTGCCATGGGCAGGGACACCTCCCACTAGACCAGGTTGCTCAGTGCCTTGTCAAGCCTGGCCTTAAACGCCTCCAGAGAGGGGTCATCCACAACCTCTCTGGGAAACCTGTTGAGTGTCTCTGCATTCTTAATCTCCTGATAGCCTTTGTTAGCAGAAAGGATGCTCTGCTGCTTACCTTTCAAAGGCCACAAGATTTTTCTAGGTTGCTGCTAAAGGTTTCTTTATCTTGTCAGCCCTAGGTCTTGCTTGAGTGTGAGGCAGGTGGTTGCCAAGGAAAGGAAAATAGTCTTTCTGAAAGAAAAAAGGCCTTGACCTTGAGTAAATGAATAGGCTCAAGGAGCATCCCTTACAGAGGGAGGTCAGAACTCTTGGAAGACAATCTAGAAGTAAGTTCAGCTGCCTGTTGCCAGTCTGTTAGTCAGGACCCTTCTGGCTTCCTTGCTGTGGTGCAGCATCTGAAGCATCTGTACTTGGCTAAACAGCAGAAGAGGCTTCTCTCTGTGTGGGGAGTAAGTTTTACTCCAACCCTGTGCTGAAATCCCTCAGGGACTCTCCCAAGGAAACCCTAATGATTGTCAGATCCCTGATGTTTCAGAGATACTGGTGTGCTGCAGATTTGTTTGTAGCACTTGGTTGGTTAGAGAATTTTTTTACAGTTAACTGAAGATATAAATAGTTGATTTAAAACTTGGCTAAAACAACGAAGGTTCAATTCCCAGCCTGAATGCTGAATCTACCATCTATATCCCCATTTCTCTGTCCTGGCTGTGACTTTGTGCAGCCAAACAGCCTTCTATGAAATAGCTCTGCTGCTTGTATTCCTTCAGCCTGGCACAGCTCTGAGCCATTGCTCTCTAGGACAAAAGATGAAATATTACAGTGAAATGTGGTGAAAAGTAAGTTGAAAAATATGTTTTGGATGGTTATGGGGCCTGCCTGTTTGTTTTGGGGGATTTCTAAGTTCAGTTCTTTTGCTTTCAGATTCTCACTCTTGTTAGTACCACTTTCTTGTGGCACTTGGAAACTCCATGCAGTTATTATTTGCTGTTAGTGAGCAGATAAGCTAGGATGAAGAGTTAGCTGTTTGGGGCCTGGGGCATCCTTCTGCTATTATGTGTATGAAGAAACAGTTCCACGGTGATGGAAATGGAGGCATCCTTATGGTAGGGTATGGTATCCTGAGGAATAGTGCTACTGTTTCTTCTTATCATAGACCCCTAAACCAGCATCTGGGTCAGGCAGGTGGTGCCTTCTTTTGCTCTGGGGTCCCACATGGGCTTCTTCTGATCCTGTGCCATGCCAGAGGCAGGAAGATGCTGCTGGAATTTGTCTCGTAGCAAAGTGAGGCAGCTCTGGGGTACCAGGCTGTGATCTTAGGTTGGCTCTTGTGCTATTTGCATCCTTATCAAAGCTTCTGGTAAATTCCAGTCAGAGCTGCTGGTTGGGAATGAATGGAAGGTGGCTGAGATGTAGCCTGTTCAGTGGCTGTAATCTGAGTTTTAGAATCAGAAGACCCTAATTTCTGTTACCATTAGCTTGCATACAGTAACCTTGATTATGGCATCATTACATCAGTTACAGATTCTTTGCTTCTATTGTGGAATATAAGAAAGAAGCTCTTTACAGTGAGGTTAGTGAAACACTGGAACAGGTGGCCCAGAGAGGTTGTGGATGTCCCATTTGTGGAGGTGTTTAAGGCCAGTCTGGATGTGGCACTGAGTATCCTGGTGTAGTGGGAAGTATCCCTGCAGGGGGTTGGAACTAGATGATCTTTAAGGTCCCTTCCAGCCCAAACTATTCTGTGATTCTATGAACAAAAACACCTTCTGTTCTGTATTTACTAGAATTCAAAGCTGTTTTCCAAATGCTGCTACTTTAACAGTTCTCAAAATTTGACTGGGATTCTTTTTTTTTTCCCCCTGTCAGCTTATCTTTTTTGGTTTGAGTAACCAGTTGGTGGTTTCATTCAAAGAAGAAAACACTATTGCTTTTAAACACTTATTCCTGAAAGGCTATTCTGGAGTTGATGAGGATGACTACAGCTGCAGTATATACACACAGCAGGATGCTTATGATAGCATTTTTTATGTTATTAGTCAGGTAAGTGCATGAGTGCCAAACGAATGTTTCTCAAATTGCAAACAAGGCCAGGCTGGATGAGGCTTTGAGCAGCCCAGTCTAGTGGGAGGTGTCCCTGCCCATGGCAGGAGGGTTGGAACTAGAGATCCCTTCCAACCCGTGGGGTTCAGCTGAAGCTGTCACTATAAACTACTGCTGAGGCTCTGCTTTTCTGCCTCAGTTTTTGGATTTCACTTTTGATATCTTAGTGAAACAGCTTAGCTGGAGTGTCCTGAATTCAGTGTGTAGTTGTCTACTTTTTTGGTCTCCTGGAGATAAATCTAAACAACAATTTTACAGTGTGTAGTACTGAAATACAGAAAGTTTGCAAAATCAGTCATCTTGCATGAACTGGAAGCTTTGTTTAGGTCTTACTTAGAAGAGTGAGGGGCCTGAGTATACATATGCATGGTATTAAAATACTATGAAGCTGCAATTCAGCATAGCTGTAAGCACAAAATTTTCTGAAGAACAGTTCCTTTACAATGATGGGAGGAAGGTAAATAAATCTAGAATCAAAATTCAGTAAATATTTGTTTTGTGTTATAAGTACAGAAGTCGTGGGATGAAAGTGTGTATAAATTGTCTCTTATGTTTGGGCGTGGTAAGCCCAGAAATGGTTCTGATGGGAGGAATGAGAAGTGGCTTTTAACCACCTTTTCCTGACCTTGGGATGTGGGCTCCAATGCTTGGTGTAGGGGAGGTTTTCCATGCCATTGGTTGTGCCCAACAAGTATCTGGAAGTAGCAGTGGTGAGAAGGCTGTACCTCTATACCTTCTTAAAGATGCCCTCATGGGGACTGCTGCTCCTTGGACATCTCCTCTAAGCTACAGCAGATCCATCAATGGATCAACTATTGTCTCTGCTGTGTTGGACAATGCAAAGACACAATCCCGGTCTGTTAAGTGAGTGTTCCATAGTTCTCTCAGTCTTCCTTTGAACTCCCAATGCTGCTACCAATTCTGCCTTTTTTTTTTCCTGCCTTGCTTGCTTTGTCTCGCTTTCCTTTTTTAGGCATTAAGCCTGAGGTGAAGTCCAGATAGAAGACAATAGAGAAAGAAGACAATAGAGAAATAATAGCTTTGTGTCCTCAAGAATGAGCCAATGTGTGATACAGGCATCAGGAAAAGGTCTCTTCGCAAGATGTCTGCCTTGTGTAAATGTAGACATATACTTTAAGGAATTAAACTTATGAAATGTAAGCTCTTCAATGTCATGTGGAGTTCCTGAGGCTTTTTTGTCACTTGTAGGACTGCAAAAAGCATGCTTTCAGGTGATCACTGACTGGTGTTGCTTTTTTGAGTTGATTAAAGGATGCCCTCTAGGAAGAGCCAAGCCAGGTGATGCCTAAACTAAAACTTTCTTCATTTTGAGATGACCAGATAGAAGCCATGGGCTTTGGTATTTCATTCTGAATTTTAATCTGAACTCTGTGTGCTTGGTGGAAGGGTTGCAGGGGTAGAGCAAGCAGCAGAACATGATATTATGGAAGATGGCAGTGGTGCACAATAGAACTTTAGTTGTAAAAGCTAAATTTCAGGCTTTGTGTAATGTACCACTGGGATATCTTCATGATCTGACGGGGGGATGGAGGGGGAAAACCCAGAATATACCTTTTCCCTAGGAAGAGCACACGGGTTTTCTTTATGGTTTGGAAATTTGTATCATGAAGTAGCCATGTAGGCTTGCTATACTTGTACCCAGCTCTGTGGCAGAGCCCGTAGGACCAGGATGTTCTGCTGGCTGCTCTCTGAGACTACTGAGAACTGTACAAATGGGAACTCTGCTTTTACTGTTTCACAGTGTGGTTTGGAAGTGAGTCACTCAAAGCCATGTGTTAGGCTGTCAGGAGGGCAGAGCCTGAAAGTACACATGGATATGGAGCAACAGCTGTTGATTGCAATGATGTTGAGATGCTCTCAGAGCTGGATGTGGAGATGTGACTAACTGCTGTTTCCATTCACTTGACCTGCATTAGTCAAACTCTGCTTCCATGGATTGCTCTCAGTAGAAGTAACATTCTGATAGACTGCAGAGGCCATGTTTTTTTTCACTAGCTTTCTAAACTATCTGCAAGTGGTGGAAATGCAGTGGTTCCTTTTGTCCATGGAGTGTGGCTGTCAGAAACAGCTGGGATTTTGTACTCAACAGGATGAGTGCCCATAGGATAGGACTGAATAATATGTTACAACAAAATCACAGAATCATAGATTAGTTTGGATTGGAATGGACCTTAAAGATCATCTAGTTCCAACCCCCAGATTTCCTCCTTCCTAAGGGGGAAGGGATCTAATCTATATCAAAGCCATCCTAATACGTATTTTTAAATAGTAGGAAGCCTTGTCTGACTTCCACGTTTGTTTACTTCAGACCACCCAGGAAGCCAGGTGCTTCCTTCAGAGCAGACCAGTGCAGTTCATAGCTCCAAGAGCTCTTCCTAGGTGAAGTAATGGTAAAACTAGTGAATTACTAGATGTTTATGCCCTTTTCCTCAAAGGGCTATGGGTCTGTCTGTTTTCATGTGGCTGAGCTGAGCTGGCAGGCAGGCAGCTGCCTTTATGGTTAGTCATTGATCTCCCCAGCTGTTGAAGAGCCTATAGCCACTGGGAGAGCTGTGCCCTAGGGGTTTGCCTTGTTTGTCCAGAACTGGAGGTGTAATTTTGAGCATCAGAGGATGTATCTTGCTTCCAGCAAGCACTGACTGTGTGTGGAGGGAAAGTCAGGATGTGACTGGCCTTGAGTGGAGTTCTTCAGTGGTGCTTAGAGCTGATCCATGCATGTATGTGCTTGCCTTGGCTCAGCTTTGTTCACTTCAACTTCTAGTCCTTGTTTTCAAGCACACCTTTCACATGAAGAAGGTAACTCATACTGTATTTAGAGTAAGTGGAAAAGGAAGTGCTTTCCTCGCAGACATGTTTTTGGTTGCTTTTGTAAATCAGGCGGGTTAAATTAGTTCTGGAGGCTGTCCAAGCTCTCACTTGTTCCTTGGTTGCAAATGCCTGGCTTCCCTCCTCTAGAGCTGCACAGGGAGCACCCTTGTTTTAGCTCTTAGGGTGAATTTGGTAAGAGTTATGGCTTGGATTGTGTGGAAAACAATCACGTTCCAAGTGATGTGAAAACTTCATGAGATAAATACATAAGATATCCCTGGAGTGTGTGGTTAGTGGCAATACTGCATTGAAGCTGCTGCCCGGCTTCTAGTTAAAAGCTGTCTGGCTCATGGTAGTCACTTGCAGCAGCCCAAAAGGTACAGGGCTCCCAGTCACTATGTCACCAGGGTGCCAGTTACCAGCCACCCTCTTAGCTTCTGATGGGAGATCCACTCTCAATTTGTAGACTTTATGTAAAAATATTTTTTCCTTGCTACTTTTTAATGTTAAAAGCTATATTGATATGCTTGATTTTGAGATTGCAAATTGTTAGTTAATGCAGGAAAAGGTGACTATCTCTAACTTCTGATTTTGTTTTTAAACCAGTACAAGCAGCTAAAGAACATATCCCTGGGGACTCTTGGTTATGAACATGAAGGGTCCGGTTTAAAAATCTGTAAACAACAGTACAAGAAAAGTACGGTGCTTCCTTCCAATGATACTTTGAATATAGATGTTTCTACTGAAACAGGTAAGGTTTTATCTCATTGTGGAGAACTCGTATTCTAGTGCTGAATGAGTAAAGTTCAAAGCCAGTAGCTTGTTGTGTGGCCAAGGAAGGTATACATGTATTTTGTCTATTTCCTTCTTGGTTTGTAGTATGAATTTTGAGATGACAACTGTATCTATAAGCTTTACTTCAGCTGCTGTTGTTTCTGGGTTGTGTGTGAGGCTTGGGTTTGTGTTGGTTTTTTCTTTCACTTCCCCTTTCATGCAGAAGGCTCAAATACAGAATCCTGGACGGTAGTCACTCTGTACCTGCAGAGTGGTGCCCTTTTCACCTCCCAGAGCCAAGTCCTTGCTGTTGGCTTCTCCAGATTTGCTATGTGAACTTTCTTCTGATCCTTCCAGATGGGTCTCCCTAGGGATAGGTTTGCTCAAAATTAACACTTTGCCTGATTAGAACTTGTCATTCAACCTGCTTATTTCAGCTTTTTGCAGCTTTCTATGTGAGGTTTTAAAGATGACAGCTTTTCCTCT
This sequence comes from Turnix velox, assembly GCA_013400935.1. Taxonomy (NCBI): domain Eukaryota; kingdom Metazoa; phylum Chordata; class Aves; order Charadriiformes; family Turnicidae; genus Turnix; species Turnix velox. Next base: position 226,261 of record VZTY01022538.1, on the reverse strand, counting down.
TCTCCTCCCAGAATGTATCTTTTTTAAGCCACAGGAGCTATCTGGTAAGAAGGCTGAACTGAAGCTAAACTCCTCCTTCTTCAGTCTTGAATTTGACAGGTAAAGGGGTGATGGGGCCATTATTTTTATTTTGGTTTTAAGTTGTCCTTTCATATGAATATGAAGGATTGAGTTGTACAGTTTCCTTGCTTTGCGTATTTTTGTATTTACTTATATTTTTATATACTACTTAAAACATTCAGACTTATACAGGTTGAAATCTCCTTCAAGCTGAAAGGCATTGCTCTGCAAACAATCCATGCCCGTGAATTGCCTGACTGCTATGCATTTCAAAACACTGTAAGTGATTATGGGGTTTTGTACTTCCAACACTGTCTATATAGCAAGAGCTTAAGCTAAGGGATTGTAATCCTTATGTTTAAACCCTTAATTAACCCTTATATCCTTATATTTAAGCCTTCCTCCCCAAAGCATACTGAAATGGTGTTGAAATAGGACAATAATATTTTGTATTCTGTTCTACGTGGTAAAAGGGGATAAATAGTTGTTCCCATTCTAAGGGCTGAGCACTATCTTTGGCTCGTTGGAGTACTGGAGTATTGCTTACGCGTAATATGATCTCAAGTGATGCCTATGGTTATATGATAGTTTGTAAAGTTTGTTGGCTGGTTAGCCAACAAGTAATAATCACAGAATATCAGAGATTGGAAGGGACTTCAAGATCATCTAGTCCAATCCTCTTGCCAGAACAGGAACACTTAGACCAAGTCACACAGGAAGGTATCCAGGTGGATTTTGAATGTCTCCAGAGGAGACTCCAGAACCTCTCTGGGCAGCTTGTTCCAGTGTTCTGTCACCCTCACTGTGAAAAAATTGATGTCAATTTATGGAAACTTTCTTCATCTTGTTTCTGATATATGCTCTTGTGTTTCCAGATAACTTTCAATAATAGAGCCCACAGTGGAAAAATAAAAATCTATTTTGATAGTGACACTGATATTCAAGAATGTAAAGACTGGCATGTATTTGGCTCTGGTGAGTACAATGCATGTGCACTTCCATGTTAGTAGTGTCATCCTCCTCCTTCACTTCTTCTGCTCTGTAGCAGTCTGGCAAGATAATCTCCTTCCTGTTCATCAATTGATTGGCGTTAAGTCAGGGAAAATGCCTGACCTTGGTTCATGTGATGGTGTTTAAACCTGTGGATGACAAAAAAAGCAATACAAGAAATTAGACAAGTTCCTGACTGCAGACCAAGGAATTGAGAAATGGGGCAGGATTTCTTGTTTTGTTTTAATTTAATGATATTGATGTGAAGTCTGCATTTCTGTCACCCTATGTGATTTCATAGAGATTTCATACAGGATTTCATGTAATTTTGTAGTGCTGTTGGCACTACAGATGGGCAAACAAACAATGCAGAAAAGGAGCACTTTTATTAATATACTCGTTTTTAGGTTTGTTTTGATGAACTTGCTTTTTGATCTTGTGGCCAAATCTCTATAGCTGTCATGATGTAATTCTCTGGTGAGCTGTGCTTAAGGTATATTTCTCATAACACAGATTTATTTAGGGATGAGAATGTCCAAATGCAAAAATGTGACATTTCTTAACAATTGTGCTTGAAGAGGTGTGAAAAAACTACTTCTTCTTTACAGTTCTCCAGAAAAACACTCAGTATATTCTAGTGTTTGATGGATTTGTCATCTTAAGTTGTGTTGTTTCTCTCATCCTCTGCACACGATCCATCGTTCTTGCCATGAAACTACAAAAAGTACGTACAGTGTTCCATAATATCAGTACTTGTTTTGTCTGTCTTTTCTGCCAGTCTTGTCAAGTGATGTGATGCCCCCTCCCTGGAGGTGTTTAAGGCCAGGCTGGATGAGGCACTGCGCAACCTGGCCTAGTGGGAGGGGTACCTGCCCATGACAGAGGGTTTGGAACTAGATGATGTCCCTTCCAACCCAAACCTTTCTATGATTTGAAATATTGGGTGACATATCCTTTGCAGAATGTTGTTATCTTGTTTTTTCTATGGAGAGGATGCACAGATGTCTCATTAGCAGCTGCTGGCCAAATGGGTTTTTACTTCTGTTTGTGTAGTGCTACATACTGTAATGCAAGGTATTTTATTGTATCACTTGAGGGCAAAATATAACTCTTGACCAGTATTTTACACAAAAAAGCATTTGAGTTCTTGTTTTGCTGTCAGCCAACATATTCTGCACCTTCAAAATAGGGATTCTTCCTTCATTAGAGCACTAATTTACAGCAAGATCTTTATTTGCATTCTACTTTGAAGCTAAGGAACATCCCACAAAGTCAACCCTAACTGGAGAAAATGAGAAGTACAGCTTGTATTAAACTCTTGCTTTGAGTTTTGATCTCTTTGGGCCTGGAAATGCCCTCTCTCAGCTCTCCATCCACAGTCCCTAATCACTATCTGTCACCTTCATCCCTGTTTATCCTCCAGTGCAGTCTGAGTATAGCAGTGTCATCTCTTACTGCTTGCAAAGCATGTGAATGCTCTCAGCTCTTCTGGGCCATATAATAATGCAGAAAAGAAAGCTGGCCCCTGAGATGTGCCAGCTTGTCACCATTAATTGATACGAACTTTGCATGTGTGTAGCTTATGAAAGCTAGAAAAAGAGTTCAGGATAGTTATGATAAGAAAGCCCAGATACTTGTTTAACTTGTTCAGGATAGCCATTTCGTAGCTTATAAACAAGACAAGGGTGAAGACACCATGCAGTGAAGACTTTGTCGAATTGCTGTCAGGAGTAGGGCATTTATTCCTGAATCAAAAGAGCAAGTGAAAGCAAAAAGGCTGGTTGGGTGTGGGAAGTGATGTTGTTGACTCAGTTGGAGATGAGATTTGTTGTCTTGTAGTTGTGTTTGAGTTAATTCTTCTGCCCCTTTAGTTGAATGGCTGTGCTCTGTTGGAGGTGCACAGAAACTTTTGTGAAAGGGTTATAAAGGGGATGACAAGCCCTGGCTGGGCTTGAGAGAATTGGTAATGAAGTCAGATCTTCAGTGGAAAGCTGATTTTCACTGTCCTCAACTAGTATTAATCTTTTTCCTGTTTATTTCTGTTGCTGTTGAGAATGATTTTTAAGCTATTACTCCAGCAAATAACATGGGAGTATGTGAAAACTGAGCATTGCTATACTACTGGGGCATTTGCACATGTTTTTCATGTAAGGTGATCTGTACCTAAACCTGTATCTAAATGCTTGTCAACAGAGATTTGTCAACTTCTTCTTGGAGAAATACAAGCGTCATGTCTGTCATGCTGATCGCCTGGAGTTCATAAATGGATGGTATGTCCTGGTAATTATCAGTGATGTGATGACAATCATTGGGTCAATCCTAAAAATGGAAATAAAAGCCAAGGTAAGTGTTTAATACTTCAGATCATTACAACAATGTGTAATGTGCTTTAACTTGGGGACAAATGAAAGTGAGCTCCCACAGTCATATTTAGTTGTCATAGTTCTTATTTCTTCATTTCCTAATACTAGACTCATAACAGATTTCAGTTTCTTTCCCCTAAAATCTTTCAGTAAGACCATACAAGCTACTTAAACATCTAAATTCCACAGTGCTTAATCACTTAAACTCAGTCTAGGACCTGGGAGTAGAGAGTTCCTAGCAAAAAAAAACCCCAGCTTGGATTGTCTTATTTCTGTAGGAAGCACCTGTACAAATGGCACAGGGAAACCAAGAGTAATTGCGTGTTTTATATAAGTGTCTCAATGACTTGTGGAACTGGAGACATGGCTGCTAGCAGTTTGCTTTCCTTGCCTGTACAAACTACAGACATGGACAGTGTCACCTGCTAGTCCTTGACCTCCTTGTCTGGACATTTTGAAATCAATGTGTTTTGTCCAGCTGGCAGCTCTTCAGGGCTTTTTTTATTTGTGTAGTTTGAATTTTTGGGTTAGTGTACTTTGTTTTGTTTTGTTTTAATTTAGTTGAGTTCTACATCAGCAATTCACATGTTCTAACTGTCTTCTGGGAAGAACAGGGTAGGTAGTGTGCTGCTCTGCTTCATGTGTACTGAGGCTCAAAGGGCAGATGTCCAGAGAGGTCTTCAGAGCAAGCACTTGAACTTCCAGCAGATGTGTAGTGAGTGATTCAAGGAGAAGAGGGGAGGAAGTTTTGAACTCTATCATAAATCATTGAATAGCTTGGGTTGGAAGGGACCTTTTAAAGATCATTTAGTTCCAAACCCCTGCCATAGACAATGGGTGTCTTGTGCATACTGCAACTAGTCCTGTTCAAAGATTTAAGTGGTTGGAAGTAGCTGTAGTCCTGAGGCTCATTTGTCATTTAAATAGTGGCTCATGTTTTCCTGAATGGCATACAAGAGCTTGTTTACCTAACACTAGTGTGTATTAATTTTTCTTTAAACAAATTGGAGATTTTGAGTCTAATATTAAAACTGTGCGGTAATGAAGGTCAGCTCTTCTTGCAGAAGTACGAGAACATCAGTGCAGGTGGGCTTTCACTTGGAGCATTGCTGCATTTGAGTGGTCTTGCTAAGTAACTTTGGTTCACTTTTTGGTCTGATTTTTGGGCTGTAGCAACATCCTTTTAGTCTTGGACTGTGATGCTTTGTCTGTTTGAGCTGCTGGAACTTGAATAGCTGTCAAATTTGTGCTCACTAACTTGACTTCCTGCTCTGTTTGGGTCCCTCAGAACCTCACAAGTTATGATGTCTGCAGCATTTTACTTGGAACATCAACTTTGTTTGTCTGGGTCGGAGTCATCAGATACCTGGGATACTTTCAAACCTACAATGTAAGGCAGGAATCAAATATTCAAGAATTAGAGGATGTATTTGTCACTCTTACTCGGGCTCCTTTAACTTGTGGCTTTTCCCTTTTCTCCTTTCTTCCACCCTGACATGTAGGTGCTCATTTTAACTATGCAAGCATCTCTACCCAAAGTGCTAAGGTTCTGTTGTTGTGCTGGGATGATTTATCTTGGCTATACTTTCTGTGGTTGGATTGTCCTGGGACCTTATCATGAAAAGGTACGTGCATCTCTTCTGCTCTGCCAATGTGTGAATATCTCTGTTCCTATTGTAACAACAGAAGTGAGTCACATTCAAGTTTTTGTGAAAAAGCTACAAAGTGAAAAACAGGGAAGTGTTTCTCCTTCCATATGTACTTCCTGCTGCTCCTCCTATGCACAATCATAGAATGGTTTAGGTTGGAAGGGACCATAAAGATCATCTAGTTCCAACCCCTCTGCCATGGGCAGGGACACCTCCCACTAGAGAGGTATTCTTGCTGTCACTATGTGCCCAAACTCAATGTGGTCCCAGACACAAGGCTGCCTTTGAGAAGAGTGGATGGTTTATCCAGGCAATATCTGGCTGAGGACTCGAGGTAAATTAGTCTATCTTTTTTCAGCCTCTTCTGGCAATTGCAGTTCACTGGGGTTAGAGGCATTGGTTCACCATCAGTGTTTTTGAGAATCTCCTTGGCTCTGGCTTCTCTTGTAAATCTTTTCTGCTCTGTGTAGCTTTGGCTCCTAAACCTGGAGTCAAAATATGTAGATGAATGCTTGTCTGTCCTAATTTTCTTCCTCTGTGTGTGGGCTGGTTTTTGTTCATGGGTTATTTTGTTGGGTTGTTTTTAGGTTAATGTCAAAGCGTTTGCCTGCTGTATGTCATCTTGCCTGAAACCTGAGTACAGTAGTAAATCTTGGTATATTCCAAAACCAAAGAAAGTTTGTGGGTTTGTTTTGTTTTTTGTCACATTCCCTATGGCAGGGGCATATTCTGCCCAGGTAGATTTGGGTAGTAATAAATTCCAGATATCCACTAGTCAGTAACTAATGTATGACTCTTCATGCTTGATTTCTGTTACACACACCATGTACATCCTGTGACAGAGACAATGCTGCAGCTTCTTGCACCCCTAGAGCTTGGATCCCTCTAACGTAATGTAATTCTCTCCTTTTGAGAAATGTAGGTGTTCAGTCTGCATGTATTTTGAATTGATCACATGTGGGATGAACAGGCACAGCATTAATACTGTTGTGGATTTCTTGCAGCAACTACATCTATTATCTGAGCAAAAGGAAGTGTAGGTAATGATAGATGGAGGGAGAGTCCTGTTTCTGACAGTTCTCCGATGTCCCACTGGAAGGCAGTGTAGCACCACGCAGAGCAGGCAGAGCCCCGGGTCCGCTGTGCTGGGCACTCTGGCTTTAAAAATAAATAAAAATAATTACACGGAGATAAGGCCTCCTATTCCTGTGCAACAATATATTCATCTTGTAAGCATATGCCTCTTGACACCCTGTTTCCAATACAGGGCTGCAATTCAAGTGAATAGTTGGGCTGCTTAATTGTTAACGGCTACATTAAAACATTGTGCATTAATTCACCTTGTCCTGTAAGGGATGATTACCCAGTCCGGTTATTTGGAGGGACAGTGAGGAGGGGAAGCACCCTTACACCTGGCTGTGGGATGGAATTTAGCTAAGGGTGTTTCCATCTTGGGGAAGTGCAATTAGGAATTTCAGAGACTGTCATTGAAATTCATGCATGGTTTTGTCTAGGATATGCTATAGCTTGTACCTGCAGCTCAGTTTTCTGAATGGCAATGATATTGCAAGACAAATCTAATTTAGGCCATTTGAGCTCTAAAGGCTATGAGATGTCTCTGATGTCTTAATACAGCATTGTTTTATTACCTGTACTCCAGGAAAATGTTGCAGATCTGGTAAACCAGAATGTGGATCCTGTTCCCAGCATTAGTGCCACTGGTTCACACTTATAGATTCTGTGAAATCACTATGTGCTTTGCCAAACAGGTTTAATATAATTTAACACTCTTAAACATCCCACGGAGAGTCAGTTACTGGCTATTTTGCCTGTTGAATATCACAGGTTTATTTCCTGATAATACTCTTTTTGATGCTGATGTATAATACTTAGCTAACATTATATTTCTTTGTGGTTCTATTACTGGCACATGTTTTGGTGTGAATGTGCAGGAAGGAACATGTGGTAGTTTCATTGGCTGTCTTGGTTCTTTTTTTCCTGCTATGAGTAAAACTCTAAAAAACTCACCTATTTTAATTTCTTAATACCATTTTTCACTTTATCTCTAATCTGAATGATTATAGATTTTATCAGTCTACAAAGCTGACTTTATATAATAAGAAGCTGCACTTCTTATTTTCTAGTTTGAAGATCTGAACACGGTGGCAGAGTGTCTGTTTTCTTTGGTCAATGGTGATGATATGTTTGCAACATTTGCTCAGATCCAGCAGAAGAGCACACTGGTGTGGGTGTTCAGCAGGCTCTACCTTTACTCCTTCATCAGTCTCTTTATATACATGATCCTCAGCCTTTTTATTGCCCTCATTACTGACTCCTACGACACTATAAAGGTAAAAATCTGTCTTTTGTTACAGTTCTAATCAGCTTTGTAGCTGTTCTTGTTAATCTCTCATCCAGTGTTAATTGTGGTGATTGCTGAGACTATGAAAACATCTATTTACTTGCTCTGTGGTGAAATTGAGAGGATGACTGGGTAGTCATCCAAGTGACTAAGCAGTAATTGGAGAGTCATCCTTAGACTATGTTCCTGTCTTTGTGTTTTCTGATGTTTAACCTGGCTTTGAAAATGCAAACATCAGTGGAAGGTAATGAAGGGATGAATGGAAAAAAAATCAATTTTTAAGTATAGTTTAAGTACAGTTAATGTAGAACTGGATAAGTCTTGTTTGGAATGAATACTGCTTGTGGCATCAGAAGCTGAGTTCAGAAAGAGTTTGCTGGCATCTCAGAGAATATTCCTTTGGCCAGAGTGTAGCAAGGGCTAAGGAGATAACTCTAAAATAATTTATGTCCCCAGCTTTGCTTAATGTGCTGCTTAGAAATGTGTGGTTAAAAGGAAATGTGTTTCAAAAGACCTGCTCCTTCTTGTTCAAGTTAAAATTGTGCCACCTGTTTCCAGTAAGAACTGGCTGAAAGTGAAACACAGTTTTTGGTCATTACCTTTTGTTCTTGTCCTCGAATGATGTCTCCCCTTTGTGCTCCTGGTAACCCCAGTAACCAGTGGGAAGACAATGTGGATCGTACTCCTTAGCTCTTGTCTTAGTGTCAGATAAACAGGCCAGAAGAATAAGGCTGCTCTGACATGAAACACAGCTTCCAGGCTGAGTCAGAGCCCTAAGTATCTTCAAATACAACTTCAATTGTCCGTGCTTCTGAGTTATTATTGATCTGCTCTGTGAAATAGCGTTGTACACTTAGCTCAGAGTGCTTCGTGTGGATCAATGGGAAGCCGAACTGGTGTTTTGCGGAACATTTTCTCAGCTTTGCAGTGCTGAATGTCCACATTAGAGCCCTTCAAATCCAGCATTGGGGCTCCCAGGGGAAATGAGGCCAGAGAGCCCTGTGAGCACAGCAGTTAAGGTGAACAAGTGAGAATAAAGACCAGCATGACTTGAACCTGTAAATGGCATTAAAATGGCATTTCTACCTTGCTTGGTTCCACCTGCTGCACAAGTGGTGTGCTTTTTCTTTGTTTTTTTTTTCTTACTGCTATGTACTGAGTAAATGAGCTGAATAGTCCAGGCTGTCACACTGGTGTTGACACACTAGCTCTAGTCCAGGCTAGAATGAGTCTTAAAACATTTAATTCTGAGTAACTTTTGTGTTGTACAAAAAATACTTTCTTCAGAAATACCAACAGAGTGGGTTTCCAGTAACAGATCTACATGAATTTCTACAAGACCATGGCAGTGTTGCTTACAGAAAAGAAGAGACTTCCATGCCTCTCATCTGCTGCTGTAGGAGGTCAGTAGGGTGTTTTTAAGGAGTATTTTACTCAAAAGTGCACTAGCTCTTTCACTGCAAAAAGCTGTTTTACAGATGCTGGAGAATCCAGAATTCATGTTGTGGAGTATTTGGATTGATTTCTCTTTTGCTTTGCTTGGTGTGAGGTCTTTAATCTGCTGGTGTTGCAGGGGCAGTGATTCTGTGCTTGGCATTTCTAGTGTGGTCTGGCTCATTTTTTGTCTGTAAGATTTCCCTCTGCAAGTGAGATGATGATGGGCAGGTGTCCCAGAAGTTGCTGTGGACACTGGACTAGTGCGTGAGAACTCCAGACAGCTTCAGGTTTCACATCCAAGTCATTGTGCAGGACAGGAGACGCCTGTCAGCTTGGGCAGAATGAATAAGCTTTACTGGAACAGGTTGCAGAGTGTATCCTAAGGAGGAGTTTGGTAGCTGGAGTCCATATCTAGACCTCTTTTTCTGCTGTTGCACTTTCTGCTTGGTAGTCCTACTGTTGGTGTTGGAAACTATGCTAAAATGGGAGAGCATGCAACAGATCAAAACCCAGCTTGATTTGTATGAGTAAATGCTTCCTATTGCCTTTCTTACTGATGGAAAAAATTGTATTGTTTTTCTTTCAGACAACAGAGTGATGACAACTTGGTACTTATTAATTGATCATTACATGCTAAAATTCACCCCTAATACATGCAAGGAAGGCATTGTTGCATGGAGAATTCTGCAAATTGCAGTGAAACCTCCTACTTGGACCTACCTTGTCGTGAACAGACTAATCCTACCTTATTAAGGTGTTGTTGCATCAGCAGCTTGCTTCACCCATCAGCTGGCTGACCAGGAGGAGAGCTCGGGACCTGTGTCTGAAGGAGAACTGTAAAGAACCCTGTACTCCTGCCCCAAGTTCTGTCACATTAAAGGAGGTTGATCCTTGAACTGTGTCCATGGGAGCTCTGTTTGTTAATCACCTCTAAGAGGAAGGAAAGTGGCCCTGAGCCAACTGTTGTTAAAAAGAAAATCAATTGTATGAAAATTTTAAAAAAATAATTCCATGTATAAAAGTATTTAAATGAAAGGTGGTCAAGGAGAAGGGAGAAGTTTTACACCTAAAGTGATGCACTCGGCCTGTAATTTCTACTTGGCAGAGTTAATTTCCTTTTGAAATAAACTTATGTAAAACTACGAATGTGCATAAAAGTGCAAAAAGAATTACTCTTCTCCCTCTTGTAAACCTCTTCAACACAAACCATGTATATATCACAGTCTTTAACAGTTCTACTAAAAACAAAAGCAGCTTTTTTTGGCTGTGAGTCTTTTCTATTATACCCCTGGTATTTGTGTGCTGTGTCAAGTGAAACTTACTGCTTTAGCTATAGGTAGATACTGTTTTTTCTTTCTTTTCATGCTTGAAAACTTCCATGGCATGCATCATGTGCAGGATGATGAAAACATTATTGTTTGGAGTTTCTTTCTTTTTTCCAGTATTGCACTGTTCTGTTGCCACAACCTTGAGGACAAATTCAGGCACAAACAATGCTGTGGAGTTGACTTACCTAATTACTTTCACTTCAAGCACTCATTAATTGAAAGAAAATATGTACCTGAGCCTGGCAGTTTAGTTGGTTCTGGTGATTGTCTAGGTGTCTTTGTAAGTGGCCATCCCAAAGTACTGTTTTCTTTCTTGTCCTTTTATAAGTTTTTTTCAGTTTTAATAAGAACAGATTATGTTCTGTAGCTTTAAATTGCTTTAGTATAGGTGTATAGTATATTGGTGTTACTGAGGTGGATGGACAGTTACATTAGATGCTCTGCTTTGTCCATATAGAGCTCTGTTCCCTAAAAGCAAAATGTACCTCCCTTATGAGGACAGGTTGAAGAAGTTGGTTCTTCAGCCTGTAGAAGAGAAGGCTTAGGGGGGACCTCATAGTAGTTTCTCAATACCTGAAGGGGGCCTATAGAAAGGCTGGGGTAGGACTTTTTAACAGAATATGTGATGGCTGGACTAGGAATAATGGATGTAAATTGGAGGAGGGGGAGATTCATGCTGGACGTAAGAAATTCTTTACTGGTGGTGAGACACTGGAAGAGGTTGCCTAAAGAGGTTATGGGTGCCCCCTTTCTGGAAGTGTTTAAGGTCAGGCTGGATGAGGCATTGAGCAGCCTGGTCTAGTGGCAGGGGAGTTGGAACTAGATGATCTTTAAGGTCCCTTCCAACCCAAACTGTTCTCTGTTAACTTCAGAGTGTGTTGACTAAGATCTAGTGTTAGTATGTATCCTCACCTATTAATAATAGATTCTGTGGAAGTTCTATGTTGCTTCAAATGGAAAAAGCAACTTGAAATTCTGTAAGTAAGCCTAGTGGCAACTTAGTTTGGGCTAAGAAGGAAACTTGAACAAGATTTCAACTTACTGAAGGCTGCTCTTGGAGAAGGGCAAAATTGTACCTCCCCTTGAAATCCGGCACGAAGAAGACACCAGCAGCCTTTGATAGCAGACAACTACAATGTAGGGAAAGGAGGGTCAGGAACTCACTGGAACATGATCCTGGTAGGCAATCAGGAGAACAAAAACTCAGCTGTTACTGAAAGGGTTGCTGACAGCCATGTTCAAAGTGTGTGCCCTTGTTAATGGCAGTATGTGTTTACCTGCAGCCCCAGATATAAAAGCCTAATTTGCTGCCCAATTGGGAGTTGGCAGTTACCACCTCGCTGAGAGCTGCAGTGGGCAGATATTAGAAGAGTCTGCCAGAGCTGTAGCTTTCTGAGCAGTGATCATGTCTGAGATGTAGAGCTGGAATGGCTGGCTCATAGTGTGTATACTGGTCTGGACTTGATATGAAGGAAATGGAGAAAATAATTGACAGATGAATTAAATGTGAGTAAATACTTCCCCAAAGGACAGAAGAAAAATAGGGCAAAAGTTTTTTTTCATTCCTTACCCCTCTCTTCTGGGAAACTGCAAACTGGGTATATCAGCAAAACCAGTGCTGGATTTGCACCTCCCTTGGTAGATAAGACTTTTTTCTATAGTTCCATCTTCATTCTCTGCCTCTTCTCCTGGATGTTTGGAGAACAGAGGTTAACTCCAGCTTCTCCAGCAGTATTTCTGGCCGTCAGGTAAGATCAGGGGTGACTGAGATCTGAAAAGATGTGTTGCTGATCACATCCTCCCCACAACTGTTTGCCTTCCTCACAATGACTGCTTTGTTTGTTAGAAATTAATGGTATTTTGTCTTGCTTAGCTGCAGCTAGATGTCCAAAGGAGATGGTTTACATGTCAATGTTTCCATGCATCCAGGCTCTGCAAGCCTTATCATACTTTTTTCTGAAATACCTTTGGGACACAATCTTTTCCCCTGCCAGTCAGAGCAATGCCTTGCTGAGGCCTCAACTGTCACTGCAGCTTGTGGATAAAAATTAAATAGTTAGCAATAACCAAGACTTCGTGCTATTAGCAAAGATTTTTCTGTAATTGCCTTTTCATTATGCAGATACTAGCTGTGTGATAGAGAGCAGTAGATTGCTTTCCATTCAGACAGAATAAGAAATTTTTCAAGTACAGAATTTGCTGGGATCTGTGTCATTCTTTTGCTCCATTACTTGTCTGCTTTGGAGCTGTGGTTAATCCATCCCTCCTGCAGACTGTGGAACTGATCAGCAATAACTGCTTTCAGTGGACTGTACATGTCTTGACATTTTTTGTGTGTAATATGCTGACGTTTTCCATATTTGCTGCTGTTTTTCTGGTAGCTTTCTAGAATGTTTCTATCTAGATGAACGAGTTCCCTAGTAAAGAACTATAACCCAGCAGATCTGGAAATGAACTGTTCTGCTTGCTGATCTGCCCTCTGTCTTATGGAAGTGTGAGACTTGAACCTAGGAAAAGCAAGTAATTAATTCCATATTAATGATCATTCATATGACATGTTTCCCTGATGGGGCACTAGATGCCTCCAAGGGCTCTTGCTTGAGTGTGCAAGGTGTGCATCTCTTGTGATTCTGAGATGTTACTGTCAATGACCATGTACTGAAGACACCAAACTGATGCAGGGCAGATCCTTAGGCTTGGATTAATTTTTTCCCCTGGGTTTTTTTTTTCTTTTTTTTTTTTTTTCCCAGTGCTGTCTGAGGTAAGAGAACATGTTGTGGAAGTCATTTGTTTTATGAGCAGTGTGATAGGCTTATCACTTCCCACCTTCTCTTCCCTAAAGCAGGTAAGGTAGATCCCACACCCTGGGTACTAGGAATCAGGGTGCAGATGTCCCTAAGCTCTGACTCTAAGTGCTGTTTTCCAATTTAATAGGAAATCAGCCTGTCAAAAACATCGTTCAGATAAATACTTCCTTGTTGGAAAATCCTCATGTGTGAGGGGAAGCATGATAAGTATTTTCTGCATTCCTTTGCTTGATAATTCCTACTGATTTTGAGACTTATTTTCTATAAAGCTTATTTGGTATTGATTTAATTTTCCTTTTCATCATAACAGCTGCTTATTAGCTAGACTACTGCCATGGTCACTAATGTGTTGTAGAAACCAATTTGTGTCTTCACCATCTGTTTGGTGTCTCTTTTTCTCTTGGGGGAAAAAAAAAGAGTCAGTTACTGTAGGTTCTCATTGTCTCTCTATCCCATGGAGGTTAGACTTAACAGGAAAACTGGCATATGTTAACTCTTAATTCTGTACTTTAATACAGGCTTGAATACAGTTGCTGGCTGATAGGTAGTCTCCTTCCAGTTGCTAAGGAGATGATGTTCAGTCCCCTGGGTTTTTTTTTTCTTTAGGCTTTTGCAAAGTGTTCTGAAAATGAGCTTTTACTTGGGTTGTCTTGTTCCCTGGGAATAAGAAGCTTTTGGTAATTGTTTATAGGACTTAAAGGAGGAGCAAAGTGGAGAGTAAGGCACTGACAAGACTGCATTAGAAAGAAGCAGGCGGGAAGAATGAGAGGAAAGCTTCCTTTCCATCTTTAAGGTAAGCATCCAATTGAGGGGGACTCTGGGTAAGACTTTGGGGCCTTCCATTGATGGATAAAAAGCAAAAAAGCTATTGGAGTGGAGGCAGTAGGACATTTCATACATATGAACAAAATTATGTAGTGGGACATGTCCCTGCCTATGGCAGGGAGGTTGGAACTAAATGATCTTTAAGGTCCCTTCCAACCCAAACTAGTCTATGATTCTATGTTGACATGCAAGTGGCCATCTAGGCTGTCTAGGTTTCATGCTGTACTTGTTGCCAGGATTTCTGAGAAGCAGAGACTTTCTGCTGAGACTTTCTGTTGTCTGCTCACCAGCTCTGATCAGACATGTGTGCATCTTTGTAGACCATGGACATGCCTGGCCTCAGTAAATGATTTAGGTAAGTGACAATGGGACAGATTCTCAGGTAAATTTGATCCTGTATCACCACCTACATTTGAATTTGGCTTGTCCTTCGTGGCAATGCTGTGTCTGCTTGGTCCTGCCCTTTGCAGCTGGAATGAGCCTTAAGGCTTCTCACTCTGCTGAGTGTGGGGTGCTTCTAGTTTGCTTTTTCTAACGCATTTGAAAGAACAGCTGCATGTGATGGGAAGGAAGGAGCAGGTAACACTGTACTATCCTCATCTGCTCGCAGAGTTATTGCTGAATTTGGCTTCTGTTTCCTAGAATATTGATGATCATATTCTCCAATGGGTGTTTCATTCATAGAATCATAGAATGGTTTGGGTTGGAAGGGACCTTAAAGATCATCTAGTTCCAACCCCAGACACATCAGACTAGATCAGGTTGTCCAGTGCCTCATCCAGTCTGGCCTTTAAATACCTCCAAGGAAGGAGTACCTCCAAAGAAGTCACATAATAGACTGAAACAGAAAAGATGTGACTCATAATTTGTAATTCTTCAGACGCTTGCTGCTGCAGAGTCTCTACCCACGGCTCGGAAAAGGCAAAATATCGTATCTGGGAGAAAACAAACTCACGGAAAAAGTACTTTTTGCTCTTTCTAGCGCAGGCAGTGGAGCCAGGGGCCGGCAGGGAGGCGAGGGCCGGGTTGCGGCGGGGCCGGGCGGGGCGGGGAGCGGGCGGCCAAATTAGTGTGTAGACTCCC
>VZTY01022538.1:165230-210894 GCA_013400935.1 Turnix velox | reverse complement strand
AGCTGCGGGGGCAGCCGGTGAGTGGGATCGCGGAGGACACGGGGCAGAGCCCCTCGGCAATCACGGCGGGACTGGGGCGGTGGGGACGGCCGGTGGCGGCTTCTCGGCCACGGGGCCAGCGAGGGAAAGAGCTTCACCGCGGGTTCGAGTGAACTTTTGTGATTTATTGACTTTCTTTGTTTTTCCTCGCCGTCGGGCAGAACTGAACTTGCAGCAGCTTTGTTTAAACGTTTTCAATGTATTTTGGGGATTCGCCATCTCCTGCCTCTTGCCGGTGAGAGGAAAGCGGTATCGCACTACGCGGCCGCCTTTGGGAGGTGCGCACCGACAGCACAGCCCCCGGTACCGTCGGGGCTGCAGTCCCGCAGCACCTGCCCGGCTCTGTCCGTAGGCACACAAGGTGTACATGAAAACATAGGTGCTTTCTACGTGTATGGATGTGGAGTTTGTGTGTGTTTGAAGCTTGGCTCGCACGGTTGTGGGTTTGGGGACTCATCATGCCCCGCTGAGGCACCGGCAATATGTAAATGCCACACGGCGGTAGCGGGAAAGGGGGGCTGATTCTTTTATGAAACGTTTTATAAGGCATCATCTTCATCTATGAAACACATCGAAAAGTCCAATTATGTTGATTTGCGTAATGTCTTTTCATGAGGTTTTTTTTTTTCCTTAAGGGGAAAAGTGGAAAAAACCACGCAGTTTAGTGCCTTTGTGTTTCCAGAGGCCATCCAGGCAGTTCTGTTCTCCCGTTTGTGATGGGAATCTAGGAAAAGGCATTTTTTTATAGGGTGCAGTTCTGTTGTTCTTTAAGCTGTGCTGTCTATGTGGTGTCTTGAAAGAGGTGTAGCGGCAGGCACAACTCAAACCCAGAAACACGGCGAAGAATTTGATTGCACTGAGCATTTCTGTACTGAAAATCAAGTAAACTAGGGGGGAGGATGAAACCAACAAATCAAAACTAGTCAGTATAATCAGTAAAGATAGAGCTGAAATATGTATTTGGCTTTCTCCAGACTGCCAGCTGATAGTTCCGGACAAACTAGGTTGGCTGTTTCCTTCTCCTCCTGTAGTGTGCGATGGGCATTAGTCTTGTTGGAACATCTTCCAGCATAGTCTTTGCACTGTCTGATAGTGAAATTTCTAAAGAATGTTTTGACATCGTAGAGAATATAACCCTTTTGGGTATTTGTCTTAAAAATTTACTTACCTGGCTTCTACTTTTAAAGATATTAAGTCCACTTGCATATCTCTGGCAAGTATTTCTCAGGAACTACCATTTCCATTGAAATGTTTGCTTGCAAACCATGGCTCTGACTCTATTTAACAGATGAGATAGTCAGGTGGGTTGTTTTAAAGAGCAGTGGTGTGATTCAGGTCTTTCAGGTGGGTTATTTTAAAGAGCAGTGGTGTTATTCAGGTCGTAATGAGCTCTGAGGTGAAAATAAATTTCGTGTGGTTGTGACTGTGCTGAAACTTAGCCTATATTCATATTCTGTAGGTTTTGTGAAAGAAAGCTGACTTATTGATCACTGTCAGCTCTATTTTACAGTTCAATGACCAGACCTGGAAGCTCTACAGAAGTGGGAAACTTAGTTTAGAAACAGAACAGGTATTTTCTTCTATGCATGTTTCACAACATACTGGCTGTTTGAATGGCTTTTAAGGGCTTTAAATGCTGTATCTGTTTCTGCATTATAGGATGACCTGCCAGCTCCCTCCAGAACCACACTTAAAGAAAACTAAATGAAAGCTTTGCAGTGAAGTTTTTAGTTTGAACTCCATATATAGATTTAGCAAACCATAATTTCAGAAGGTCCTAAATTACCAAAGTCTGAAGTTTAAACTTGTGGTAACTAGTCAGTAACTTAGTATCTGTCCCTAACAACTCACTGTAGTGGATTTGAGCTTCAAAAAGTGATTTAGTGCAGCAGGGGAGCTTTGTGTGGAATGGGTTTTTGGGTGCTGGAGCCTGAGCTTTGTAACACATTGGTGTTGGTGCTCCTCCTATTTCTTGTGCTTCCCAGCTCAACTGCCATGCCAGTCTGCAGCAAATAGGGTGGCACTTCTGTGCCCTGACAATGATTTTTAAGTTTGTGCAGAGAATACCATGCCCCCTGGCTAATGGTACTGCTTTCTATCTCTGCAGCTTAAGTGTTTGGTTTTGAGGTTCTACTCTTCTAGTAGCTTTGAGATTTAAAGGTATTTGTTTGTACCCTATATCCTACATATGTGGGAAATAATAAACCTATAACTGCTTCCACAGGGAGATGTCAAAGGTAGAAGTCATTCAAGGACAAACAATTAAGCACTGTGAAGTGAATCAGGAATATAGAAGTAATTTTGATTTGCTTTCAGTCCTTCCCCTCCCTTCCCTTATCAGTCCAAATGATTATGCCATTAAGATGGACTGTTACTGGAAAGGATTAGAACTGTGGTGGAGTTCTGAGCCTTGCTGTATTTTACATCAAGTCAACATTATGTAGAGAAAGCAGGCTTGGAGGGGAAATTGCACTCTGCTCTCCTTATTCTAAAAGGGATGGAAGACCAAGATAATGGAATAATGCTGCTTGTTTGAGCTCAGCCAATTATCTGAAACTGGGAATGCTTACCCAGTTAGTAGATTACCTTGCTAATTTAGAAGTTCTCTGGATTGAAAACTCAATGAGCTCTATAGATTTTTAATAACAAGGTTTTTCCAGTTTGTAGAGCTGAATCGGAAAAGGCATAAAAATGTTTGGACTTCTTTTAAAGTGGATCATGTAGTCAAGCTGTTCCAGGTACAGGGAGTGCCCACAGAATTTCCTTAATAAACAAAATATGAAATAGTTACTTCAATTTGTAAAAACCTGTTAAGTGAATGTTGGCTTCCACTGCATCCTCCAGTAGTAGCAGATAAAAGTTTTCGTTTAAATGGAGATATTTGGGCATAATTTTGCATTCCTTACATGCTTCCTTTCCGCCTGTTTCTCTAAATTGCTTTTTGTTATAATATCGATTAACTACTGAAGACAATTAAAAGCAAAGCAGAGCAGTTGCTGCACAGAACTCCTTCTTACAGTTACATATTAACATTTTTGGCCTCTGCTGTGTTACACACCCTCCTCTGTGCTGGGCTTTCTTTTGGAGATGAGGTAACCCTGAATGGGTTTCTTGGGTTACTGTGCAATCATGTGGCCGTGTTTTCCTCCACAGCCATACATGTAGGCAGGGTGTGGAGGGGATCAAGGAAGCAGTTCCCTTTCTGAACTGGTGCTACTTGTATGTATGTGTAGTTTGGGGCTGGGGTGCCTGTGCCTCCTCTGGGAGTGAGGTGAGAAAGGGAGTTTTCAGTAGCTAAGAAAATCAAAGCAGCGTCAGTTCTTTATAGAATCACAGGGTGCTTTGGATTGGAGAGAACCTTAGAGAGAACCTTAGAGGGTGGCTTAGTTCCAGCCCCCCTGCCATCGGCAGGGAGACCTCCCACTAGACCAGGTTGCTCAGTGCCTCATCCAGCCTGGCCTTAAACACCTCCAGGGAGGGGGCATCCACAACCTCTCTGGGCAACCTGTTCCAGTGTCTCACCACTCTCACAGTAACGAATTTTTCTTATATCCAGCATCCATTACTTCTAGTCCTGGAAGAAGAGGAAGGTGTTTGCATCTGCTTGGCGCAGGGTGCAGGCAAGTAAGAGAAAGGCTGCAAGGAGCGCTTGCACAGCTCTGTGCAGCCAGCAAGCCTCCATGTGCTGCTTTTGTGGGATCAAGGGCAGTCATCTCCCTGTAGGATCAGTTTAAAAAGCCTGAGTAGTATGTGCAGACAGGTAAGCGCTGCTGCTTGGTATTTTACTGTTGTGGCAGTCTAAGTGCAAAGAGCATTTCAAATGATTTGCCTACTTCCTCTGCCTGTGATCAGATGCTCTGATAAATTCTGCCTCCTGAAGAGTGACTTTCCTAATAAGTTTCCAAATATCTTAGAGATATGTATTTAATACCTGCTCTTTGCTAATGGACGAGGAGCTGAGGTGCTTCCACCCAGGCTGTGGCAGCCTACCTTTTCCAGCAGACTGAGCTGGGCACTGCTTGCTCTCTGCTGCCTCCACTTTCTCTCTTCCCATTGCAAGGTGTATCATTTGGGATGCTGAACCACGCTGAATTTCTCTGTGCCAGCTCAGGGAAATCGGCAATAAACCAGACTGGGTTTCTGCCTGGGTGAGTTTCCCATCGCCCCTTCTGCAAACTGGCTTTCAGCCTGCCCTAGAGCTTCATTACTGTAGTCCTCATGTAGGTTCATCCTTGCTCTTTTCCATCGAGCTCCAAACCTGGCTTAAAATCCCCTCACAGCAGATCTTGTTCCAGCCTGAGCTTGTGGGCTCCCTCCCCTTTGCTTTTCCAAGGAGCAGGGCAAAAGCCATCAAAGTCCCCTAAACTGATGCCAGCCCTTCAATGAGGTTGTGGCCAATATATTTGAAACAGCTTGGTTTTTAATGGACAGGAAAGAGGCAGAGCACTGGTGGGGTGTGCCATGAATCACTTTATGACTTGCAAGCTAAACTTTGTAATGACCTTCTCATTAAAATGCTATTTCAGTTTTTCTTCAGAAATGCCTGCGTTTAATAACAAGTGACTCTGAGATGATTAGTGGGATAAATTTAATTTTGAATCAAAGTGACTTGAAAAGGTGATGCTAATCACAGTTTTTGAATCAGGAGAAAATCTTGATTTATATGAAATCTAGTTGTAAATACACAAATTTTTAGAACCTTTCTTCAGCCAAACTAGATCCTAATTAACTATCTACTAAAACACATTAGCTTGTAACTAGCTAGGTTTTTTTACTAAAACAGTGGGTGACTCATTTCAGTAACCCTTGATTTAGATAGCTGGTGTAACATTCTCATAGTCATAGTCATTTAGGTTGGAAGGGACCTTTCAGATCATCAAGTCCAACCATCATCCCAACTCTTGCAAGCTTCATACCTGGACAGGTATGAACTCTTGGCCCTCAGATTAGGAGTCTGATGCTCTCCCAACTAAAATCCTTTTAAGAATGGTGAAGAACATCCAACTTGTTTCAAGTCGGACTTATATAGAGGAATATAAAATCAATTTAAATATGTAAGCTGTCTTTGAGGCAAACAGCTCAAGATGTGGTGGACTGGGAAGAATCCCTAATGCGTGCTTTTGCATTTGAAAGCAGTTTAACTGAACCAAATCCTTTGAGAGGTTTGGAACGGATGGTTTTTCCCACTCAGAACTTATGTTTATGCAGAGTGGAAGAGGAAAACACGCTTCACAGTCCATCAATTTCTGATCTCTGTAGCCACTATTGGTTGAACTGAAGTAATTAAATAAATTGAAATAAGGAAAATAACCTTTCTGACAAGGGTATGCTTTTGGCACTTGGCAAGTTTTGCTGTATTTGCTTGTGAGTGACTTGTGGCAAGCTAATGGCCCAGCAGCCTGTCTCTAGAATATGCAATATGTGGTTACTGTTATCAAGCTTTTGGAGGTCTGTATGGGGGCCTGTAATGTCCACAGTAGCATAGAAGTAAGTGGAGCTTCTTTGATGTCCTTTTCCATAACAAATGAGAAGTATCAAGCTCAAAAGATCCACTTTCAGAGCTAAAGAAAGCAATTCTTCATTGCTTGATTAGCAGAACTGGAGAGCTCTCTGCAGGCTCTGGAAGATTCTTGGCTGAGCTCACCAGTTTAGAATCGGAATCATAGAATGGTTTGGGTTGGAAGGAACCTTAAAGATAATCTAGTTTCATGCCCCCTGCCATGGGCAGGGACACCTCCGACTAGACCAGGTTGCTCAGTGCCTCATCCAGCCTGAGCTTAAACACCTCCAGGGAGGGGGCATCCACAACCTCTCTGGGCAACATCTTCCAGGGTCTCACCACCCTCACAGTAAAGCACTTCTTATCTCCAGCCTATATCTCCCCTTTTCCAATTTACATCCATTACACCTAGTCCTGCCATCACATATCCTATTAAAAAGTCCTACCCCAGACTTTCTGTAGGTATTGATAAGTTACTGTGAGGACCCTCCTGAGCCTTCTCTTCTCCAGGCTGAACAACCCTAATTCCTTCAGCCTGTCCTCATAAGGGAGGTTTAGCTGTTTGGTTTCTACTATTTTGAAAATTTTTGGTCTGAATCTTTAAAATATTACATATTACAGATTATTTTATTAAGCACATGCAAATTCAAATTTGTATGGGGTTTTTTTTCTTTCCAGTTTAAACCTGCCCTGATTAAGATAAGCATATGCAATTTTTCTGCAGAAGGAAAGGCTTGGAAAAATTCTGCAACGTGTTAAACTGTATCACACCAGGAAACATGGGATATCCTACCACACATCTCTTCTGCTTGGTGCAGCCAGGACAACTGAGGATACAGCTGCCCTGAGGTCAGGCTGCTTCTGCCACTGTGAAGGTGCGAAACAAACCACTGTCTATGAGGTCCATCGTGTGACAAGTGCATTCTGCACAAAGCTGGGAGAGGCAGGCAAGTGCTACATCTCTGCTCTGAAGGTGTGGGATGCTAAGCAGCTCCAGTTCAGCTTCTGCTTTGATGCAGCTTCTATTTGGGCATTTCCAGAACCTGTCCTGTGACACAGAGACCTCAGCTGGACTCGTCTACTCCATCCTGCCTTACCTCAACACCTCAAGACACCACTTTCAAAATCATTTGACCTCTGCTGTGTGACAGTGAGTGTTTGCAGTGGGATTATTTCGGTGGATATGTGGTTTCTATTTTTTTTGGTTTTGAATACTGCTTCAAATGGAGATGGGATCTCAATAAGCTGAAGTATTTACAATAAATTCATAGTTGATATTTTTGATTTCTTTAAACTTGTTCTCCAGATAAGATACAAAAAATATCCATGGATCTCTTTACTCTCTTCTCACTGTAGGTGAGATTCATCTGTTGAGATGATTGCACAGTAAGATACAACACATTCAGCAAACCCTCCCTGTAATTTTGCAGTTTCTTGGGGTTTTTTTCTACCATTCTTGCCCAAAATGCTGCTTCTATGTGCAGGCATTTGGGCTCATCTGTAAAATCCTCATGTCAAGCTTAGCAAGTCTTTTAGTGCCCTGGTGAGTAAGAGCAGAGGCATCTCAGCTGGCAGGGCTCCCAACACATGGCTGCTGCCTGCAGCTCCACAGGGACTCTGGTCACTTTGAGACTTAATTTCACTTTTGGGTATTTCTTAGGTGAGACTGGAAAATATACTTCCATATTGCCCTGACCACTGAATTCCAACTTACTCCTTGTGGTGGATCTGAGTTGCTGAGGCTCTTACTTTCAGAAGGGATGCTCTGTAGTATTGCTGTACAAAGGATGATTTACTTATTTCCCTCCACTTCTGAAGTGACTACACACTTCCTGACTACACACTTGAATTTGATGCTTTAACTGGCATCTTCTTTTATAAAACCAGATGTTCAGGCGCTTGCAGGTAATAAAATGAACACCAATGTCAAGTGGCCTGGTTTCATATTGAATACTAGGCATTGGGTGGGGAAAAAAGTCCAAGGAGCTACTTCAGAAAAATTAAATATTAAAAAATTGTGCTGAAAATACTAATCATGAAGTAGGACAAGGTGATTTACAATGAGATAATATAAATATTCTGTGAGAGAAATAGCACAAGCAGCAGAGCTTGAATGAGAAAAGATAAACCTTTTTATCTTAAAACTCAGAGGGAACACTTAGAGTAAATGGATCTTGTTAGCCAGCCTACTGGGGACTGCTTCATTTGCTTCCCAGGCCCTGGAGAAGCGAGATATAACTGTTAAGTAAACACAAGGAGATATAAACTGCTAAGCAGATTGAGCAAACCTGATCTTTATCTGTGATCAATTTTGGCTGCAGAGGTGAAAAGCTTATGCTTTTTGTGTCTTTCTACATGTAACCACTTCTATTTGATTTTTTTTTTAATTATTATTTTCAGCCCCACTCAGTCTGGTACTGGTGACAGCCTGAGGTTCTCAAGGAGGTTTAGTTTACACAAGCTATTAGAGTTGCTGCCCTTCCTGCAGTGTTGTATCCCAGTACTTCCTCCTCACTATCTTTAGAGCTAGGCACAGGTTTGTCCCTCTGTATTATAAATGATGTGATTAGGATCTTGTGCTATGCTTGGTTTTCTTGGTTTTCTAAAACTACACAGTATCTGTTAATGAAATCATTATGAAAGCCCTTATTCAGATACTGAGAGAGAACAGGATGGAGAGTAGTGTTGAAACTCAAACTCTTTCCACCAGGCTGTGAGAGCCTGCACAGGGTCTGATTGCCACGAGCTGTCAGAGCAGCCTGTAAAAAAAAGTCTGATTCAGTAGAATCACCCAGGCAGCTGACATTGACCTCACAGGAGTAGCTGAAGTGTGGTGTGATGTGGAGCACAGGCTCCCCTGGCCACTCTGCTTAATAGCCCTGTATCCAAAATAGTGCTGAATGGTTATAAGGAGAAAAAAGCCCCACACCCCAATGCTGTTGCTGGGACTGGCTTTGTCGTGTGGTTGGGGAGGGAACTATGTTTTGGTTTTGAAGATAATTGGGCTGCTCTCTGGGCTCTGAGCTGCCAGCCCAATAAAACAATCCTTGGATTTACAGCAGTCAAAAACATAGATGTTTTTCCCCTCTTCAGCACATTTGCTGAAATTCTGTAGCAGTAACAGGCACATGCTCAGAATTTATATGCCTGTAAATACCTAATACTGTAGCATCCTAAATGCATACAGTATTATCTTTATTACTATAAAATAGAAAAAAACAGATTTTTTTCCCCTGTAATTGGCCTTTTATTGCTTAGTTGGTAAAATGGAAGAGTTATGATTTATGCTTCATTGTCTTAACTGGAGACACTGAGAAATGGAAATAATAATGAGGCTGTGGCTCATATGTAGGATTTCACAGCCGTTGCTCAGACTTCCTTTGTGACCTCCAGAAAGTCACTTTTAACCTTTGAAGTTCCACTTTGTTGCCAGTCCTGTGTGACTGCTAGTTCAAGGAGACTGTGGTTTGTAAATGGATAAGTCTTTTGAATAGTGAAGCATGGTGCACTGCAGTCCTCCAGTGGGCCAGGATGTCTCCTTCTGCATCAGTTCTCTGCAATGTGAGTCTTTACTTAAGGCCTCCAAATAATTCCTTTCATGTTCCTATCCTGTTTCCCTTCCCCCAGGGAAAAGTAGAAATGTTATACTGATTAAAGCAGTGACCAACAGCTCGTTTCTAATCTTTCTTTTTTTTCCCCTTTCCACTCTTCCTAGGATGCAGGGGCTTTAATCCAGGATGAATGAATGCTACTATGATAGACGCATGGACTTTTTTTATAACAGGACTAACACTGACACAGTGGATGAGTGGACGGGGCCAAAGCTTATCGTTGTTCTGTGTTTTGGGACGTTTTTCTGCCTCTTCATTTTTGTTTCCAATTCTTTGGTCATAGCAGCTGTGGTCAAGAACAAGAGGTTTCATTTTCCCTTTTACTATCTTCTGGCCAACTTAGCTGCTGCGGACTTCTTTGCTGGGATTGCCTATGTGTTCTTGATGTTCAACACTGGCCCAGTGTCCAAGACATTAACTGTTAACCGCTGGTTTTTGCGTCAAGGTCTTCTGGACACCAGCCTGACAGCTTCCTTGGTGAACCTCCTGGTCATAGCTGTTGAGCGGCACATGTCAATAATGAGGATGAAGATCCACAGTAACCTCACGAAGAAGAGAGTCACCTTTTTAATCATATTCATTTGGGCCATTGCTATTTTCATGGGTGCTGTTCCTACCTTGGGTTGGAACTGCCTCTGTGACATTACAGCCTGCTCATCTCTGGCGCCGATTTACAGCAGGAGTTACCTGGTGTTCTGGAGCATTTTAAACCTGGTTGTCTTCTTCATTATGGTGGTGGTTTACATAAGAATCTACATGTACGTCCAGAGGAAAACTAATGTCTTGTCATCACACACCAGTGGATCCATCAGCCGCAGGAGAACCCCTGTGAAGCTTATGAAGACTGTCATGACTCTCTTAGGTAAGAGGCTACAAGCCACAGTGCCAACCAGTGGGCTTGTGTGGCTTTTTTTTTTTTAAACAAAGAAAGCTCCTGCCAACCCCAAAACTAGCAAAAAAAATACCCCAAACCTTCATCAAACTCAAAAGTGCTAGAATCATTTAGTTTTATGTCTGATCTGGATAATTAGCATTGAACTAAAAATATATGTAAAGACAACCAGCCAGTTTGAATAAGAAAAGAATGTTTGTTTGGAAGGGGTTTGTTACAAACCATAAGTTATCTATAGGTTTTTTTGGGGGGTTAAAGGGGAACATACAGTATCAGTTTGGTGTAAGGCTTGTGAAGATTCACAGCTACCCAGTAGAATATTTTCAAAATAATGTTCTTAAATATCTACACAAGGCCATGAATCCTGTGGCTGGTTATGGATAGTTTTCTTTGCGCTTCTTTATGGCTGTTTTTTCCGAGAGGAAGAAACTTCCCCCTGGAACTGCACATTTGAGTTGATTTAAATATGATTTAAAGATCAGCATCAGTTTTCTCTTACAGAATATGGCTTTTCAGCCACCAAGTGAAACTAATTAAAGCATTTAATGTTACTGTGTGCTAGGCCAGGCAAACGTGACTTAGAAAGCCTGCGTGCTACTTTAGAAATCATCATTTTGTACATTTACTTTGCATTCAGAAACAAAACCAAACCAGAAATTTTCCAGTGAGGGCATATGTTGCTGGATGGAAGATCTACCCCAACCTCCTGTGTCAGAGTAAATCTATCTTGGCGTGTTCCTTTGTATCAGTTTTCTAAATTTTGACTGAGAGACTTTTTCTAACCACTTATTTCTAGGAATGAGAACTTTATTCTTTAAAGCAGGTAGAAATGTGCATTCCTGGCACAGTCATTCAAGGACATTGTGCAAAAAGTAGTATAAAATTAAATAGCCTATTTTCTGGGCTTTCCGATTACCAAAGGAGTCTCCAAGTGACCCAAGTAATTATTCCAGAAGTCTACTTACATACATACACTGTCACAACAACCTATAGCAGTGTGCAACACCTGGATTTTGTCCAAGGCAGTGATTTTTTTATGGCTTGTTCCATGATCTTATCTAAAAGCCATTCAGGATGCTCTGTTGCTAGATGAAGCACAATGAGAATCTGAGGTTTTGTTGATGTGCTCTGTTGGTTTCATGGGAGGTTTGGGACAAAATCCTGCTGCCCTGCTCCTACAGGAAAGAGGTGGTGTGTGCTGCTGGCATGCTTCTCCCTCCATCTACCTCCACTTCCGTCCACGGGGTGGCTGGCTACTCGTCCAGCAAAGTATTGCTGTGCTGACCGCATTCTGTGTCACACAGTTAAAAGCTGGGAAAATCTCATTCTCAGCTAGGATTCATGGTGATGGCAGCTGCACGTGGCTTTTTTGTGGTACTCTTTGACCTTGTATGGCCCCTTCTAGATGCTGGGACTTGGGTCCTTCTCATCCACCTTTTTCTACTATAACCTCTGAAACAATCCATCACAGGATAAGAGCAAGACTTTCTCTTTGGTGTGCTGAACCCCAAAAGTTATCTGACTGAAGCTGGGCAATGTGAAACTTGGCAAAAATAGCTGCCCTTGTGGCATAGCTCTAGCTAAGCCTGTGACACTAGCTTTGAAGGATGGCTGCAGGTGTGTGGGTACATGGATTTTCAGGTGGTATTGATGTGGCAGCTCGCTTGAACTTGGCATTGAAATTCCTGCTGAAATAGCAGCTTCAAGGGTGGATGCTTTTCAGTTTCAGTGAATTTATAGTTTAATTGGTAACTTGCTGCTTTAACTTTGGCACACATGTGGCAAAGGCAACTGGAAGCTACTGCACTCTTCCCTGAGCATTGGCATCTTAGGGACAGCTTTGGTGTGCAGTTTCATGACGTGATGCTGCCAAAGCATCAGTAGTGCTTCCAGGTATGCAGGAATTAATTTTCTAACAGAGATGATGTAATCCACAAATAAATCTAATGGAAAATACTCTAACCTTGAGGTCTTGTGACACCTGATCTGCAGTGGGAAGAATCGGAGCTGCTGTCCTGATTCCTGTTGCAGCCAAGCAACATTTCATGTCAGCTTCGTGAGTTTTAGAGAGTCTCTGAAATTAAATTCTTTTTGGAGTGTGGTGCTTTGTCTGTAAGAGGAGCACCTGTGGGATGAAGCCTGCAAACAAGAGAATCACCAAAGGGCTGAGACAAAGGTATATATTTATGGTTAACCATAGTTCCCTCTTAAAGCTATGTAGTTAAAAATAGCAAAATGCGAGCAAGGCTGGGCTGAGCAGTGCCTTGCTTTCATCTCTGTGGTGCTAAAAGCAGGGTGTGAATTGCTCTTGTTGTCCCCATACATAGAAAAGTGTATTTTTGATGGAGTCAAAGTGACAACCCTGTGAGAGCGTTAGCCAGTAAGTCTGGCACTGTCATTGCATGGCTCCCTCTCTGTGTCCTCAGTCATGAGGCTGGAGAAATCATAGAATGGTTTGGGTTGGAAGGGACCTTAAAGATCATCTAGTTCCAACTCCCCCCCCCATGGGCAGGGACACCTCCCACTAGACCAGGTTGCTCAGTGCCTCATCAAGCCTGGCCTTAAACACCTCCAGGGAGAAAAGAGGCATCCAAAACCTCTCTTGGGCAACCTGTTCCAGTGTCTCACCACCCTCACCGTAAGGAATTTATTATATCTCACCTGAATCTCCCCTCTTCCAATTTGCATCCATTACTCCTAGTCCTAATGTCCAGAGGTATCTGCAGGTGTGTTATCTTCCCTTTTGCTGCCGAAGCCTTTGAAGAGTTTTGCCTGGATAGGTGAACAGGGATTCATGGGCTGATCCTACCTGTAGCCTTGAGGTTGCATTTGATGCATTTTTCTGTCTTCTGTTAAATGTGTCTTTGGGAACAGTTTCCTTTCCTGCTGGCTTCTACAAAAGCATGCTTTGTGGTACAAGTGACCAGGAGTAGGATGCCCCCTCAATCCCTGGAGGTGTTTAAGGCCAGGCTGGTTGAGGCACTGAGCAACCTGGTGTAGTGGGGGGGTTGAAACTTGATGATCTTTAAGGCCCCTTCCAACCCAAACCATACTGTGATTCTATGAAAATGCTTTCAGTGCTTGTTCTAAGGAAGGCTTGTTACCGTCTTTGTTTCTGCATCAATCTGGCATGTTGGTGATTGTGTCAGTGACCCTTGGTGGCTGGGAAAGCTCTCTGTCCAAATACCTACAAAGATACCTATCTAGACATAGTGGTGTTTTCTGGGTGGTCTGCTTCCAGTGCTTGTTAAAATGGATAGGTTTTACTGGTGAACCCCAGGGCAACAAATCACTGCTTTCCCCACTGTGAGAAAGAGTTAGTGTCACAAATGCTTACTCAGCTCACCGGAACCAAACCAGTGTGTAGTATGGGGATTGACCAGAGAAAACAAGTGTTGTGGTAGCAGTTTGCAGCTTCTGTTGCCAGTGGGTAACAGAGGAATGTTACTGATGTTGGCCAGTATCTCAAAAGTATCACTGTGAAATTAGTACTTGGCATCACAAAAATCTTGGTACAGCAAAATTTCTGAAGGAGGTGGTCTCTTGGCTTTGTGTTCTGTAATCAGTTGGTTGAAATTTGTCTGGACTCCAGGAGCATACGTTCTCCTGTATAGATTTTTCAGTAATCCTAATGCTCCCTAAATCACACCAATTCTCTTCATATAGCAGTATGTGTGTCAACAGAGCTGGTGGGATGTGTAAGGTGCTGCTGAGTCCTGGCTCTGTCACTGCCTGCCTCCTTCCACTTGCTTGCACAGCTCAGATATAGGAAAACCAGCAAAACCCAAGCTAATTGTGCTTTCCTACCAGAACAGTTGAGCAGATATCAGCATCCCCAGGAGAGACTTTTAGTATGTAGCTGTGATCATCCTTGTTTGCTTATTTTTCCTAAGCCTGAAAAAGGGGAAACTGTGCTGCAATAAATGATTGGAATTTCCTCAGTGTGATTGGTCAAATGATGACTGTTGGGCAGAGTTGTAATTTTCTATTTCTGTCTGTCAGACAGCAATTGTGGCTTGTGCTAAGTTAGTATTATCATGCATGGGGCTACTCCTTCCTTGGGCAGAAGGCTGTGGTGCGGGGAAGGGAGGGAAGGGGGGGGGAAGGAAAGGGGTGGTGAGGCCTGAGGGCAGATGGGACAATTCAGGGCCCCTCCCAAGCTCTTGGCCAGAGGATGAGTTTGGATGAGTGTCCCTGTCCTCACCAGTCCTGCCCACGGCTCTGTCTTTATAGTGGGGATGTGCAAGGATGACAAGGAAAGGTGCAAACAGTGTTGAACTTCCTGTTAAGCTGTGGTTTTTATACTTGCTTCAGGTTGTCATTACCCTGTCTAATCCATTTTCTCCTTCCCTCTCTCCCCCACCCCCCCTTCGCTCTCTCCTTTCTCTTCTTTTGGAGAGGGGCTGATGGGAGAGAAATGTATTGTCCTTCTTTGCCTGTTTCAGCTTTTATCATCACGTTTGTTTCACTTCTTCCTCACAGAGATTATTGTCATTCCTTCCTCCCAGCTGGAATGTGAGGAGAGCCCTGGTGCTCCTGGGCTCACCCTGTGGTTTCTTGCTGTCTTTTAGGGAAATGCCTCTCTCAAAGAGTTTTCTTGCTTCCCATCACTGCTCTCATACTTCTTCCTTGTCTTTTATTTTGCTTTGCATTCCCTTATTTGCTCTAACTGCTACATTTCTGTGCTAACTCATCTATTTGGTTTTTTCTCTCTTTTCATTTACTACTGAATTTGTTTCCTGGATCTGAGTTGTTGAGTCTCAAGTACCTGGCACATACAGCCTGAGAGGGAGTGGAGGAGAGATAGGAGCTGCTCCTTTCCAGGGAGCTGGCAGTTATGGTGTGTTGCAGACACCAACCTGCATCCTACCCATTTCCAGACAGGACATAAATTAGAAGATTATTTATCAATTGGGCAATATGCCCACAGCTTTGCAGAGTCAGCTGCATTGTGACATTAGGCACACCTTTTTTTGGGTCATCTTGTGGCAGAGCTAGAAGTGGGCTACCTGGTAGCTTCTCTTCTAAAGAGATTGAAAAGACGAAGTCTGTGTTCAAAGCTCCAGTTGTTTGCTTGTTAATGCTCCAGAGCTCTTGTTTATTCATCACCATGGACAAATTACTGTTGTGATGACCTTTTTCCCCACTCATGTTTGAGCTGATGCTGTGAACAGCTGGATTCTTGCTCCCTGCAGGCTTCTGAAAGCTTCCCTGCTTTGTGCTCGGGGCTTGGCAGTGAAGCTGTAGTAGACATAAACTTGCTACTGTCATTAGAATTTTGTCCTCTCCTCCTGCTTTTATTATTTTTGTGTAGAATTTTGAACATTATAATCTTACAATGCAAAAACAAAAAAANGGCTTGGCAGTGGAGCTGTAGTAGACATAAATTTGCTACTGTCATTAGAATTTTGTCCTCTCCTCCTGCTTTTATTATTTTTGTGTAGAATTTTGAACATTATAATCTTACAATGCAAAAAAAAAAAACAAAACCAAAAGCAAAACCAAACACAAACCCAACTCCCTAACAGTCATCTTAATTTATTTATAGGTGCTTTTGTTGTCTGTTGGACCCCTGGCCTGGTTGTCTTACTCCTTGATGGTCTCAATTGCACCTACTGCGAGGTTCAGGATGTTAAAAGGTGGTTTCTACTCCTGGCACTGATGAACTCTGTCATGAATCCAATAATTTATTCATACAAAGATGATGAGATGTGGAGTACCATGAAAAGGATGATTTGCTGCTCCTCTGAAGATAGGAGCCAAGACAGACGCTCATCGCGGGTCCCCTCCACAGTTCTCTGCAGGAGCACAGATACCTCAGGGAACTACATTGAAGATGGCATTAGTCAGGGGACAATTTGTGGAAAAGCAGGTCTTGGTGACAAAGGAAACTCTTGAGCTATTCAAGGGACTGACTTGGCTGGAAAAGAAGAGGGGGAAGGGAGAGGCTTTGTAAGAGAAGATTGACTGACTGGCAGAGCCAGTAAACAATATATCCACTTTGTTCCAGAGTCTACACTCCAGTGTTAACAAAAGTTCTTATAAATAATTGCCTGATGGAAAAACACTTTGTGATGAAGAAAACCTTCTGTGCTGCCGACTTTCTCCTTTTTTCTTTTAAATACATGGAATTGTTTTTTCATATGAATGGAATAAACACTTCTTGGACTTTTTGTGTGTGGAACCAAAATGTAAGCAACGCAGGAGATTAAGAAGTGTCTCACTACAGAGAGAAGAAACTGCCTTTGCATTCATGGAGTATTTAAGCTTTGAACAGCTTCTCTGTGTCTGGAGGAGGATCGTAGGCTTGGTTGGACAGAATTGTGACCCATTTTCTTGATTTAAAATTTCATGAAGTAGTTCATACTTCTCTCTTCTTCCTCCTTGTCTTGCTTTCAAAATAGGTAGATTGATGGTTTATTAAAGCTATGCCAAAAAACTGGCTGTGATGGGAAGCCCAGCCAGATGACAGTCTGCATGAGTGTGTCTGACTATGGATTCTCAGGATCTGAGAATACAAAAAGCACCAAAGCAATTGTTAATTCCACAGTAAGTTGGATGCTGCAAGGAGATATGTTGCACCCTCTGCTCTTCTTGTGTAGGCAGCCAATGAGGGTAGATTAACAGAAGAGCAGTGTGGCTGTGCTCATTATGCTTGTTTCTTACTTCTCCAGATGACATCAAAAGTGTGCTCACCCCTCTCTATCTGCTGTGCCTTGGAGAGAAATGAAATGTCAAACGCTGTTTTGAGAAAGCAAACTTTAAAGGGAAGTTTTTGAATATACATGTTTAGTCAAACTATTTAAAATATTATTTAATTTATAGGGTAAAAAACCTGAAGACAACAAACCCCCATATGAGAGTAGTAGAGCATGCATTGATTGCCTGACCTTATGTGGGCCACATTTTAGCTCTGACTTGCAAACAGATCTTACTGGAAGATATACTTGAGGAAGAGGCCATGAAACAGCAAACAGTGATGGACTTTCAGCATGGAGACCTATCAAGTTCACTGTCCAAAAGGCTGAAGTTTTATCTTATGGAATATGCACAAATGGAGGTTGCAGCAGTTTAAAACTATGGGATGATGTCTTTAAATTCGTGGATGCCCCCTCTCTGGAAGTGTTTAAGACCAGGCTGGACATGGCACTGAGCAAGCTGATCTAGTGGGAGGTGTCCCTGCCTGTGGCAGGTGGGTTGGAACTTGATGATTTTTAAGGTCCCTTCCAACCCAAACTATTCTATAATTGTATGTTTATATTTCAAACTGGAGTGTAGATTTCTCAGTGCTCTAAAAACTTAGCTCCTGCTGTCTGTTTTCAACAGCAGTGAAATTGCTACCCAACACAATTCCAAGAGGAGTTAGTAACCTGTGTGCCCTAGAGGAAGTCTGATCCTGATATTAAAACAGGAGACCATGAGCAGAGGTCAGTTTGTGAAGTTCTGACTAGTTGGAAGAGTAATCTGACAGAAAAGTCTTGTACAAGGCTGGAAATTAGCTATGGCTTGGGCAAAATTCTTCCTATGACGCAGCTTGCATGTGGATGTCCTTAAAGGAGATCCAGCACTTGGCTCAAAGGCCAAGTTGCAGTTCTGTAGAAGGCACTGGGGAGGTTTCACAACTAACCTCAGCCTATGAACACAAGCTCTTGTTCAACGACCTCTCCTGTAACACAACCTGTGGCCTAAGGTTGCAAGGTAAATGCTATATTTATGCGTAATGCTGTAAAGGTTTACACATGTTTTTGGCCATTGTAATGCAATATTCTTGTGCAAATACTACTTTGTTTGGTGTGTTGAAAAAGTGTGTAAAGTGGTGCTTTCTAGAGCCAGTGGCATTGCAAAGGCATAGCATGAAAGAGTTCCTGTCCCTACAGCTACCTGCATTGTGCAGTTTGTGACAGCTAGGCTGAAGCGCCATATTCAAAGCAAACAGAAAATAAAATGCTACTTCAAAATTAAATCCTTGTTTTGTTTCCTTTTTGGATGGTGATTGAGCATTACCTGGCATTACAGTCAGTAGAAGTAAATGGCTACTGTTGCTTTTATTTGTTTCTACAGATTTGTCCAAGCTAAAACTGATCAAATCGCACATGAAACTGGAGATGGAGGCACTTTATTTTATATTATATACAGGGAGGGGATTGGGAGTATTTGAATAAAATGTTCATGTTTACTAGCAATACTAGGCAGTGTAATACCTGATCGAATCAGGCCCTGAAGAGAGCTTGGATGAATAGTTGGAAGACTCTGGGTCTCGCCTGTGGAACTTGGGATTGGAGCTGCAAAATAACCACGTGTGGATGATTTTTGCAGGTAACAAGGAAAAAGTGACTCCTGTAAAAGTAAATTACTGCTTCACTTGTAGAGCACCTCATCCCGTGGACTCCTGGTCTGGAATAAGATCTCAGAGATGCTATCAATCATTCTGCTACAAGTAAGTGGGAGGCTTTGAGGTTGGCATTTTTGTATTTTCTTTTGCATCATGAAAACCAATTTAAAAAGCCCCTACAAAACAAACCCCAAACCAAACAAACCAGCCCCCAATGCTTGTGAACTGTTCTGTGAATGGTGTTATTTGCAGTGTTGTGCCCTCTGTTTTGGTGTGATGCTGCTTTTGGAGCTGCTCCCTCCTTGTCTACTGTTACAAATGACAATGTGACATGACTGGAACGGGAAACTCATCTTGCATCAAACTTTCCTACAAATTGCTACAACAGACACAGTGTAATGCTTCCTTTGTCAAACTGTCTAAACATCCAGCTACTCCTGTAAGTGGGAATTTCTTTGTAACTACATAAACATTTATCAGAACGGTTTGTCTCAAAGAAAACAGTAAAGCATTATTTGTACTTAAGTGTAGAAAAAACAAAAAAGAGGAAAGGGCAGTTGGTAAAGACAAGTTCTATGGGGTTTCCTTGCTGTCTTTTTCACTAACATCCCAGAATAACCACTATCAGTATCTGCTGATTTTGTATGAGCCTGCTCTTCTTTATGTGCCAGCATGTATGAGGCTTGTCAGAGTTGGGCTGATGGTTGGACTAGATGATCTGAAAGGTCCCTTCCAACCTAGATGACTATGACTATGTTGAATCCTGAGGTGAAATTCCTTCTTTAGGATAAGGCTTTCAGGTGAAACCTGAGGACGTTAATTCTTGGGAAGCAGAGGAAGACAAGGGTAGAGTTACCATTAAGTCAGATATTTATAAGGTTTTATGTGTTCCTGGTGATGTTGGAGGCTTTCCTATGTCTGAGGGTCCCTTGAGAGCTGCTGTACTGCAGTGAGTAGCAAGCAGATACTTCTAATACATTTTCATTGCAACTGTGGTTTGTAAACTTTCTTCCCCATTTCCCCTCTCTAGCTGCTTGTCTCCCAAGCCAAAGTTGCTCTTCCACTTGGTTGGTGGGTCCAGGGAGAAATGCTGTACAGCTTTTCCCAGAGCAAAGAGCTATGTCTGTCCTACATGGTTAGTGCTCCTGTGGAGCCTGTGTGGTCATGATCATTAGAGATGCTTATCAGAGAATTATTATTAAAAGGTGGGGACAATGAGGTTTTATTTTACACACTAAGTTGTTGGTTTTTTTTTAAATCTTTCTGGATGAGCAGCTGGATTGATCATTGTTTATTAGCTGTGTGCATGGGGGAGAAGTTTCTCTAGTATCTGTGCTGTCAGTTTGGCCTGGGCGATGTGGGTGATGAGTCCCTCTGGGACAGCAGCCAAACTGGGACACCTTCAGTGGCTCTTTAGCATAACTTCACTGTTTTGGGGCTGCTTTACTATGATTACTTTTTCCTCAGTGGAGTGGGGGTTTTTCTGTTTGGTTGGGTTTTTTTGCCTTTTGGGGGTTTTTTGTTGATTTTTTTTTTTTTTAATTACTGCAGACTTGTGTCATACAACTGCTTGTGCACCTAATATTCAATTGCAATAATTACTGCAGCAATGGTGCCTTTCTCTGTTTGTGTCTGTATTTTATATGCATTTATACATTTGGTGTTTTATTTTCATGTAAAACTCTCTACCTAGTAGTGATTAATTATATGATCAATACTTCAGCTAGGATTATTTAACAGTTTTAATGAAATCTGTGCGAAGGTTTCAAACTACTGGTTATTGAAAGCTGCTCTAGGAAGGGTTATTTTAAACTTGTAACAATTCTTACACTCTTTCCCTACAGCTGTGGCTACTGGCCACTTCCTAGTAGATGCAGTGCAGGGTCAGCTTTTGATCTGGCCTAAAGTAACTGCTGCATGAAGATTACAGCCAAAAAGTGAAAATAAATGGAAATGTTGAAAAGAAGAAGGTGAGGAAATGCTGCTTTTATAATGAATGTTTGAAATAACTTGCAAAAAGCAATTCTATTTTCCCATTGTAGCCACTCTCTCCTTATGCTGATCCAGCTATTTGTGAGGCTGGATGGTGAACTGTAGAAGGTGAACTGAAAAATAGCCCTGGATGATACATGTTGCTGGTAACTCAAGAAGATTTTCCAGTTGTCCCGAGTTAGCAGCTGCTTTATTTCTTCCCTTTGCTTTATGGGGTCATACGGATGATTTGTTTGCTAGAACTCTTTGTAAAACATAGTCCTCCTTGAATGCTACATTTTGCAGTGACTAGGCATACTTTTGTCCAGGGGAAAAGGAAGAAAAATCTATCTAGAAACAAGGAATTAGGTCATGATAGTCTTTTCTCCCCCCTGCCAAGGTCTTTTGGAAGATAAGGAATTTAGACGCTTTTATGCTTTGAGCCATTCTTCAAAACATCCTGCTTATCTTTCAAGCAATAATTGGTCCCTAGGCTTCTTTTATACATCTTTTCATAATACTGAGGAGGTCTTTCACTGCAGCAGGCAGGAACATCTGTTTTTTCCAACCTACTTAGAAGTCATATTTTGCAGCATATACATGTTATCCTGAATAGTTTTGTATGTGCATCTATGCATCTTCTGTGTAAGTTGAAATAAATTCATTTTTTAACTAACCTCTGACAACTGTGCTGGGAACAGTTTTCCCCCCCCACCCCCCTAAATCAGCTTTCAGTGGTGTCCAGTTGTGCACTTAGGTTTCAGATATACAGCCCGATGAGAAAGCTGCATGCAGAGTAAGGAAAGATCATTAATAGCTTGTTAATGTTTTCTTACCAATAGGTGCATTTTAACTAAAATTTCATCTTTGTTGAAACTATAGGTATGCTCTTACTTCTGTAAAAAATACCAAGCAGAACAAATGAACAAAAATTCCCATTAAAAAATTTGCAGCTAAAGAAAGAAAAATACCCATAATTCTGTAGATCTGTAGGCCAGGAGTAAGCAACCTTACTTATCTTCCCTGACATTTAGTTTGCTTTATTTTGCTTTATTTTAGTTTGATGTATATGAAAACAAGGAGGTTGTGTTTCTGAGCACAAGTAAATGATGGGGGTTTCAGTAGCTGTTTTCCTGGGGATGTGGGATGTGCTTCTCATCTAGAGATGTTCTTCAGCTTTCCTCCTAAAGCTGCTGTTGAAAGACATAGGATACTGGCCTGGGAACATAATTTTTGATCTCATCCAGTGTTGCATTTCAAATGTATAATGTTTAACTACTGTCTTGAACCTAAACTGGAGGACTGTGTTCAGTTCTGATGCCCTCAGCATGAGGAGGACATTGAGCTGTTGGAGTGGGTCCAGAGGAGGGCCACAAAAATGATTGGAGGGCTGGAGCATCTCCCTTATGAGGACAGGTTGAAGGAGTTGGGGTGGTTCAGCCTGGAGAAGAGAAGGCTTAGGGGGGGACCTCAGAGTAGCTTATCAATACCTGAAGGGTCCCTACAGAAAGGCTGGGGTAGGACTTATTAATAGGGTACAGGATGGCAGGACTAAAAGTAATGGATGCCAACTGGAAGAGGGGAGATTTAGGCTGGATGTAAAATATAGGTTCTGTACTGTGAAGGTGGTGAGACACTGGAACAGGCTGCCCAGAGAGGTTGTGGATGCCCCCTCCCTGGAGGCGTTGAAGGCCAGGCTGGATGAGGCACTGAGCAACCTGGTGTAGTGAAAGGTGTCTTTGCCTATGGCAGGGGAATTGGAACTAGATGGTCTTTAAGGTTCCTTCCAACCCAAACCATTCTATGATTCTAAATTTGAAGATTCTGTTGTATATGCCTGGCTCTAACAGTACCACAGGGTTAATTTTATCTGCAGTTTCCATTTACACTTATGCAAACAAATGCTTGCTGCTTTAATTTTAATTAGGTTTCTATTAGGAATATGTTCAGTTACTAATGTGTGTCAAAATGCACAAGAGTGAGAGGCTTGACTTCCAGAGATGGAAAAGTTATGAATGCTTAAATGGTTCTATTCAAATCCCAGTTAACGCATCAGTTATTATGAATGTCAGTGTATTTGTTTGTGCAGTGCACTCTGTGATACTGGCCTGGTATTTTCCCACAGGTATAAATGAGTTAATTTAATAAGAAACATAAGGTTTTGTACCTATGAGGAACCCATGTGCTGTGAACTCACAATTGCTCACCCACACTTAGCTTTAGCTTTCTGCATAGTTGAGTTGCTTTCAGTGAAACCCTTTCTGTGAAAAGTCTCTCACATGTTGGCAATTGTGACATAGAGATATTTTATGTTGTGTTTTAGACTGCAAGTCTCTTTCATTCCCAACAAAGCAACCACAGTAGGCTGGCTGCCTTTGCACACCAGTCCTTCACAGACTGCCTTGTTGATTTTAAGGAGGAGAAATTTTGGCTCATAAGCACAAATTTATAGTGTTGGTTTACATCCCAAATTTGACCCTTGTTGTTTTGTCCTATTTTCTCCTTTATAATCTCTTTGCACAGTCCATATAGATTTTTTTTTGGTGTGTGCTCTGCTTTGTTCTTCAAAGCATGGATTAAACCAGACTTTTCTCTCTAAACAGATAAATTCCAGCAGTATTGGGTCCTAGATCAACCCTCCAATTTCACAGACCAGAGAGCCACAAAAAGGAATAGAAATGGTTGAGCAGAGATTTTTCATCTTGGGTTTTTGCAAAGTCAGAATACCAACAATAACAAAAAATAGTGTTTGCAGATATTAGTTAAAACATGGGAGAATAATACTCTGGTGATGGAAAATTCAACGCTGAGCTCACAGCTTGTTTTTGCAATTATAGCACTAATTAGGAGTCCTAGCCTGTTAATTGATGAGCTTTTGGAAGAGCAGAGCTGGGGAAATATTTTCTCAGATTGAGGACTTCTTTGAACTGAAGTTGCCATGTGCATTCAACTCTTTCCCAGCACAAGAGGATGGATCCAGGTAGATGAGTGATCCTGGTGCCTTTCCCACAGCTGTTCTCCAGCCTGTGTTTCTGTTTCCATGGGCACCAGGAGCTTTGCTGACTCACAGGAACTGGAGGAACTCACATGCTGGAGGAACTTCTGAACATGGTGTGAGCTCTGGCTGGAGAATTTCTGGCAAGTGCTTGTGCCCTCTTTCCCCAGCAGCAGCTGAGATTGAACCACAGTCTTTCTGTGTAGGCAGGAGCAGAGTCTCTTCAATGTAACTGCCTATTTTCCCCCCAGAAAACACCCTGTTTGTCAGGCAGTACCTTTAGATCTCTTCGCCTCAGCCAAATTTTAATGGAAGTGACTGATGATTTCAGGAATTATGGCTGACTAGTCAGGTGAAAAACAACACAGCTTCCCAAGTCTTATTTTATTCAGAAATCAGGATAAAACTGTTTTCTGGTTCTAGTATGTAAGTCATAGATGAAATTTTATTCTTACCTCTGCATAGGTGAGGACTCCCTGGCAAAGGATGAAGAAAATCCTCAAAGCTACTTCTGAGCAAATCCCCAGCACCCTGATGCCCCACCACTGCTGTGCCTCTGCTTATCCTCTCTAGGAAAACACTGGAATCTGCCATCTGTAGCCAGGAAAATTGTTAAGGAATTATTAAGGTTAAGTAGCTTTGACTCCCTCTCTCTACAGGAGTATGAATGTGGTTCTCCTAAAGACAGCGGGATGACTTGCAAATAGCTGAGGATTATAAATGAAGGCAAAGGAGACCTCCTGTGCTCACTCAGCTTGTGCATGGCCTGTTCCCTTCCTGGTGGCTGAGTGTCAGAGGTTTTGCTCAGAGATTTACTTCTATATGTGAATCCTATGAGCTTTGGGTTCTGATGAAAGTGGTCCAAAAGAGCCAGAGATCACAGGCTGATCGGCATAAGGGAGCCTCAGGGGATGCAGTCAGGTCATGGGAGATTCTCAATGAAAATGGCTACTCTTCTTATTTAGTAAAACTAATGCTATTGGTTCTTCATTGATCTGTTCAAACAGCAGCTACAGTGCAAGCTCTTTTAATCTGAATGGAAATGAGCCATCCTAACGGTTGTGGGTGCTCACAGCCTCAGCTGCCACGTTCAGGAGCAGCAAGACCTGACACTGACAATCCTGCACTGGCGGGTAGGAAATGTAAAGAAATAGAGGTAACATCTCAATATGTCTAGAACTTGACAGACTGGAGTCTCTGATGATGACAATTCACTTCTCTCTTCTCTTGCCCTCTGCCCCTTCTCACACTTCGGCAGCACCAGCACGAGCTTCAGAGTTGGAAATGCAAAGAGCTTTCAGCAAGCAAAGCTAAACGTTGATTACAAGAAGTGCCAGGGATGAGATAACACTTGGATTTGGTATCAGCAGCTCATCCTCCCTGCAGCAATCCCACTGAATATTTTGACTTGCTACAGTAGTTTCCCGTGGGCTGGTATCCACTGATTTGATACAACAAGCTCCATCAGGACCTGCCCTGAAGGGTTGCTGGTTCATTTAGTCCCACAATGAAGACTGGGTGAGCTATTATTTCAAAAGGCAGGCTGGATCCAGCATTGTATTTGTATCAACACGCCAAAGATGACACAACCCGTGCCTCACCCAGCCCAGCAAAGTGGGTAATGCTAGTGCTTTATTTGGTCTCCCTGTTAGTCTGGGAGATGAGTAGTGCTCTCGAGATGTGTTGTTTTTATTTTGCTGTTCATAAAGATATGTTCTGTGAGGGGGTGGCACTGCTGCGTCCTGTCACTTGGTTTCTGCACATCTTTCTTCTGCGTAGGTTAAAATGGGAAATGATGCTGTGAAGATAAGGACCTTGGGCTTCCTGAGATGCTCCAGGGATGGAC
The DNA here is from genome assembly GCA_013400935.1 of Turnix velox. Taxonomy (NCBI): domain Eukaryota; kingdom Metazoa; phylum Chordata; class Aves; order Charadriiformes; family Turnicidae; genus Turnix; species Turnix velox. The sequence continues at coordinate 185,708 of VZTY01022538.1, read as the reverse complement.
TGACCACCAAATGTAACTGGGAGCTCCTTAGAATTCCTGCCACATTTTGGAAGCAATGAGGGCAGCTGGTGAATGGCCTAAGTGATGGAGACCTGGTGGGTCCCAGTCAGTCTGTGTGCAGCAGCCAGTATCCACTCTCTTGTGGGGTCTTGGCAGGTTCTGCACCATTCTTCTCCCTGGAGAGTCCATGTCTTTCTAACCACAGGGTTTACATTTTTGTCCCATTAGTTTTCCAAGGAACATTTTTGATATGTCAAAATTGAAGCAACTGGAGCTTTCTTTGATCCAGGGTCAAAGTTGACTCAGCTCTGCTTTACCCAGTTTTATTTAAAGACCATGACTACCACTTTGAAATGTTACTTGTGAGTTCTGTATTATTGCATTACCTGCTTTTCCGTCTGTTAAATACCATGGTTCCAAGCAGTAGAAATACCACTGTCTGACAGTAGCAGCTGTCAAAGGTCTTATTTAGTCTTCAGCAAAAACCTAGTAAAACTTGATACCACTAAAGATAAGCCGAGCTTTGTTACAATATGACTTTCTTTGGATGTGATTTTGGGAATGTTACTATTTATGGCACCTTTGGATTTTTATTCCTGCATTGTGGGGGAGCTGTATACATCTATAATTTTAATTTTTTCCTTTTTCTTGATTTAAAAAGTCTTCTGTTAATGTTTATAAACCATGCACAAATATCTAACCCTGTGTGTAAATCTGGCCTCAGCATTCTGTGTGGTTGTTCCCCAGGCACAGCAGAGAGCACCCATAACCTGGCTGCTTCACAGGCTAACCAGGGTATTTCTTGGACCAAAACCATCTCCCTTCTTCTGTGTAACAGCAGTGACTTCATGACAAATCAAAACTGAGGTCATTAAGCATAGCTCATGAAGCAGAAGATGCCCTGAACCAAGTCCTTTGTGTCACTTACAAGTCAAAGCTACAATTCTGTAGTGAACAGTGCACTTAAGTGAGTGATAATTGGGACAATAGCGTATTAACTGAAGCATTGTTTCTGTTAATTTTGTAATTCTGAAAACTTTGTGAAGTGTCCTGTTAGTAAGCATTGCCTCATGGGCTGTATTTCCCTGAAGAGCCTCGCAGCCTCAGCTCAGCATGAGGAGACAACTAAAGGCATTCTGCAATGCCATGGCTCCAAGGTGCACATAGGCTGCCTGCAGGAGACTCAAGCATGATCCTGGCTGCTCTCACACCTCTGTCCTCATGGGCTGAGCATCCACTGGTCCTTCAGCCCACCTGGAAAATTGCTGAAGAGCCCACAGTTGATGCTATAATGGCCACCAGCTGCTCTTGGGGTTGGGTCTGCCCCATGTGGAGACAGAGAGGTGAGGGCACCTCTCTGGAGGTGTATGAGGCCAGACTGGACAAGGCACTGAGCAGCCTGATCTAGTGGGAGGTGTCCCTGCCTATGGCAGGGGTGTTGGAACTTGATGATCTTTAAAGTCCCTTCCAACCCGAACTATTTTATGACTCTATGATTCTATAACTTTATGACCCCACAGCAGTGCTAGTGGTTTTCCTGGGTTGCACAGGCATCTCCCTTCTCAAGACTGAGAGTGTATAATTAATGCATCAGAGAAATGCCTATTTTAGGGATAAACACAGAGGGTAAAAGGGTTTGCTATGGTCCAAAGCTCTCCTGGTGACAACAGCTGCAATCTGCTGTCAGGTAAGCTGTATTTTTGGTGTGGCTTTTTTTCCACTTTGGTGCTCCACAGGGGGTGCACGGCATATCCCCTGCATGGTGCACACTGCTCCTGCCATCCCTCCTCACCCTCCAGGACCTGCCACGATGGGCTAGTGCCTCGTTGGCACCATTGTTTGTGGCCCCACTGGCTGTGTGCCACCCTCAGGGCTCCCTCATGAAAGGGGCTTTCTCAAGCAGCAATGATCCTGCTCAACCCCTCAAAGTCCCTCACTGGGAGCTGGGTGAAGAGGTGACAGGGAGGAACAGGGGGAGGGCAGGCAGAGGAGTGGGAAGATGGGGCTGTTGATAAGGCTCCAACCACCAAACCGGTCTGAAACCGTGTGATTTGGCACAGAACAGGGAGCTGTAGCTAACAACACAAAAGATGAATAATTGCGGGTCATGGCATTCATTCTCCCAATTTAAAAATTATTAAGCTCTGGGAGAAGGCAGGCAGCTGCAGGTTTGGTCTGCCTTTGTCCCCCTGGCAATGGTTAATGGCTGATGTCCGGTACACAGGTGCCTCTCCTATCCCAGCAGCACCCTCTGGCCCAGAGCAGGGCCATGTTCAGGCTTCCCCATGTCCCATCCCACTGCCTCGTTTTGGAGGGGTGGCATGAATGCCAAGGGTCCTCCTGCTGCTGCTTATATCTCCACCTACATCAATAAAGAGGATGCAAAGCTGCCATACCGGGGTAAGTCACAGCCATCACGCACGCCTTCCTTAAGATAATGGGCAGAAAGGGCAACCACCAAAACTTGGTTCAAAAGGGGCATTGCCAGCCTGGCTCTTGGTGCTGCTGCTGCCTTAGAATGGTTTGGGTTGGAAGGGACCTTAAAGATCATCTAGTTCCAACCCTCCTGCCACGGGCAGGGACACCTCCCACTAGACCAGGTTGCTCAGTGCTTCATCCAGCCTGGCCTTAAACAACTCCAGGGAGGGGACATACGCAACCTCTCTGGCCAACCTCTTCCAGTGTCTCACCAACCTAACAGTAAAGAACTTCTTTCTTATCTCCAGCCTGAATCTCCCCTCTTCCAATTTACATCTGTTATTTCTAGTCCTCCCATCACACATCCTATTAAAAAGTCCTACCCCAGACTTTCTGTTGGCCCCCTTCAGGTATTGAGAAACTATTATGAGGACCTCCCTAAACCTTCTCCAGGCTGAACAACTCCAACTCCCTCAGCCCTGAGTCACTTCCCAGGCCATGGGGCCTGAGAGGGGCTTATGACCTAATCTACCCATCTAAACTGGCTTTAGTTCTGTATTGGAAAATAACAGATGTGTTTAACTAACATGAAAAGGCAAATTGCAGGGAGTAGACAGGGTTTTTTTTAAAGCATTAGAAAAGGGGCTAGAAAAAATGGCTGGCTTCTAGTTATAAAACTGTAACCTATATAAAAATTTATCTCATTGAGACTGTCTCACCTAATTTTGCGTTCTTCTCCAGTGTTTGTGAGGTTACCATACATGCCTACATGTCCTTGAAAAAGAAATGGTAGCTGCTGTGAGTTACTGAAGACAAAATCTCAAGTGTGTTGAAGTAAGTGTGGAAATGCTGACTTTGGGACTGCTGATGTATGCTTTGATCTAAGAGGATGTGTGAGTCTTGCTGTTAATTTACAGGGGAAATTCTTTGGCACAGTTGATGTGGCACCTCAAAGTCTGAAACCTTTAAGAAGCTGGCTGAAACTAAACCCCAAGGGAATGAAACCACCAGCATTTGCTAAATGCTTCTTTCCCCTGAGTGCTGAAGGTCTCTTAATCCCTTCTCCTTTGGAGTCTAAATGTCAATTGGCTCCTCTCAGAGCTGAAGCATTGCTGGTGAAGGAAAATTCATCCTTTTGTTTTCCAACTTTTTTCCCCATTTCAGAGTTAAACCCTTTGTGAGCCCCTGCTCCATCTGGTGCTGCTTTTAGTGGACCTTTGCTGCAAAGAGCAAGAAGTGATGTTCCACAGACCTCAAGTACTGGTAATCATGGAGCAGAGATGAAGTCCAGGATGATGAGCACCAGGGAGAAAATGGTGTCTAATGGAGCAGCAGTTGGAAAGGTGAAATAAGTACATTACAGCAGACCTGGGAAAGGCTGCTCTTTATCTCTCACTTCCTTAGTATGCACCTGGGAGGAGAAATGAGGGATACATAGACCAAAAGCATCAGAACAATCTACACAGTGTTCAGCCCTCATGAAAGGCTGTGTAAACTGCCTAGGCAGGCAAACAGCCTTCTCTGAGAAGCAACGCCATATTGTCATTCAGTGGGGAAAGATAACTAGTACAGAGCCAAAGAACAAAAAATTAGTGAGGCTACAAGTTGTTTAATGTGGGGCAAGATACCATCTTCGTCTTTGCTCAGCACCGAGAATCTCAGAGAGCTGCTGTAGCATTCGCTCTAGAGCAGACCTCCATGTACCGCAGCTTAGTTGATAAGTGGAGATGTAACAAAGTGCTTAAAGTCAAAACTAACTGCAGGGTGAAGAATGTCTGGGTTTCTCCCTGTAAGCCTTAACGCTTGTTGACTAGGGCTAAGAAGGTCACGTTGTTGCTGGAGGGGTTTTGCTGCTGTTGGCCAGTTACCCGATTCGGAGGTGCCGGGTGTCGGTTTGAGTTGGGACTGCTGGGTGTGGTCTGAACAAGGGGTGTAGCCAATTGGCTTGTAACGCGCGGCAACCAGAGGGTATAAAAGCTAACGAGGCACGCAATAAATCCACATTTTGCTTGCATCAGGCTGTGTCCCGCCTATTAATTGTCGTAAGCTGTTACTTCAGGGTAACCCCATCCTGTGCACCTGCAGGGGAGGGGACAGAATCTGTACAAATCCGTGCAGCTGGATAAAGAATCAATTGCAAAAACAGACAAGGCTGTCACATAACCAAACCAGTGAAAAATACTGGGTCACAAACGGGATTTAAAACACTAGTGTTGGGATGCTGCAATCAAAGAAAGTAAGTCTTGTTCTGAAATATGCTAATGGGACTATTTGCACCAGTAATGGGATGCAGGTATCTTACTTTGCTTGATAGAGGGAAGCTGGGTAGAACTTTATGGACAATCCAGGAGATGTCCAGAAGGACAGCAACACATCTGGCAGCTGTAGAAAATACAACCTCCAAGTAAAGGCTCAAGAAATAAAGTTGAACACTAGACCTGTCTGGTTAGGAAGGATAAATACCATTCCTGAGTGTTTTAAAATGAGAGAAGAGCATGTATGTGGGACCCTCCAGCTGTGCTTAGGTATGTTGATTTAGACAAGAATAATCTTGTGTTACGGGGATTTGCTGTGTCACTGCAGACACCCAGTTGGGGCTTTACAACTTTCACTCTTCCCATTTTGCAGGACGAGGTGAGAGTATGGACAGGTGGGCACGAACCCTCACATGTGCTGCTTCCAAACACTGCTTGTGATTTCATGGCCAGTCCAGAGCAGTGTTATTTACAGGTAGTAAGATCACAATTCTTCTCCTCCTTGAAAGGGTTAACAGCTAAACTCTCCTTCCTGAAGCAGGCTGAAGTCTTTATGTGAGTGGAGTTGAAGATTTGCAAGTAATGTTGCATTGCTGTTGAGAAAGCATGAGGGATAAACTATCCTGGCTCCCATGTAAATATTTACAGTTACAAACAGGAGCAAGAGTAACTGGAGAAAAATGTGAAAGACTGATGATTTTCTGTTGCCTTTTAAACTTTGCTTTAGCAAGAAATACATTCCTTTTAAATAATTCTATGGTAACCACAGCACAAGAAACCCCACATCCCCTTCCACTTGGTTAATTTGGCCAGCATCAAAATAAAGGTTGGTCATGTTTATCTGCCAGTGTTTTAGCCAGTGGAGGCTGAGTCCTGCTTCTTTCTTTGCCCATTTAAAATTAAGTAACAATTTCTAACTGTTATGGAAATCAACTCCAGGCTACTACTGCAGGGAAGATACATAAATTACCTGTTTTATTATTAAAAGATAGCTCTGAGCATCTAGCGAATGTTAGGTCTCTCATCAATTAAAAATCACCTCAGGACCATAAAGCAAGCTGTGCACTACTTAATCCCATTTCAGGCAGAGAAAGCACTCTGGAAAACCGTTTAAAACAGATATTAAAAATAGCAGACATCCGCTTAATGACCATCAGGCTTGGGTACATTAGGAAAAAAGAGGTTTGGTTATCTATTTGCAGATTAGGGGCATGAAGAAGTGACAGAGCTCAGAAAGCTGCCCCCTTTAGGGCTGACAGCACTGCTAGCACAAGGCTGTGCTGGGGAATCTGCGGGGATTCACAGCTGCCAGCAGCAGATCCTGCAGATAAAGCAAAGACAGACTTTGCTTTATCTTGTCTTCTCTGAATCCAAAGAGTGAGCCCCAGTGTGCCCTGTCCTTTCACTAGAACCTTGTAGGTGTGGTGGGATGGGGTGAAACCACAAGAAACATCCCAGAAGGAGAGAGCAATAGTGCAACAGATGCTCTTGCACAGAGGGTAAGTAGGACTTAACAACCGCTGCTGCAGCTGAGACAGAGCTGTTCCCACCAGTGTATTCCCATGCACTTTATTCAGTTAAATTTTAAATTACTCTCTCATGGTGGCTTTCTCTGCTTCCATCTGGGAGGTTTGGTTCGTTAGGTCCATTAGTGCAATTAGGTATTTGACGCAGCAGGCCACTTGAAAAACATCAGTCCAAAGGGCGTTTCACTGACAACTGCTGTGGCTTCTCTCTCATTCCACAGGAAAAGCAGTTGGAGCAAAGCCACACACTCAGGCAGTCATGTTTTTCTTGGAGAAACTTCCTTCTGCCATGAGAAAACATGGGTGCCTGTGTGGCACTGCAGTAACTCTGAAGGGCAGAGCCATCCCAGGGACCAAATGCTGTCACATCCAAATGCCACCTTGCATTCACCCTGAGGGTACTGACTGTGCCAGGGGATGAAAAACTGGTGGGCACTGCTCATCACATAAATGCAATCAGCATGGTTCCCATCATCAAAGTGTGCTTGTGGGTCAGTGACATCACACACAGCTGTCTGCTGGAGGTGACAGATGTCTACCAGGAGCTAAATCTTACCATGGTCCCTCTTGGAGAGTAGGGTGCCTGGAAGTGACTTCCTTAGGAGGCAAATTTTCAGCCTCCCTTAAAACTGTTTCCTTCTCTCTTACTAGGAGGAAATGGTCAGGGCGTAGGATGGCTCTAGCATCATTCTAGCTGTAAGCTAGAATTGAGTTATTTCTTGCTCCGTGGAAGAGGCAGATTCTCTACGCTGTCCTGCTAATAACCTTCTGCTGAATCAGAGAACAGTCATTGCAATGAAAGGAAAATCTCTTTTTGAGGTAAGATTGATGGCATATGCTAAATAAAGCTGCTATGGGAACGCTGTCTGGCTTTGGACAACTAGTTTTTGTATGATAATGTGCAAGATGATTGTGATCCACTTTTAGATTTCAGTATGGAACAGTGTAAGATAGCAGCTCTTGATGTGAGTGGGAAATGAGCCTATTTACGCTCGACAGAATTTGGGCATGGAAAACCAGAACATCCATATGCTGCACAGTATTATGCCACCTTCTCCATGTACTTTTCTAGTTAGTTCCTTCTAATTCAATATGCTCAAAGCAGGGGCAGGCTGTGCTGCATTTCTGGCACTTGATAGAGCATAAAGCTGCCTGACTCGGTGGTTGCTTGTTGTACACTCTGTGCTATCAATCACTGCCACGCTGTGGCATCTGGGGAAACTGAGTGTGCCCAGAGCATTTTAGTGAAAGCAGTACCATCAGGATGCATGGCTGCAGCTGAGAGGGAGGTTTTTACTCCCATAGTAAGCAACAGGACCCCCAGTGACAGCCTTGCCCATACCATGGGCAAGTGTCTCTGCAGAAGATATGGTTGTACCCCATCTACTGCATTTTTGGTGTGTTAACCTAGACCTTGAAGGGTTTCTACCTGGGTTGATTTACAGGTCTATGAGCTACAGTAGCTGTTCTGCTGCTGCGAAAGGGGCAGGATGTGACCCTGCAGCAACCATGTCTCCTAGGGCCTCAGCTTCATGCAGCTGCTGTTCAGCCCATAATCAGTGTGCAGAGCGTGTACCACCGGAGGGCTCTAATGATGCTTCCATTAGTTGAACATGCACAAATCTTCCAGAGGTTTGAGTATTTTTCTCGTACAAACTTTATTAAATGGAATAAATTATTCCTTAGACCATCTGATCCATCAAATCCTTGGTCTGCACCATCAGACAAACTAGTCCCACATGACCTGGCCAAACAACTGCACTGTATGCACTGTGCTCCAAACGCAAGTCAGAGTTAAGGAAAAAAGGAGATATCATCTAATTAAAAAATAAATAAATAGGTGAATTTTCTGACTGCAACGGCTTACACTAGAATTAAAATGCAGTTAATGTAATTTCCTAGTCAATAAACATTTGTTTAAAATATTTGGTTTAACAAGTCTTTAAAAAATTGAAGTATTCAACCAAAAAACAAAGCCTCACAGCTCATTAGTAAGATATTTATCTGTTTCATTTAGGTAAAAGCACTGCAGTGGTGACTAGCTCCTAAAAATGCACGGATCACCACTGTTGGATTGCCATCAGCCATGCTCAGCACAGGAACTAAGCATCACAGCCTTCTGACAACTTCACAGGTGCCTCCATCTCCTGTTGCCATGGAAAAGGATCTGAGCTCACTGAAAGCTGAGTAATGGACTCTAAAATCATCACTCTTTATTTTGAAAAAATGCTGGGGTGACATTAGATAGTAATGATATTAATGATGTTCCAGCTTGCAGAATACAGTCTTTATTGGTTTTATTTTATAGCCATGTTCATGTTTGTGTTTGAATTATCTGGTCAAATATAAACCTGCCTATTTGTGTTGCACTTACTGACCGCAGTGTTGCAGGGGTCAGATAACACCCAGACAGTGCGAACATCACCAAGAAAATGGATTTCAGAAGGAGGATTGTTTGCTCTGACCAACCAGCCATATGGACAAAAGCGACCATTTCTATTTCCATGACTGTCCTGTTTCACGGCCACTTTCCATTAGTCCAGAAGTGTTTGCTCAATCCACTGCCATTATAATATATGATAAAGTTCAATGTAATTAATCCCACATTAATGTCTTTTCACTTCGCTGTGTTCAGCAATCACCAGCTTTGCCCTACTTTCACAGGGTTCTTAGTTGTACTGAAAATGTTTGCCTCTAGCATCAGAGTGACATCTTACTAATTCATAACCAAACCAGTGGAAAACTATGCCATGTAGATAAACTTGATCATGAGAATTTGAACTGCAAGAAAATTAAAGCTTTGAGGGAAAATCATGGGCTGTTATCACAGGGTGAAATGCAAGGCTGCAAACTAAGAATGTAAGAGCCAGATGCAATCTTCTGTATCTAAGGTTTTGTGGGAAAACCTCTTACGCTTACAAAGAGTTCTGAAATAATAAGTTCTCATGTGACACTCTTAAAGTTGGGATATTTTAATATATTTTCTCTTAAATTATTAACCTGCATCAAATCAGCAGAAGATTTAATGTGGTTTTTTTTTTACTCTAATGTCAGCTCTTGTGAGACAGTGTTGTGCACTATTGTGGCTTTTTATTACTCTAGCATATTAAGATGTGATCTTGAAATGCTTTTAAATCTGAGGAGTGAGCATGACAGTACATTATAGCAGAGTGAGATGTATATTTTCAGTTCCTGGAAAAATCTGTCCCTCTTAGAAGATTTGAAAAATAATGTTGAAATTAACAGTGTGTAGATATTCCCACCTTAACTTGTGCACTAATGGCATGCTTATTTTTATTTACTGATCAGCTGTTTTGTGGGTAGATAAACAGTTTTTGAGGCAATTTTCTCTCAACAAGGCCTTTGTCAATCATCTGTCATGTTAAAAAGAAAATTCTTAATCCATTTCCCAAATTCTGACTTGACTCCTTATGGTGCCTAAAGCATTAACTCAGAATTCTTTCCAAGCCTGTGCAGAGAATTCATGCTGTATTTGTTTAAAAAGTTGCCTAAACTTTGTCCATTAGAGATAGGAGCTCTGAGGCAGAGATTGGGTTTGCACAATCAGAGGGGATGCTGGTAATAAAGTGCTTCTGTAGTAATAAAGTGCTTCTGTTCTAGGCATGCAGCCAAATCCAGATCTTATAGTCTTCCTCCATGCTATGTTTGTTAGACTCAGGGTTATTATAATTATATAGAATCATAGCATGGTTTGGGTTGGAAGGGACCTTAATGATCATCTAGTTCCAACACCCCTGCCATGGCCAGGAACACCTCCCTCTAGACCAGGTTGCTCAATGCCTCATCCAGCCTGGTCTTAAACCCCTCCAGGGAGGTGACCTCTCTTGTCATAGTTTATTTCAATAAGATTTTATAGGAAAAGGATTGCAATGCTTTCCTTTGGTGGCTTCTTTTTTTATTTTTGTTTTAACTTAAAGGCCAAGTAAAGCATCTCTGATGGTTAATTCATTTCACCAGAATCTTCTCACCCCCACTTGTGTGTGGGTCTTTTATATTAGAGTCAGGATTGTGATTTAGAGAGCTGGGCTGGTGCAGAATGATACTTGCAGAATAGGGTTGAAGTTCTCCACTGTCAAATCAACACAGTCACTTCATGCACTATTTACAGGCACTGCCAAACCAGCATGTGGTCTTTGGATGCTCAGCAGACACTGAAGGCTGGAGTGGACAGTGTAAAGATGGTCCCCAGAAGAGCTAACCCTATCAGAGGCAGATCTGCCTCTTTAGAATTATCTGAACCTTGTGTTCCATTTTCCTCACATTAACTCCCAATTTCAGTTCAAATGAAGTCAAAGGCGGATCTCCCACTGACTCTGAAGAGACAAAGTTTTGGCATTTAGAGGAAAATCACTATGAAGAATAATGATGCAATAGAAACACTTCTGTTACAAATGCAGAATGTAAATAACACTCTTCTATAGCATTTATTCAAATCCCCAGGCACTGATAGATAATAGGTCTCCAAATAACCTAAACAGTTTGGCACATTAAACTCTCAGCCTTTACAAATATTGGTAGTGTTTCAAAGAATGCATTTTTAAGTGAGCAGTAAAAAGCAATTAGGCATGTAATTGGTGTTTTAGAGATTTAATCCAATTCCCACTGCAGTCACTGGGAGCCTGCATTTCCCTCAATAGGGACTGAGTTGAGACCTTACACATTTGAAAAGAGGGAGGGAAGAAAAAGAGGGGGGGGGCAAAACTTGTACAATTCAGAACTGGATATTTGTACATAAGATGCGAAAATCATTTGAGGCAACAGAGAATTTCTATTAGGCATCTACTAACCACAACAGAACAAAATTCCCCCTCCCTTCTATTTGAGCTCCCTTCTGTCTCTTAACAGCCATATGATTCAATTAGAGTATTAAAATTTTCTAATCTTCCCTATAAAGTTCACACGGTTTCTCTCTGTCAGATTTTTCATTCATTTTATTTCTGTATTTGACAAGTTGCACAAACATTAAGACAATGCATAAACCTGTAACAGGCTGTACCTTGTAGAACCTAGATTGAACTTAAATTTAGGCCAGATATGAATGCTATCAGGCAAATGGAAAGCTTTGATACATATTTCATGATATTGCCTTGATTCAAACTAAATATTGTATTTTGTTTCTATGGTGGGAAGCTGGAAAGATAAGCTACTCAGAGCATTCACAATTATGTGCCAGAATAATGAATGGTTTATAAGTATCTATACAGCAGAGATCTGAATCCAGGCTTAGTTTCCCCCCCTCATTGATGTGGAAATATATGATGACTGTAGATGTGTAACTCAAAATCAAGTATCCTGGATGAATCCGTAAACTTTTAAGTTGTAGGGATATCTGAAGGGAAGAAACATTCTGCTTGTGACAAGATTTTAGTGTATTGCATTGTTTTCCTAAGGTATTGCAGCATCTCATCCTGCAGAAATGAGACTGCAGGAGACACTGTTGTAATTATCAAGTCAGGATTAGTTTCGCTGCTTTAGCTGAAATCTAAATGGGGTGGCAGAACATGGATATAAATGAGCTACTTAAAGATCTGGTGGAATAAACACCCCCTCTCTTTTCAGTGCAGGAGGAGAGGTGATGAGCATTAGGATGATCAGCCTGGTGTGAATGGAAGCTCTTCATTCACAGTTTGAAGGTGATACTCTAAAACCCAACATGACAAATTATTTTCTTCCTCCAGGAAGAAATGGTGTAAGGCTACATAATGCAGTGGTATTTTTGTGATATAAATGATGGCTACTATAGAGACACCATGCAAATCACTTCAGTAATATGACAAAAATGAGTTTCTAAAGATTTACAGAAGCCTAAGTATTTCTTCTAGCGATTTATAAAGCTGTAGACGGATCTTGCTTTAGACAACCAGAGAAACCAAACAGAACACAGTTGCAATAATGTATTAGTCTCTTTGCNTGTAGACGGATCTTGCTTTAGACAGAACACAATTGCAATAATGTATTAGTCTATTTGTCTTTGTCACTGGAACAGAGCCTTTAGATCAAATGTACCTGCACCAGGGCTAGATTTGCTCTCCCTCCCACTACGTGCCAACTGCAATTGGGCCTCAGAGAACTATTTTTTTCATTATTGGAATTATTATTCTGCTTCCCCCCCAAAAAAAACAAGTCTGCAAACCAACAAACAATCAAGGACAGAATATGAGATTCCCGAGACGATGGCAGTATCCTTGTGAAAACCGGGGGAAGTAGTCCTTCGTATTTTACTGACTGACCGCTGGATGCCACTATTGTTCCACTGAAATCTAGTGTTGCTCTGTTATCTGACTGCTACTTTGTAAGAGGGGAGTTTAAAGTGCGCCGGTACATAAAGTTTTCTGCAGAAAATAAGGTGCTAGATTTGAAGTTAATGGTAGTTTTGACAGTGTTTAGACTTTCGACTTTCTTCTTTCCTCAGAGCCTCCACACGAATCACTGTACCAGTCTCTCCCTTCAAGGACCCTAGCAGGACACCCCATCTTCTCACTGAAGAAAAGCAATTTCAAATCCACACTCTGGTTGGGTAGAATATTTTGATGTTATTCAGGAAAAGAGGAAGAGATGAACGAGCTAACGTTGGCTCCCAATAAATTGGAGCCCCAGAGTGGGGAGGTGATAGGACAAAGTGCAGGTCAGTGCTCACCTTCTGTGTCCCAGCTACCTTGGTCCCCATATGATGGAGGCTGCAGTGTAGCTCACAGCCTTTTCCACTGGTGAGCTCAGAGGGTTGTGTCAGAGACCTTAAGACTGGGGGAAAAAAAAAAGCTTAAATATAAAAAGCATTTTATTTTTCTCTAAACAACTTTCATGTTATCTTGCTTTTAAAGCTTTTTACTGGAACTAGGTGATCTTTAAGGTCCCTTCCAACACAAACCATTTTATTTTATGATTCTATACTGTTTTCAACATTAAAAAAAAAAACATTTGAAGTTAGACCTATTCTGCCTAATTCTGCAGTATCATGGGACATGGATTGCTGTATTTCTCACCAGGCTTGGGTCTGCATGTGCAGCTTCTCAAGGTCTCTGATCTCTTGAAGTCCACAGGAAAACCCAGTGCACCATGGTCCTGCTGCCTTCACCCTTGAAGAGAAACACTTTCCTTTCACTCTTGTAATCAGCCACAGGCTATAGCACTGCCCCAGAGCCACCACACACTTGCATCCCCTGAGGCTGGATCTGTGTCTTATTTCACACTCGTGCTTTTAATGAATATATTCTCAATCGGAGCTGGCACCAAACTCTGCTCCAGTAATAGAAAATGTGAGCAATGCTGCTGCTTGTGAGCACTCTTCTCCCAGGTTTTCTTCAGGAATTCCCCCGAGCAAGCTCTCCACACACCAGCAGCACTCATCCCTCACTGTCTGTTACATACATCCATACTGTGTTTTTTCTTTTCCAGGAGTCAAGCCTTCTAATGGTACTGCGAGGAAGAAACAGATGTTCTCCTCCCAGCTGCTCTAGTTGATATCTAGAGGCCTCCTTCAGTCAGGAGTGAAGACCACAGCTGCAGGTAGTAATGTCTTCAATCCTCTGCTCTACAAGGTTACTCTGAATCAGCTAATTATGTTACATACTGGCACCTAACTTTACCACTAAAAAGTTGCTTTTCCCTTCCTGTAGATAGCATAGAAAGGAAACACAGGTGCTTTTCTCTTATGGAAGATACACACATTCCTTCTTCTGTTGGCAATTTCACAAAGACACAAAGTAAATTGCTTTATTCTAGCTAAGTCCCATATTGTAATTCAAAATGCCATATTGTCTTTCAAAATGCAGCAAGTGTACTTTAGCCACCAGGGAAAGGTGACTGTCATCTTATGTGCATATGGAGACAAAAATGACAGTATTAGTTAGGACTGAGCCTAAAACAAATCTTCATCATAGCTCTTTTTTTTTTTTTTGCAGTTTTCATCAGTTGAAGTAATTTCATGAGGACAACAAACTTCTTTCACTATGCTTTCTGATACTATTTATTTGAAAAAAAGCTTTTCCTTTTTTCCTTTTTCTTTTTTTTTTTTTAGCTGTGAATTCCCTTTATGGCCCATCCCAGCTGTTCAAAAAGATTTCTTTGGCTGCATTTCAAAAGGATCCTTTGTAACTTCTTACCAATCCAATTGTACAATGTAGAATATCATTTTTCATCTAAAAGGCAACTGATATGGTAATAATATGAGGTAATAGAGTTGTTACCATGCCCATAGCACAGGTGTTGTTTCTACAGACATTTAAGGATCTAAGCTTACAGAGTGGGATGTTCAGGTTTTTGCTGGAATGCAATCCCTGATAATGCTTTTAGAAAAATTATTTCACATAAGGAATGTTTTTAAAGATTCATTTGTTGGCCTCAATCTGTTTTTAAAGCAGGCCACTTTGTTTCTTCAAATAACAGAAAGCCTTTCTTAAACTATTACCTTAGAGACCAGTAAAAGCAAGTTACTCATTGTTGTCTTTCCAGTTCTGGACAGAGAGCCATTGTGTGGCTGTATCTGTTTCTCATGTTCAAACTGTGTGAGTGAATGAGAAGTTTCTTTGTCTAGGTTACAGATTAAGAACTAGAGAGAAAAGTCATGTTACAAAGATTTTTTTCATTATCCTTAAGTGTTTTGTTTTTAAAATATTTTGTTCATTTTTTGGTTTTGTCCTTGCTTTCCTAAGGCAGGTGAGGTGTGCTTGAGACTTGCCAGCTTTCTACAGGGACAGCTTTTCTTGGCAGAACTGAGAGATGCTTCTCACTCCCATACTGTTGCTCCTAAAATCTATTTTAAACAGTAAGGATTTGAATTTATTTTAAAGTCATTAACTTGAACATTGCATATTTGCAAAATAGTTTCCTTTCAGCTGGTAATCACTCAACGCCTTGATGTTCACTCTTTTTTTTTTGTTAGAGGTAATGGTACTTGTGAAGGTGAAGGCACATGCACATCAGCACTTGTCAGGCTGAAGGCTGATGCTGAATCCCATACACTTCCTTACACTTTAGCTGAGCTAATACTAAAATGAAAAAGAAAGGATTTTGATTTAAGTGTCTTTAAGCAGTAAACTCACCCTGGCTCAGACTTTACTCCAGGGGTGTGACATGAACCACATCTCCTGGGAGAGGCTTCCTTTTGAAACCAGCAGCAGCTGAGGATACTTAAAAATATCAGCTGTGTTCACCCAGGCTAAGTGGAGTCTGATTGCTCTGCAGGCTGGGCACAGACCAGATGAAGAGAGATAGGGCCAAAATCTCTGTTACGTTACTTTTCTGACCATGTTACTTTGTAGGCTTGAGGCTGAAAGGACTGTTCTGCGGTAATAAACAATTCTAGAAATTTTATTTTCCTAATTATTTCACTGTATGATTGATAGTGGCGCTGCACAAAAGCTTTAGTTCTTCTGATATGTCTGTGTTTTTGGTTTTTTTTACAATCAATAAACGGTGCTTCAGTAAGAATATTTGTACTCAGTGTTGCTCTTGGTAGCTCTGAGGCCCAAGCTGCTCCATAGGAATACAAAATGAATGGTAAACTCACGAGAGAGTGTCAAAGGCATATTTCTATTGAAATTCAATGATCTGAAACTGGAGCTAAGATATTAAATTACAGTCCTTGCTTGTGGTATAAACATCCCTGAAAACACGATGCTTTGCTGCCTTAGTTGCCCCATGTTAAAAACTGTAACATCACTCTTGCTTCTTTTTATCTTCAGAGTCTGGAGTTCTCAGTGTTATTTTGGGGTGCTGAACAATGATGTGGACATGTTTAGTCGCTGACGATAAAAAAGTCTTGTTTTTGTGACTGGGGAGAGATCAGATAAACCAGAGGCTGTTTCTGTGGACATCCCACTAACACTCTTCATCCACCTCATTCCCCTTACCTCTTTCCCTCTCCTCACCTAAACCCATGAGCTTTTTAATTCTCTTTATTTCCACTGTCCTGTTGAGTAGGGGAAGTGATAGCCAAGGATCAGCTTAGCTGTTTAAAATACAGCCTTCATTTGAAGCTCACTGAATAGGAGAAGGAGAGAGTCCTGGTGCTGCCAGTGCTCCCTGTGGATGGGAGCAACCACTCTCTGGTGGAAATCCTTTCTGCCATCTGCTTTTCCTTGCAACTCAAGCACTTGGGCCTGATTGTAGGGTGTAGGGCCTGAGTAGGTTTTTTATCCCACTTTCTCATGTCCTCGCTGTTGTTGCAGAGGCAAAAGCGTGGAGTGAGTCAGTCCTGTTTTCTTTTAGATGCTTTCTTAGGAAGGCACTTTTCCTGCAATGTGGGTCTGGTCTGAGGAAGAGTGGGATTCTTTTCCCTTCCCAGACACTTTTTCAATGTTGCACATGTTCTCTGAAGATGGTGTATGCATAGCATGGGACACGGTAGGAAGGACAACTGTTTCATGGCATGAGTTGCTATAGTTACCAACATCAACATTCCACATTAAGTATCTGCATCACTGAAACCCTTCAATGCAGTTGAATGAAATGGCACTGTCTGTGCTGCTCCTTGCCTCATGGAGGCAATCCCTTGAACTAGTCAGAGACAAAAAGATTTCAGAAGTGAACCTGAGTTGCTGCAGGCATTGTAGCCAGTGGATCTTTTTATCCTCTTCCAAGGTTCTGTAAGGTAAATAAAATGAAGGGTTACCTGGTGTCTGCCTCCCAGAGCGAAAAGGAAAATTTGGAAGCTTAAGGTATGAGTATCAAGTTTGGAGATAGTTAAATGAGGTCTCTGCTTCTGTCTTTAACCAGAAATAGATCTGCAGAAACAGAAATGTGAGGCTGCAGCTCCACAAAAGGGATGAGTGATAAAATGCCTCACTGATGCTAAAATTGGTAAGTCCCATTTTTCTCCCCATTCTTCTTTTTTCCCCTCTCTTCTCCCTTGGATTGTATTGTACTGGCTCTAGCATTTGTGGAACCCTCCATGAGCCAATTCACTTGCTAAGCTGTTGGAGCACTAGCCCAGCAAAAAGATAAACAGAATCTATAGAGTGCAATGCAAACCAGGATCTGTGCAAAGTCATAACAGTGCAGAAAATTTGAAGAGGAGTATTGAAACAGTGATAGCCTGTGGTTTATTTGGCATCTTGTCTCGTACCCTGAGGCATCTTGTTCAAAAGTTTTGGTTGTAAAGTCATCATCCATTCTTATGCTGTTGCATTGCCTTGGATCCCTGATACTTAGTTTGCCTTCTGTGGCACTGGTTTGTTACAAAGACATGGGTGGGGGATGCTCTGAACAGGCAGTAACACCATCTCATCCCAGGGTTATTGTTTGTGACCGTTGGTGTCCTTGGTCAAACCCCAGGGGAAAGACAGGCATCTTTTTATCTGCTTTTTGTAATCTATCAGTGCTCAGCCTGAATTCTCACGGTCCAAGTGCAGGAGGGAATGTTCAGACAAACGTTGAATGTCTTTTAGATACTGAGCCAAGTGACTCTCATGTGGCAGGGCAGGGAGAGAGAAGAAAGATTGAATCACACAGGATGGCTTACTTATAGAAAGTCCACCACCTAAATCCTGCTGTAGCATCTTTGGAACCTCCAACAGGTCCCATAGATATCTGTTAGGATCACTGCATGATGGGAGCTTCTAATGTGTGAGTTGGAACTAAGAGCAGACCATAAAGTGCTTACCAGAGCACAGCACAAACCACAGTCTGGCTTATGAAGTTATTTTTATGCATCTCCACAAAGAGACATGAAAGCCCTATGAGCTTTGTGGAGATGCAGTCCTTACATCAGGAGACAATAAGGGAGTCGCAGGCTGCCACTGGCCTGTTGCACAACGGGATCAGACATTTTAATGAGCTTCTGCTAGTCCCTGGTTCATCTGCCCTCCTGATTCGTAATGAAGCTGGACAGTGCTATAGAAACCACTCCAGCAAACAGTGGTTTTGAATGTACTTAAGAAGATGAGTTTGAACTGAAATGCAAACAAACTCTGGAGCACTCAATTCCTTTGGAGGAGTGTGTTTGCCCTCCTATCTGTGTTACAGTTTAATCCAGCTTGAATTTAAGTTTTTCGAGTTATTTTTTTTAGATCTCATTTCCCAAAGCATCTAGTCTCCTCTGGTTCTTTAGTATTTTTCCCATTGCAATCCTCAATCCTGCTTTTTGGCAAAGGTGTACAAAGAGGAAGTTATAAACTCATCTTCAAAAATTTCTCCAATTATTTAAACTATGTTTATGCATAAATGAGACTAAAATCAGTTTTAAGGATAATGTTCTATTGTTCAGAGAGAAACAACAATGAAATATGAATTTTTTTTTTCTAAACTGCTGAACTATAAAGCAAACTGAAGTGAGTTTTCAAATAATTGCATTAATTTCATTCAAACAAATCCAAGTAAAGAAGGAAAAAAACTGCTTTAGGAGTTCTTAGGTTAAAATTCAAGTTACTGTCAAGGACCTGACAGCCATTACAGGTTATTTATGATGTTACTCAAGAAAGCACAAAAAATTCTTTATATTCTCTATAGTATCACTTAGGAACCAAAACCTCCAATGATACTGCCCAAAATCCTACCAAAATGCTGCCTTGTTATAAACCACTTCAGAAAATTTTTAATTCCCAATGTAGTTTATAAAGACTATGCTATATGAAATTAGAGCATTATCAGTAAAGTGTTGGGCTACAGTTTTTCATAATATAGAAGTTTCTCTAATACTCTTGCCCGAAAACATCCCACAAAGACTTCTCCTTTCCTGGCCAACCCTTTAAAAAAACATAAACCAAACCCAACCCAGGATGCACAGCGAAGTGCTTGGGGAGTTCTCTTTTGAATAGCATCAGCTCCAGGAACAGCTGCTGAGATCAAAAGGACAAAGGGAATTCGGTACCACCCTCCCCATGTATTATCTTTTAAAGCTCCGGGAGCTTAATCCTTCCCCTGAACAAAGTCTGTTGTCTCACTTGCCCTTACCACTGATAGATTATATTCTGTGTAATTCTGCTTCCTCCTAAGAGTGCACCTGCAGCAAAGACACAGCTTAAAGGTCCAAAGTCTGTACAATTAACCCAAGTCATAAAAGGAAACATTTCGCTGGTACTGTAAGGACTGATTTCCTATAACCTATAAAATGTTTTGTAATGAAAAATAGTTATTACCATTATTGCAAAGGTATTGAAAGTCAAAACAATAACCAAGCTGTGGAAGTGTGCTTCCTACACAGGAAGAATCAGTTAGTCTACAAATCTTTTTCATCTGGTTGGAGAAGTAATTATGGTCTGCCCATAAACAAGAGAAATAGCCTTATGACCAGCCTTGATGACAGGAGCGGTTTTTTTTTATTTCTGGGAGTTTGCTGAGAGTTTTGAAAGGCTGACTTTCACTTCATTTGGCATTTTTGCATTCCCAAGCTGACCTTTGAAAAGCAGAAATGTTGAATGACAAAGAACCTGTAAGAATAACAAAGACTTTGCAGAGAGCGCTAGCTCTGTGTAAGAGATGTAGAGTGGCTTATCTCAGCCGGGTTCTTGGTGCTGCTGCTGCCTTAAAATGGTCTGGGTTGGAACGGACTTTAAAGATCTTCTAGTTCCAACCCCCCTGGCATAGGCAGTGACACCTCCCACTACACCAGGTTGCTCCACACCTCATCCAGCCTGGTTTAAACACCTCCAGGGAGGGGGCATCCAAAACTTCTCTGGGTAATCTGTTCTAGTGTTTCACTACCCTCACCATAAAGAACTTCTCTCATATACCTAGCTTGAATCGACCCTTTTCCAATTTACATCCATTATTTCTAGTCTTTCCATTACATACCCTATTAAAATGTCCTACCCCAGCCTTTCTGTAGGCCCCTTTAGGTAATAAGCTACTATGAGGTCCCCCCTGAGATGCACCAGGTAAGCATTTTTTGGACGAAAACATCACTCGTGGAGAGTAACGGGAATAATATTTTATGAGATATTTATTTTTTTTTCCCCAAACTTGTTGTTAAGCAAGGCTGTGCCCTCCCTCACCGGCGGGCCCGCCCAGCGGCGGCACCCACTCCGCCAACGACCCTCGGCCCACCGGAGCGGTGCAGGCCGTTGTTGCCGGTGTCCTAGCAACTGCTCTGCCTATGGCGGCGGGGTTGTGCGGGTGAGAGGGGGTGGTTAACCCCGCAGGGCCTAGTAAAGGGCGGGAGGTGTGGCGTTTCTCTTCTCTCCTCCTCCTTCTCCTTCGCCTCCCGTGAGACGAGACGAGGCGGCCGTTAGCGAGGCGAGTAGCGGGCAGCTGATGTCCGTTAGCTGTGGCGGGGGGGGGAGGGAGCCGGAGAGCGCCGGAGCGCTGAGCTACCGGGGCTT
>VZTY01022538.1:114105-165152 GCA_013400935.1 Turnix velox | reverse complement strand
CCGGGGCTTTGCCGGGCTCCGGCCCGACCGATCCACCGCCGCGGGGGTGTGGAAGCCCGGTTGAGGGATACGGTGTTTTTCCGCCCGACCTGGGAGGGAGAGGGAAGCCGCTTTGGATGTTGTGGAGCTTGATGTGTGTGCTCCTTCTTCTCCGGCTAATCCGCAGGGACGACAGAGAGCGGCTTGGCTTCGCCGACTGTCCCTTCCTCTGTGTGCCCCTCCTACCCCCTGCAGGTGGAAGGCCCGGCTTGGTGTTAATCTCTGTGAAGCTACAAACGTTGGAGGCTTGAAGAGGTGGGAGTCGGGAAGCTTTTTGATTCATTTCAGATTAATAAGTATTCTGAGGAGAAAATGTTCTGTTTCTTGCTGGGGGGAAGCTGTGGTACTGCTGTCAGTTATAATTTGGACTGGAGAGAGCACAGAAGAGGGTAACAGCAGGCTCATTGGGGTCAGTATCTTGTCTCCAAAAGTGGCTGTGCTGGTTGAGCTGCTAGTTTCATATGACGTAAGAGATTCCATGAAGGATTTAATCTTATTTGAAAAAAAAAAAATTAAAAAAATCCATGTCTTCATTTGCAGCAAAGCCCACTTCACTTTGAAGATCAACCATCCTGCAGCACGAGCTGGTACTGTTATTGCATCCCCTGTTTAGGTAAAGGATTCTGCTGCTTTCTCTGCCGTCGGAATAGTTAACGTGGGGCTCCCTCTTCTGTGTAGAGATTATAGGACTTAAAACAGGAGGTTTGTGAAGCAAAACATGGGTAAATTTTAACAATGAACTTAGGAAGGAGATCTGGAGAAATTATTTGACACCACTGATGGAGATTTGAGATTAATAAGTTTTCAAAGGGGAAAATGTTCTGTTTGTTGCTGGGGAGAAACTGTGGTTCTGATATCAATTATAATTTGGACTGGAGAGAGCATAAGAGGGTAACAGCAGGTTCATTGGGGTCGATATCTTGTCTCCAAAAGTGGCTGGCACCAGATGCAAAGGCCAAGACTGTAAATACAGGTTGGCTATAGAGTGATGCTTTTATGTGTGCATCCCAGTATGCTGCAGTCTGGAGCTGAAGGCTTTCTGATCAGAGGTTGATCTTGCTTTTAAAATCCAGTAGCTACTGCTGAATATTTTTCAATGAATTGGAGTCAGCTAATAGGTTTAGCATTCACAGCACCTCTTTGTGATACGAGTCTGCACGTTAACTGTGTTTTATATGGAAAAAAAATGTTCTTCCAGCTTTTGCACTGAGTGTTTCATTTCACTCTGCTTCACGTTTGTCTTAAAAGAAGCGGTAAGTGATTTAATCTGTACGTTTGGCCTGTTTCTTCAGCAGTTTTGTCTTTTAGCAGAAAAGTTGTGGCTTATTAGTTTTTTTGTATGAAAATGTTGGTTGACCTTGTACCATTTTCAAGTCTGTTCTGCATTTTATACAGGGAAGACTGTACCTGTGTGTGGTGTTTAAGCTGGAGAAGCTTAGTGTTCGTGCAGAGGCATTATGATGATCCCTCTTTTTGTCCTCTCCTCCAGCATTCTGTTAACTGCCTGTGAGCTGTTACTTCCAGGGGACTAATCATAGTGAGCCTGGGATCTCTCCCTGCATAATACCTAATTAGAGGATGTTGGTTTATGTATGTAGCAGAGTTGTCTTTCCCATTGTGTTAGCTTTCATTTATAAAACATGGAATTTCACCTGCTGATTTTTATCATCCATTTGGTTTGTATGAGGACAGCCTTCTGCAGTTCCTGTCATTCAATCCCAGAGCTTATTTTTCTGAATAACTCTGTTTGTTACATGAGCTTTCTCACTTACCTGCTCATCACCTTTTAAAATTTACTGAGTAATAGAGATGTCTGCATAGATCCTTGTGGAACTCTGAATTTTGTCTCTCTGGGATTTTGTATGGTATACCTTCATACCTGATCCTCGCCCTTCTTTACCTTATTACAGCACTTTGCCCTTCTCCCTCTGTGTAATAGGTCATTAATAAATCCTCTGACATCTTATTTAAGAGCTTTTGATAGGAAACCTTACAGAAAGATTTTTGTAAATCCAATTTTGCTGTCTTGCCTAGGTATGCTGTCTTTCTTTTTTTTTTTTTTGTTATCCCGCAGAGCACCGTTCCTTCCTCCACAGAAGGTTATTTCAGCAGTCCTACTTGTTTGCAGATCTAGTTTGTGACATTTCTGTTATGCTCAACAGAAACCCAGAATTTACAGAGGAATAATTCCTTCAATTCCCTGGCAATCTTCTGAGAAACTAATTACAGTTTCCATCTCCCATTCTATGCCTGATTTGATTTACAGGTTTTAGGCTACCACAGTTTCCAAGTCTCATCATTTCTGAGATCTGGAAAATTAGTTTTGTCTCTGCACAGTAAATGTTCCTGACTTCAAGATGGTTGTAGTTTGGTTTGGTGTTTCATTTAGGTTGGTTTTGCTTTTCTATTGCCTCCTATTTCCTTTATTCCCCTTTCCTCCCCTCCTCCCTCGCCTCCCCCCCCCAAAAAAAAAAATGACCTGCTTACAGAGACAGCCAAGCCATGAAGTTTCACTGAAGCTGATCTTGGGGGAGGGAGGAGGAACTGCAGAAGACCACTCTGAAGTCTTCCTTTGGGTTTCCTCCGTTGGGGAGGTTTGTTAGTAGAATGTTCTGTTCCAGCTGCATGTAGTAAGAGGAGTGCTATTTGGAAATTAAGAAAAAAAGTGCTGTTGTTGAGTAACAAAAGAATGCTATAGAGTTAGTTCAAATTGGTGTAGGAATTTGGGACCCAGTGGAAACATTTCCATGTGTTTTAGTTTTTTCAGTGATTGTATTAACAGAATTTCAGTCATCTGTGTATGTAAAAGATACAATCTGTTCCACCACCTCTAGATTTGACTATATTCCTTTTAACCTAAGCATTTGAGGTAAAGACCATGACAGAACAGTTAACAAGCATTGAATTTTATCACATGAGGATATATTCTTGTTACGTTATACATGTTGAGAAGATCAAATAAACATTTTTTTAAACATTTGACATTTTTTATTGCTGTTTTTAAGTATAATGAATGGAGAAATATAGTTGGGATTTTCTTGGTATGATACACTCAGAATTAAGTGTAGACCTAATACTTGCAGACTGGGTAGTTTGACTTGATTTTAGTGTTTCTTTTGACAATATGAAGAATCATAGCTAAAAAGTTGATGTTACTTAAAGTTCCCATAGAATATAAGTGATGGGATTTCTCCACTCCCATTTTGCAGTTAATAGGATAATGACTAAATTGCCACCATCTTTTCACCATTATTTCAACTACCCAGTTATCACTGGATATGGTTTTAGTACTAATTGTAAACTGTGTTACTGAAACAGCTGTAGAGAGAGAGTAAGTATCAAAACTAGGGAGGAAAAGAATGGGCTTCATGGTGATGACACGAATTAAAACAAGTGTGTGTCTTAAAACATTAAACAGGAGTGTATTTGTCATCCTACAATGTCATGATTCAAGTGCGCCCTAAATGTGCGTGGAATGATGTGTCTTTGTGTCTATCCAGATAAAAACCATCTGTGTGGCATCTGTGGATTATTTGACATATGTAAAAGCCCTAAGCAGGTTCACAGTTCCTTCTGGGATATAGTTTTAGTAGAAAGAATCCTATTACTCCTTAAGCAAATGCTAACCCACCCTCCAGTTTTACAGATTGCAGCATGTATCTGTAACAACTTGTAGTAGTATTTGAAATATACAGAGGAAGAATGCTTGTTTGATTAATTTCTGATTGATACTGCCTTTTTAAACTTCTGAGACACTGTGATGTTGGAGCAGGTAGAAACCACCTCTCTCAAAAATGCCTTTCACTATCTTCTCGACCCTGGTGTGGGGAGAAAGTTTTCTGGGTTATCGGATACTGCATTTCCCATTTGTGTTACACCATGTGTAGGTTAGAAATGACCAGATGGTGTAATGTGATCACATCACAGTGTTGTGACAACTCATTCTCTTCTGATTGTAGGAATGAGCTTTACAAACCCAGTAAAGAACTCCTTTTTGTGTTTAAAAGAAATTTTAACTCTGCCGCATGGTGTAAAGTTTATAATCCTACTACTTGGTGCTTATGATCTTCAAATTGTATTATGGTTTGAACTCAGGCTCACTTAATCAGATTTGCATCTTGAATCTTGGCACATTTGTGCCTAGAGGTTGCTTATTGCTGCCTGTCCCCAAAAATGCAGACTACTGATTTTAAGAACAGCTCCTTTCAGCTCTCTGTGTTTGTGAAATATACTTTTGACTTCTGTCCTAAGTATGTTCGTGAAAGAAAAGATGTGTGTGTTAAAGAATCATGTAGGAGCTTGTGGATCTTTTCCTATAAACTTCTGTCAAAATTCCCCATATGCATTTCTAAGAATCAAGTTGTGGTATGTTATGACCATGATGACTTTTAAGTTCTTAGGGCTGTTTTTTTTTCACTTCACCTGTTCTAACAAGCACTTAAATGTCTTGGTTTCATTATGGCATCCTTGGTATTAATTAATCTCTCACTATAATGTAAGGATTTTTGAGTGTGTTTGGGACTTGGTTGCAGCGAGATGGTTCTGCCATTGCATTCCTGTGTGTGAAACTGTGTCCCAAAGGCTCCTTTTTTGACAGTCGACCCCAGAAGTCTCTTGCTCAGTCCAGGAAATGACACTGCCGATTAGCAGAATTTTATCCAGTGAGCATTGGCTTGTTATAGGTTTCTGGGCAAGTCATCAAACCTGTTGGTGAATAACTGTAACAAATCCCTGTATACAGAGAAGAAGGAGTAGTTTTGGCTGTTCATTGTTTCTTTTCTGTCCCACCCTCAGATTTTTTATTTTTTTTTTCACACTGGTATGAGACCCTGTGGAACAGCAAAATATGATTTCTACCTTTTTTTTTCTGCATGCTTTCCCAAGCAGGATTTTGGAGGAAAGGGATGAGGGGAAGTGGAGGACTTCTAACCCACAAAAACTTCCAACCACTTTCATTTGAAGCCTTCCTGTGTGAACTAGAAAAGCCTAGGTAGAGATGTGAAGTACTTTACTTTTCAGTCTTATGTATTTATTATTATTTTGTAATTGCAAAAAGTTGCTTCAGATTCCTTCTCTTTAAAATTACTTCCCTGATGTGTTCTGGTGGTTAATGAGAGCACATCAGCATACTGAAGATGAAAAGTCCCTTCTGAATATAGGGTTTCTAAATTAATTTTGCATCCACTCTGCCTTCATCAGGAACATTAATCTTTAGCTCGTGCATACTTGAGTGAGGCTATTTTGAGCCTTGTTGCTCCAGAGGAACTGATTAGATTGGGAAGGAAACCTATCTGATGGATCTTAATCACTACACAGCTTTAGAACTCGAAGCTAAGGTCCTGAACTGGCAAGAGGGGCCACGTGGAACTGATGAGATGATCTCAACATGGGGCCAAAGGCTTGTAGTGTTCACATGTACAGCTGACAGAGGATTGTCTTGTTCAGAACATCAGAGTTTAATTCTGAACACAGTATGTTAAGGTGATTCGAGTACACAATGCTGACCACTTCCTGAAAGGATTACTCCTAGGCTTCTGCACTTGTTTGGTGACATGTAATTCCACATGCTTTAGGCATTGGATTAACAGTTGAAGGAGGTGCAAGTTTGGCACTTTCAGATGTTAAAATTACTGAAAGTGGCTTTTAATCTGGTGTATTAAACTTTGCAGTGTACTGCAGGTGGTCTTTTGAAGACAGGAGGCTCTAGGTTTTCAAGGTAGATTAACAGAAGAATATAGTTGCATTATCTGGATATTATTGTACTGCCTATGCATTCTTGCTTTCTGTTAGTGAAGACATGAACATGAGTTTGTGTGTTAATTTTGTGTCCTCTTGCTGGTGTACTTAGAAACTGTGTTACCTGAGAGTAGGTAGCCTTGATAAATCATTTGCAGTGAACGAGTCTGTGTGTAGTTTGCAGCACTCTGATGTAGAGAAACATTGCATTCCCACACCTGGAGTAGTCCTTTCTGCTTCCAGTCAAACACTCTTTGGGGTAGTGGATGCTGCGTCAGATTGTCAGTATGGAGACACCTATGGCTTGGTTTAGGGAATTTGGGTGATAAGATCTCATAATGGGTATTCAGCATCTTAAAGCATAAAGGACTATTTCTTCGAAGATAACAGTATATGTGGAATGTGAATGCTACTTTTGTGGACTTTTCATTGGTCCTTAATGGAATTCTTATGTCTTGAGTTTCTTAATCTTTTGAAATGCTTAATTACTATGCATTACCAGTATTGAGAATGTCCCTGTAGCTCAATTCACCTTCTTTTTTCCCCTCTACATTTGCAGGCTTGTCTGTCTGATGGATCCTAAAGAAAGGAAATTAACATGTAAGAAGTGTGTCCTCTTTATCCTTAATTTGACCATGAATTTCATTTTTAAAAGCACCATTTTTTTGGGGTGGGTGGGAAAAAAAAAAGAAGAAAGATTTCCTAGCAGATTTTTGCTGTCAAGTCAGCTCTTGTCTTTGGAATATGAACCTTCACTTTTTTTCTGGACACTGGTTGTACAAGGTAGAAAAAACCTGAAAAAATGTACATTAAGGAATATGGGCAGAACTCCCTGTTTTTTTAACAAGAACAGCCACTAGATTGTTGTTTTGACTGTTTTCTTCCTGCCTATTGTGTACTTTCTGATAAGTAATTCAGTAGTTCCTGCAGATTTTCAACTTGGAATCCAAGTAAATTTATAAAACGGACGAAATATACATCAAACTAGTTATTTTATTTTCTAATGCTGAGCGTTCCATCATATCACTGTGCAACAGTGTGATTTCTTAAAGACCTGGTGTTACTTTGAGTACTGTGTTCTGTGCTTTGAAATGTTGATAAGGATTCTTACTGTCTCTGTGTTCCCAAAAGACCTTCTAGATAACACAGCAGCTCCCTTGCCTCCTCCTCCCCTTCCCTTCTTTTGTCCCTGTAAACGACAGCTTCTTTTCACTGCAATAAAAATACAGGGGTTTGGTGTCAGAGACTCAGACCCTGCCTGTCCAGGATGTGCTTATTGGAACCTTAGTGAGGTTGAAGTTTAAAAGGAAAATATCCCTGTTCCCTAAAAGACTGTAGGATCCATCAAAAACTGACTTAAGACTTTGTTCCAAAGTGTTAATTTAAAAAAAGGGATTGCTTTTTCTGTCAGCTGTCCAAATCTTAAGCGTCCAAGGTGGATTTTAAGTTTCCAACAGCGTGGTTAACTCTAATGCT
This sequence comes from Turnix velox, assembly GCA_013400935.1. Classification (NCBI taxonomy): domain Eukaryota; kingdom Metazoa; phylum Chordata; class Aves; order Charadriiformes; family Turnicidae; genus Turnix; species Turnix velox. The sequence continues at coordinate 157,901 of VZTY01022538.1, read as the reverse complement.
ATTATGAGTGTTCTTACTGGGTTCTAGAGGTAGGATGAGGGCACAAATGGTTTGTTCGTTTTTATGAGTGTATAACTTTCCTTTGGTTTCCAGAGGGACAATGCTGTACTGAGTGTCTGTGCCAACAGAGTAAGGCTTCTCCTATTTATTTTCTTTAAAGACTTCGGAGATTCTGCAAAAAAACAAGCAACTTGCCTGGGAAGTCAATACTAGTAAATGTGTAAGTTAAGTTAAATTTAAATGGCTAAATGTTGGTAACAAGTTATCTACAATGTGAGTCTCTGTTTTCACATGGGAATGGCATTGTAGCTTTAGTTAATGATTCGTGAGATTTAGTTAAGTTTAAGGCTAACTAAGTATAGATAGATGCATCATTTTTACAGCATGGTGTTTGCTGCACTTAATGTGTTCCAAATGCTGTGGAAAGAAGTAAAAACTTTGTGTGGCTGGAGTCCAATAGTGACTCTCCTACGTCTCTCTTAATCTTCTAGCTGTATTAGCTGCTATTGTTAATCTAAAATGCTCTTGCTATTTTAGGAGATGCCGACGTAACACACATTGCCAGCAATTGTACTGAGTACTTCACAGCTGAAACAGTTGCTCAGGTATCCTGCCTGTCTTTGTTGCTATGGGAGATTGGAAGACTATTAATGTGCCAGTGCTATCATCAGGTAAATTAGCAATATTTTTATTTTAATGGGCTTGCTAACTTTACTAGTGGTGTTCTAGCTGCTGCAGAGAGAGAGAGAGAGAGACTGGAACTATGTGCATGATGTATTTGTCTAGTTAAACAGAATGTTAAATAAGTAGTATACAGAGTTTTGTTTTGGGTAGAGTCCTAACAGAAATGCTAATGTAAAATACAGTTTTTTCACATATAAAGGTTCTAAGACTTTTCAGTCATGCTATTTCTTAATCGTACCTTTCAGGATATCTTGTGTTTGGCCAGGTTGTTTTGATTAATGAATCAAATTTGGAAGATATAATACCTTAAAATGTTATTGAGACTTTAGATCTTCAGTGAATGTTTATATTTTTCTTTTTTTATTATGAATTATTTAATATATATCATACTAAATGAAATTTTGAACTCTAGAATTGTAAATTTCTGTTAATGTTAATTTGAATAGTTAGGGAGGTGATTTTTTTTTGTATGCGATATGATGGAATGCTCAGCACTAAATTATTAGCCCTTACTTGTTTTTTGATGTTTTTAACTTTTAGATAGCAAAAATATTTTTCAATATACCTCAGAAGAAAGGATATCTGCCCCAAGCATGAACTCACAAGTGCTTCGCTTGCCACTGCCTTCTTCCAAAAACACATATAGCTTTTTCAGTGCCTTGTGCACAGAAGAGAATATTGAACAGAGTATATCCTATCTCAATATGGTAAGCCAGATCATTTTTATTGGAGGTTGTGGGTGATATTAAATCAGTTGTGGTAGTAAAGATTAAGGAGGCTTCTTTCTTGATGCCTAGAAGCCTGAGTTGATAGGGAATAGGAGCCCCCTTTGCACTGCACCCCTTTCTAGTAGGATTTCACCTGATATTGTTTCTCTCTTTTTGGAGAATTGTGAGAGATTGCTCTGGTTACTTATTTACCCCTCTTTGTCTTTTACCAGGAACTGACAACGTTGGGCTTTCCTTCTATTTATGCTGAGTCCAAAGAGAAAGAATTAAATATAATATCTATCATAAATTGCATGAATGAATTGCTTGTACGGCAGCACAAGAACCTTCGAGCTCAGGAAGAAGTAGAAATGCAGCATCTGAAACTGAGCAGTGATATGGACCACTTACAGAACTGCTATGCTAAATTAAAGGTAGAAACCAAGATAATTCCACCAATTACATTTAATAGATTCTGTACATGCTTAACAATGGGTTTTTATTTTCCTCCCTAGTACTAATCTGCAATTGTAGTTTTATGTGCATTTTGATTTTTTTTCAGTCTCTTGTTGAAAGTTTCATAAGGTTAATGAAATGTGAATGAATAAGCAAACTCAAAACTTACTTAGAGTTATGGCCTCTAATCAAGGAAGAGTGAAGAGTTTTTAGACTGAAAGTGTTAATGTGTGTTATGAGTGACAATGTTAATCACCTCTTACCTTTCAGTGTCACTTGAAATGATATGCCCAGCTCTAAAAGTTGATGACCCAATGTAATTGTAACCTGTAACAAGTGTAGGTAGCACTTCTTGTGTCTGTCACAGGGTTTTTATTATTCATTTTCCATATCTGTAGCTTTTCCCTGTTGGTGTTTTTGGTGCTTTTTGATACTGTTGGATTCCTTGGGCAGACAACCAGAAAATCTTTTTGGAAGAATTTCTCAGAAGCTGTTGTCAAAACTGAAGCTACTGAGCTTTGTTTTATCACAGGATAAGTACATGCACAAGGCCAACCACTGTGGAGTAGCTGATAGTAGAAAGTTCACAGCTTGTGCTACTTTCATGAGTGTTGGATTTTGTATTAGAGTTGTGGCTATGCTGTTATAGTAGAGGAGTGGTGTCTTTCCCTTAATTCTGTCAAGAAAATAAAAAACACAGCAAAACTTCATTGCATGATTCAGGGACTTCTGTGTTTGGTTTTCACTAGGGCTGGCCAGCAGTATCTCCTCAAATGCTGCTGTAGATTCTCAAAATTGTAGTAGTCTTCCTCCTGAGATTAGTCATCCATGTACAAGCATCTTGGTTTGACACTATAAATTGTGTGATCATGTGTAACTGCATATTAAAATAAGATTTTAATACAAGTGCTATATAATGTTAGGTTCCGGAACACTCCACTACCCTGCTCTGCCAGAGTTCAGTTTCATTTGAGGAGGAATGTTTCTTCTGCTGGAGGGTCTTACTTACTGCTCCAAAAATTAGAACAAACATGTCATTGAAAAGGCAAGATTGTGCCCAAGACATCAGAGATCAATTTTATAAGCAAACCTACCTCAAGTGATTTGGTAATTTGATTTGTACATTTTGCTATTTTATAGACCATTTTAATCTTTGCTATTAATACTTACTGATACTGAGCTATCAATACTTGTTCTAGGAACAGCTGGAGTTATCCAAGAGGGAGATAGTTGGACTTCAAGAAAGAGACAGACAGCTGCAAAGCAAGAACAGAAATTTGCACCAGTTACTTAAAAATGAAAAGGATGAGGTGAGTTTTCTTGTACATGAACATGTTTCCTTACATAGATATTCAATAATGAGAATAATATGGGGTTTGGTTTTTTACAAAAAATCTTGCAATTTTTCACTTTGCCTTTTTTAGTTGTTAAATATCATTCACCTGAGTGAAATTAGCATGCTACATATGGGTAAATCTTCTGTAAGAGTGAAGATCAAGTTGTAAAAATAGTAGAGAGTACTGCAGAAATACACGTGTGCAACTAACTGTAGTATTTTCTGCAGGCACCAATATACAAGAAACTAAATCCTTTGAGGTAAGTCTGATGTCAAAAATCAGGGTTGTGAGAGTTCTTCCGATTCCTGTTTTTATTTCCTTTCACAAAAAATACAGTTCAATAGAAGTGTTGTTTTGCTTTGTGTGTTGATTTTCTGAAGAACTTACTGCATTTATGCTTTTGTTGTAAAAAAACACAGTTTTTGTGGGATTACTTTTAGGTACAGAAGTTACAGAACATAATTTCAAGTAGAGCTACACAGTACAATCACGACATGAAAAGGAAAGAAAGAGAATATAATAAGTTAAAGGAACGTTTGCATCAGTTAGTCATGAACAAAAAGGACAAAAAGATAGGTAAGGAACTGTGTGAATTTTATTACAGCAAAATGCTTATTTTGTATGTTAAAACGCTTAAATTTTGTTCTGTGTATATTTAAAGCCAATGTGGCCCTCCTTGTAGTTTTCTATTTAGGGGTTAGAATGTTAAAAAAAAAGGTGTAATATTTTTGTCATTAGGACTGTAAGGCTAATTAACTTGTACCTTTTGTTCCATAAGGTTGTTTGCAAAGCACAAACAAATGGATATCTTTAGAAAATGAGTTCTTTCTGGCAGGGGGAATTATTTGGAATCTATTCCTAACCTAGAGCTATCTCTCCTCCACTTTCTTGCTTCTGCTACCATCACAATATTTCAGAGTGTCATAAACTCTGTATTATCTCCACCACCTCCAAAACACTCAGCTGTTTCCCAATTTCCAATTGCGGTGTGTGCTGTATTTCAGTAAGCTGGTTTTAGTGCTATGCCAGAAGAAAACTATTTATGTTGTTGCCAAGTTCATTTTCTCATTTAATTTTGGTTACCTAGTTTTATTTTCTGATAGGGTTCGAGGCTTAGCCAAATCAGGTTAGCACACTGTAGCAGGAACACCTTCGGAACACCTGTTTCAGCTGTAGAATATCATTAGGTATTGGTTCTGTGATCTCTAGCAATCTCACCCTGAAGTCAACAAAACCTAATTGTAGTGTGTTCTTGACTCCAGTTAGATAGTACTGGCTTTAGTATCAGTGAGGTCAAAATAACAGGGTTTTAAATGTAGTAACGGTTTGACAGATTACTAAAATTGAGCTTGGACAAATAATCTGTGGTGATGTGTTGATTCTGTTGTTGAGGGTGGGTGAATGTGATTTGTCTTTCGATTTTTATTCCACTCCTCCCCCTTTACGAGGTCTCTTTGTTCTGAGGAACACCTTTTGACATATCATGAAGTTCCTTGCTCTGAACAGTGGCTAAAACTTGCATTATTACCTAGAGAGAGATTAGAGTTGACATATCAGTGATAGAAAAATTAAAATAGGGATGAAAGTATCATTAAGAAGTGTATAGCATGATGAGAATACATCCCTCCCTGAGTTTCTATACAAAAATTTTCTAATTTCCTTGATTGCGCCTTGCTCAATGTAAGAATAAGATTATGTGGTTTCATTTGGTTCTGAAGATTGAGGGGGGGATATTTGGGTAATGTGGTTAATTGACAATAACTACATGTAAAAGCAATGTCATCTGAATATTTATATATTTGCATGTTGTTTCACGCTTTGAAATATCCTTTTCATTTGTAGCTATGGAAGTTCTAAATTATGTTGGTAGAGCTGATGGGAAGAGAGGTGCATGGAGGACTGATAAGACAGAAGCCAGGTAGTTTCTTAGAACAACATTAATTGAAGCATATATTCTGGCTGTTATGTTGTTACTGTAAGATTTCTTCTTCCAGGAATGAAGAAGAAATGTACAAAGTTCTGTTAAGTGATTATGAACAACGCCAAAAACAGCTCTTAGTGGAAAATGCTGAGCTGAAAAAAGTTCTTCAGCAAATGAAGAAAGAGATTATTTCACTTCTTCCACCACAGAAACAGAAACCTAAAGAAAGATCTGAAGATGGACCAGTAAGTATTCTTAAGTTAAAATTAAGCCTGTGTGTTAGTTTGTGGTAGTGCTGGAACAATTTGATAATTTTAAGAAGAGAATTTCTTCTAAGACTTACCAGTGGATCGCACATCTTGTGCTGTGCTTGAAGTCCACCTGGTTTTAAATGTTCTGCTGTCAGTGAACAACACCCAGCCTATTCTTTCCAGGCAGTCAATGGAAAGCTTGTAAGTATGACTTGAATGAATTTAAGATGCAGTAGCTACCTGTATGTAGTTCTGTATGACTATGCATTTTGGATTTTATCTGCCTTTTTAAAACTAAGATATTGAAGCTGGTTTTCAGGGTGCTCTTGCAGAAAAACCTCGGGCTTTCCATAGAATCCATGGCAGCAGGAGGAAATGTAATTTGAATGAGCTTCTCTGGTCCATGGGTTAGAGTAGCTTTTAGTTCCTTTTACAGGGCTGCTGTTATGCTCAGGTACAATGTTTGCTTTCCAGGTAAGGTGGTTTGTAGGTTTTGTTTGTTTCCAGGTTTCAATTTCTTTATTTTCACAGGATATTTTATTTTCATGGAAGACTACACTGCACATTTAATGTTTTGTCACCGTTTATTTACTCATTTTGCTGAGTCCCTGCTAGAAGCTGCAAATCTGTTTTGATGTCAGAGTGAAGTAGGAAATAATCTAGGTTAGCTGAGTTTTCGAGTAGCAATAATAGTGTCTCTGGGCATATGAAAAAAATGAAATACAGAAAGCATTCAAAAAGGCTATATATTAAGAATTACTCAAAACTAGTAGGAGATGAAGAGAATGTGTACTCTGTAGAACCAAAATATGAAGACTTTTCTACAGCGGTAAATGAATCCATTGATTCAAAAGGGTATGTGTAGATTTAGCCTTGCTGTCTGTGCTGTTTCTGTGGATCTTATGCTGTCGGGTATAATTTATAGTATAAAGTGTAATTGGATAGCAATTCTATAAATGGTCCTTTGGCTTTTAGGATGCCAGTGAGGCCAGGAGGGTATGGCACACACTTGAGTGCACTGGTGAGAATCCATCTGTGGGAATGGGATGTTTATGAACTTGCCCATTGAAATAAACTTGTTGAAAGACTGTGATTTACTGCTCTGAAATTCACCATTTTTAGGTGATTAGATAAGAACTTATTGTAGTATTAGTAGACTACTAGGGAAGTATTAAAAGCCTGCTCTGGAACAAAGTAATCCCCTTCTAATAATGCTAATTAACTAAATTAAGCTGAACAAGTACTTAAAAACACTAACAATGTCTAGTAGTAAGCTAATATTAGGAGTACTGGATGTATCACAGTACTGTCCAGAGGCCTACTCCAGAATAGGGTTGTGTTGTGTTTACCATATATGAATGTTAAGAAGCAAAATAACAGCTATATTTAAGTTTTCCTGTGATCCAGTTTACAAAGACAGAGCTTACTAAATATGTAAGTTATTTACTTCAATGCCTGCTTTCCTTATCTACTTTTTGATAAAAGGAACTGATTGGAATTTCTAGATGCTGGAGAAGAGTGGAATGTTCATTCCAGAGATGCAAAAAGCTATAGTTTTTTCTGTAAATACCTGCTTAATTGTCCCGATCTTCTCTCAACCATTTAAAGTCCTTTATCTTAGCTTTTCCAGTTAGCTTCTAGGACTGACCAAAGTGTGCAGTGTTTGCTCTAGAGAGCAGACCCCCATGTACCGCAGCTTAGTTGATAAGTGGAGATGTAACAAAGTGCTTAAAGTCAAAACTAACTGCAGGGTGAAGAATGTCTTGGCTTCTGCCTGTAAGCGTTAATACTTGTTGACTAAGGCTAAGAAGGTCACGTGGTTGCTGGAGGGGTTTTGCTACTGTTGGCCAGTTTGCCGGATGTCGGTTTGAAAAACCGTATAAAAACTAACGAGGCACACAGTAATTCGACATTTTGCTTGCATCAAGCCGCGTCCTCTCTATTAATGCTATAATAGTGTAAAATGAAGGTGGGAGAGGAAGATGCTAGTTCTGCTCTGTCTTTGGCGTTCTGTGGGGGTTTTGTTATGGAGAAAAGAGAAAAGTAAGGGAGAGACAAATTACTTCTTAAAGCAGAGAATAATTGCCTTAAATCATCTCCATGCTGCATAGTGAGTTAATGGGCAGCTACTATGTGGATTTGACAGTTGAACTCAGCAGCCTGAACTTACCTAGCTTGAAGATGTGTGAGTCTTGCTACACTCTCTGTGGTAGGGTTCTGGGGACTGCCAGGTGACTTGTGTCTCTTTGTCAGGGAAATGAATTCCCTGACAGACAAACTATTCTCTATTATCTTCAGTAAACTAAGCCCATGTGCATATTTCAACAATCAATTACATGTCTTTGGAGGGCTGGGGTGACTTGCAGCAAGCTCTTGTTTGTGCTTCAACAGGTGCTGTCAGACTTGGAGGAAGATAGTGGAGAGCTGAACAAAGAGAACATGTGGGAACTGTCTTGTGAAACTGTGCGAGAGCAGCTTACCAACAGCATTAGAAAACAGTGGAGAATGTTGAAAAATCATGTTGAAAAACTGGATAACCAAGGTGATGTTTAACTGTATTGCGCATCAATAGAAGATACTACCGATAACTACCTTTGATATGCTTTTAGATTTAGCTTAAACAGTTAAAGTAGAAAAGTAAACCAGAAAGACTTGTGACTTGGCAGACTTCCTGAAAAGGCTTTGTGATTGGCAGTTTTCTGTGTGAGTTTTAATAGTAGATAGCAAAGCAACTGCATACCAGACCTGTTTTTTCAAGAAAGGACATGGTTGTTGTTGTTTGACACAGCAAACAACATTTTGAAGAAATAATTATATTTCTTTTGAAAGTGTATTCCCAGTAGTAACAATTGTTGCCTTTCCCTACCTTTTTGAGATTCTTAAATAACGAAGACTTGAAGAAATTGAATGCAAAATATGTAAATCCTCCTGATGAGTCTAGGCTTGCCACATCCTGAGGCTGCATGTAGCTCTTGAGAGTGCTATAGCTGATGGTATGGTGCTTGACTCTACTCATTTCCAGCTGTTAAATAGCATTAAAAGACAGCTAAAAATATATAAAATTCTTTCCTAGTATTATTTTCCATGGAAGCAAGTGCTGCTACTACCACAGGGATGTTTGCAGTCAAGAATAAGGTTGAGAAGGTCATGCATGCAGTTGTGTATGAAAGAGCGGATGGTCTGTGAGAATGTTTGTACCACAAAGAGAATTTTAAGAACACTTGTTCTGAGTAATACTTGATTTTGTGTAATTAAATAAAACAGTTTTAAGCACCAGTGTTTTTGTTTTAAGTGTTTGCTGTTTTCTTGGATTAACTTTTGCTATCTGTATTTATAGAGATGACCAGAGTTTAGTTCCCCTGGATTCAATTAATTTTCAAACAATGGCACTGGGAGATCAGAACTTGCCTCATTACATATTTAATTATTTAATTTCATGCATAGCTATCACAGTTAATTATGCAAAATGCATTTTATTTCTGTCCAATTCATTCTGTTACTGGGATAAAAATATGCACACAGTGTTCTGGTAGCTCTGTTTCTCCTTCACAGGACTTGAAGGAAAAGGCTTTCTTTTTATATCTGTGATAAATATAGTTACTGTCATATTTTTATGAACACCCAAGCCCTTCAAAAATGGGCTGAGAAGAATAGGCTAACAGCTTGTCAGTGAAAAGAAGTATTTAGTTGTCTTGATTTTTTTTTTTTTCCTTTTAAATAACTTTTGAAATAAGTGGGAGTTTTTGTGTCACACTTGTAGTGCAGATGCATTGGGGAGCATGAAGCAACATTGTTTTCATTGCTGTTTTTTCCTGGACTGTATTTTTTGCGTAATCAAATGTGTAGCACTGATTCTGAATCTTTTGTCTCTGATAAAAGGTCTTTAGAATATGCTGTATATCTGTCTTTCAGGATGAGACAAAACCTTTTGCTACCAGTCCTTCCTGTGAGGGAGGTTTTTTTGTTTTGTTTTTAAGAAGTTTTTTTTCCTCCCCCATTAGTGTCACGTGTGCATTCAGGAGCTTTGTGTGAAAAAGATGTCATTTCAAGAGAAGACCATGAGTTGCAAACTGAAAAGCTAGAGTTAGAAATTCAGCAATGTAAAGAAATGATCAAAACTCAGCAACAACTTTTACAGGTAGCATGCTTTCAGTTTTCTTATTTTTGTTTACTGAATGTTAAGTGTTTTATTGTGCTTTAATGTGCCACTTTTCTCACCTCTGAACCTTTCTTAACTTCCTGATAATGGTTTGTAAATAAAATATTTTAATAGTTGGTCTGGCTATAGGTGTGCTAGTAAATTGGTTAGTAATTTAATGAGTTTATATCCTGACAGGAGTAGTTTCGGGGATAAAGGTGAGGGACATTGTGCTTGGCATCTGAAACTCTGCCTCCACCAGCTTGATACTTACTACTTAGATTTGCTTCCATATTCAAATTGAACTATTTTTCTGATAAAACAACCCATGGTAATACTGCACCTCTTAATTACTCTACCTCCCAAATTAATGTCTGTGTCTTCTATTGCTTTATATCTGCAGCAACAGCTAATGTCACCATGTGATGATGACACCACTCTGTTACTACAGGACTGCTACTTGTTGGAAGAAAGAGAGCGTCTTCAGGAAGAATGGACACTATTTCGAGAACAGAAAAAGAATTTTGAGAAGGAACGAAGAAGTTTTACAGAAGCTGCCATTAGATTAGGCCTTGAGGTATTAGAAAAGTGGGAAGCAGTTAGAAAATGGAACTCATGGAAAATGAGTTATGATTGTTAAATAGCTTTATATACACTACAGTAGACATTCAACCTTCATTGCTAATGTGTATAGAGAGGGCCTTCCCATGCTGTATAAAACATATCTTTGGCCATTGTGGGAGACCATTTTGTTGGTTTTTCAAAAAACCCAATATTTGATCTGTGTTGGAAAAGGCAGTTATGGCAACTACAATAACCTGTTTTTGTTTCAGCTTTTCAAATATCCAAGTACTTCCAAAAATTAGTCCACTCATTTACTAAATTCTTTATGTGGTGCTTAAACTTGGTTTTATACAAGAACAAGTCCTGTACAAGTTTCAGGCAGATTTGGCTACATGTTTGAGTTCTTAAAGGTACTTGATTCCTAACCTTTTGTGAAAACCTATGACTATTGCAGAAATCCAAAGTAATTTCTACCTTAGGAGGGTCATTATCTATTCTGGTTTTGTAGTTAAGCTGTCCAGTAAGTACTCGTATTGGAAAGCAGTCAGAGATGTTCCCCTAAATGAGCTCCAGAATATATCCTTTGGCCTAGGCAATAGTTAGGGCCAAGAACATAAAGGGATTTATAAGTTCAGCAGGGAAGTGGAGTCATGAAACTATGGTGGCACAACTATGCAAATATGGCAAAAGAAAGGCATCAAAAGGACTTTAGATTTATTCCTTACAGAACTGCTTGCTTTGATGTGCCAAGGAGAAGGTTGGAATGGGTTGTGATTAAAATTTATGAAACAGCAGATTCAGTTGGTCAGATGAAAGCAGTGCTGCTATTCACCAAATCTCTCAATATTAGGACTAGAGGGAACTCGCAGAAACTGATTAAAATTAAGTCTAAATTATAGATATTTACATATTGCATAGTTAACTTCTAGGTTTTTTGCTACCATGGGAGACTGTGAGAGCTTAAGGTTCAAGCATTAGTACTTAGGGCAGCTGCCCAGAAATGAGGACTGCCGCCAAGTGGAAAGCAGTAAAATGAAATGAGTAATCAAATACCTCTGAAAAAGAGACCATAGGAGTGTGCTTGTAAGTAACATCACAGCTAGTGTTTGCTCACATGGCTGTAATTCTGTGCTAAATTGCTGGCTCTCCTTAATTACATGGACATCTACTTCTGCTTTCTTAGATAGAAGTGTATCAACTTTATATGGACTATGTTTGATCCTCTGGTTGTATGTTTAAACTCTTGTTTCTCTTCCTAGAGAAAGGCATTTGAAGAAGATAGAGGAGTGTGGTTGAAGCAACAGTTCTTAAGTATGTCTGCTGATTACAAGCTCTCTGAAAGTGTGACAACTCCAAGTGCCTTCTTAGGAAGCAAGTATTTTGTTCAAATCACATTCTTGTAGATGCATCTATGAACAGAACTATTAAAAACACAACACTATCTAAGACACGATTTACCATATCTGTCAGGGTAACTGACTGGGTTCAAAATCCCCTTTAAAAAAAAAATTGTGAGAACTCCCTCCCTAATAATTGCTTATGTAATTAATTTATATTTGTGCAGCAAGCTGGTTTAATTTTTTTTCTCTACTGTGGCATGTTAGCAATTTATCATGTTGATGTTAATGTGCCTGCTGGTGAAACTTTACACTTGATAAAGATTTGTACTCCTTAGGTAAAGTGAGAAACTTTGAGTGACTTTAAACTTCAATGTGATAATTTGCAGTGGGGGTTGCATATGCTAATGTTTTATTTTCAAATTTAGAATCCTAATTTTAATCCTCCATTCAGTAGCATTGAGTGTACTTACAAATTTTTATCACAGATCTAAGAGTGTGTTGGTTTATAGACATACCATTAGGTGTTTGTGCTTCTTTTTAAAAACAGAAGGTGTAAAGAAGCAAGTTCTTCAAATGCTTCTGGTTGCATTGTAGTTTAATTTATATGTGTGTCTCTTAGGTTCTGACCATGACAATAGATTACTGAAATCCACATCTCAGCAAAGAAAACCTCACTATGTGTTGGGTGGTCCTGTTTCAGCAGAATCTTGCCAGAACTCTCAGTACATTATGAATAACAGGTACCTGAAACCATGTAGCAAATGGTTATTTTTATAGTGCTAAACTCTATGTAGAGCACAGAGACTAAGTGTGATACCTTATAGAAAACATTACCTAAGGCTTATGTTTGCTATATGGCAAAACATATAATCATAGAAAGGTCTGGGTTGGAAGGGACCTTCAAGATCATCTAGTTCCAACCCCCCTGCCATGGGCAGGGACACCTCCCACTACACCAGGTTGCTCAGTGCCTCATCCAAGGAGGAGACATCCACAACCTCTCTGGGCAATGTATTAAATATCATATCATAAAAACATGATTCCATTCAAAGCATAACTTTTTTGCAATGTAAAATCCTCTTTTTCCCAATTCCAGTGCTTCGTCAAAAAGCCCTGCAGGAGATGGTAAGCCACATCAGTGGGTGGAAAGTGATGAAGATGAGGGAGAGTAATGCACAAAGTCATGGGAAGACTCCAGGGCTGGCTCTCTGCTGTGTAGGAACTTGCACATAGAACAACTGCCTTAGACTTCTTAGGGTCACCTGCTGGGGGTTTGGTCAGAGACTGCTCCAGAAATGCATATTTCTCAAGTGAAACACAGTGCTGTGAGTTGGATCATTCTTCTAGAGGATTGTGGTAAGCTGAATTGTGGTGTGTGTGTGTGTACGTGTGTGCACATGGCTTTTATTTTTTAGACCATTTTTTGCCTCTTGCAACTCTTCAAAGAAGATAATTTAAAAATACATATAAAAGCTTTGATATTTTTCTAGTAACAGAAGCTCTGTTTCTGTGAATAAAGCAATGGTCTGAAAATTTGACTGTAATGAAATATTGTCTCCTAGTGTTACCTTTCATCACAGGCAGAAATAGCACTTCTAGAAATTGTTTAATGATTGGAAAAATTCATCTATGTCTCAAGTGTAACTGGAATTAAAATTTGTTTTGCCTCAACTTGAATGTACAGTATGCTGTAGATTTTTAACAAAAGAGGTTCTATATTTATTAAGTTGTGTGATTTGAAAATACCTCTTTGATATTTCAGACGACTGAAAGTGAAAAACCTTTATATATTTGTAAATAGACAAAGTGATTATGCTGAGAAACCATGAATTGAAACACATGCATATGTGATATTATTTTACATGCATTTTAAATTGTTTTATAGTGATACTAAGTTTACAGATGCATTTGGACTTTTAACAGTTCTGTCTGGAATCAAATTATTTCAAATGTGAACAATAAAGGTGTAATTCTATTCTAAGAGACCCTGGTTCTGTGTTTTTTTGTGCACAAAATTACTAAACTTCTAAGCTAATTTGGCTGCAGAGCCACATATGTGTCTGCAAATCTCATGCTGATTTTCTATTTTGTTTATCTTTTTAATTGACTCTAGAGTATTTTTTTAGTGTAGTCTTTGGGAAATCAATTTGGTTTATTGTGTAATAAAAACGAGTAAAGGTAAGTGTTCTGGTGTCCTTCACCTGACTCTGAGCATGTCTTTTCTCCTTGCCTGCTACAAGTTCATCTTGTGTCTTGCTGGGTTTTCATCCATCAGTGAATGTGTGTGAATACAGCTCTGGTCCTGGTCTGATTTGTCTTTTGGAAGATTAAAGAAGCTTCTGCCTTTTCTTGGGGTCATAGGAAGGAAACTGACACTGAAGCTTAGAATCCGTCCCTGGAAATGCATTGCTGCTCTGCCTGTCGTCTTGGGAGCTGCGTGGGAGGGAGTGGTTGAACAACCTGGGAAAATAACACGGAGAACTCCAGTTTCTTGGCTAAAAAGTTAAACCCCATGCAGTTCCTGCTGCTTGGTTCTGTTGTTTCATCTCATTTTAACTCAATGTTACTTGTGAGATTTTTCCACAACATCATTACAGCAGCAGAAGTGATGCTCTTGCTCAGCATTTGCTGCACAATGATGAAGTTGGAAATACAAATTATATATTATGTACTATATACATTATAATATAATTTCTCCCCCTCACTAACAGATGAGTGTTCATGTCACCTGCTGATAGCGTTCAACAGCGCTTGTTGGGCTTACACCTTGCCCAGCACGTGGGACAGCTTTTGCCTGGATTTTTCTCATGGATGAATAAAATTACATGTTTAAAAAGCATATTGTAAGAGGTAAAGTGACTTGCTATGTTGGCTACTAGGTTTTTTTATTGCCAAGCTGGTGGGTCTCTCCAGGCACATGAGGTGGGGCCTGAGGCAGGAGCAGTGCCACTAGGGGCTGCTGCTGTGTTGAGGTAGCCACGGTGTGCTCGCTTGTGCCTTACTGAGACCGTGTCCAGTTTATCATAGAATGGTTTGAGTTGGAAAGAACCTTAGAGATCACCTGGTTCCACCCCCCCTGCCATGGGAAGGGACACCTCCCACTACACCAGGTTGCTCAATGCCTCATCCAGCCTGGCCTTGAACAATTCCAGGGAGGGGGCATCTGCAGCCTCCCTGGGCAACCTGTTCCAGTGTCTCACCACCCTCACAGTAAAGACCTTTCTTAGATCCAACCCAAGTTTAGTTACACTTTTTTATTAGACAGTTTTAAAATTCATTGTGGTGATTTTTAGGATAACTCAGTTGAAGAATAAAAAAAAAATATTTAATCTATTGAAGGGCTAGCAATTAGTACAAAACCTATTAAGTTTTTTTGCTTTAGCATTCTGTAATGAATGAGCAATGAATTTCAGAGTCTCTATGAAAGACCACATTGTGCCCAGCATGGATGCAGCTGAGTCCTGAGCTAACTTTTAGACTTTGTCTGGAAATTTGGGATATGCATGTGTGCCTGTCCCAATAAGGCAAGAAAGTATGGATGGAGTTTGTGGTCTGCTCCATAGGCAGTGACCAGGGGCCTCTTAAATCTGGAGCTGCTGCTGATGATATAAATAGTGTGGATGGTCTGGCTGGGAGCACAGTGACACTGTAACACGTCACTCTATTGGAAACCATTTTAGGATCTTTCTTGGTTGGAGGCTGTTGTGAAGAGAGAAGAGCATGGTGGCTGGCAGTGAGGTGAGACAAGAGTGTCACTGCACACAGAGGTTTTGGAGGTAGCAGAGTCTGTGCCATGCTTGAGGACCAAGAAGTACCAGTGCCTGAGAATGGTGTTGTTGGGGTCACCTATGTGCTGAAAAGACAAATGGGCCTCTTAAACTATGGTCTCTCTCACAAACTATAAGTTAAATAAATGCTGCTCTTCCAGTCTAGGAGGTAAGAGAGTGCTTTCATCACAAATCATAGAATCATAGAATCATAGAATAGTTAGGGTTGGAAGGGACCTTAAAGATCATCGAGTTCCAACCCCCCTGCCATAGGCAGGGACACCTCCCACTAGACCAGGCTGCCCAGTGCCCTGTCCAGCCTAGTCTTGAAGACCTCCAGAGATGGGGCATCCACAACCTCCCTGGGCAACCTGTTCCAGTGCCTCACCACCCTCACTGTAAAGAATTTCTTCCTTATGTCTAGTCTAAATCTATCCCCCTCTAATTTATATCCATTGTTCCTAATATCAGACTGTGCTTGAAAACATGCTTTACAGCATAAGATTGTGGATGTTACAGTGAGGGTGGTTGAGACAATTGGAACAGGGTGCCCAGAGAGGTTGTGGATGTCCCCTCCCTGGAGGTGTTTAAGGCCAGGCTGGTAGCAAGAGGTGTCCCTTCCCAGGGCAGGGTGATTGGAACTAGATGATCTCTAAGATCCCTTCCAACCCAAACCATTCTATGATTCTATGTTAATTTTTTAATTTTCATCCCCTGTGGTTGAGGGATGATACAACCCTGCTTTTGCAAAGCAGGCTGTACAGCCACTAATTGTTTAATAAAAATTTCATTAAAGGAAACTTTCTTCCTACAAAACAACCCTCTTCTTAACTTGAACTGATTCCACCAACTTCTGTGGACTTGGCTTTATTTCATTTGCAGCAGAGCAAAATGATTGCAACTTGTATGAAAAAGCACCTATTTTTTGATTGTTCTGTGAATACTTCAGCTGGGCCAAGGTGACTAATACATCCCCAAGATAATATCAATTTAAACAGCTTGTTCTTGAAAGGAAGACAAAAATATTTACAGGATAATGGCAATGATCTGTGTGTTTAATTAGCTACAAATTGTACTCCCTATTATGGCTATTTTAAATTTTCATATGTAAAAAGCTTTGTTATTTATCACCACAGACTTGTAAGACATCTTTGATTTCACTTCCCTTTCACTGTCCCCATCTAATTTGTGAGGGGAGTAGATGCCAACATATGAAAGACTGATATGGTTGGAGCCAAAAAGGAAAGGAATTTGAAACACTCTACCCTTTGCTCTGGGTTTTTCATTTTGATCAGCTGCAGTGGCATCTGTGGCAGCACAGAGGGGAGCTGGTAGCGGAGACTTCCATAGTTCTGCATAGAAACATCTGAGGCACTCCCTCGCTCACTCTTCACTTCAAGCAAGGTGAGCTGTTGCCTGTCAAGAGACAAGTGTCACGAGAAGCATGAGTTAGGACCCTTTCCTTTGTCCTCCTCAACAGTTTTGGTTCAGTGATGCTGTGATGGTATCAGATCTATTCTTTAATAATTTTTCTCCTAGGAGTAAAATCTTAGCTTGCTAATGGATTAAGCTTCAAACTGGAACAAGACAGCTTTCTGCAATGAAATAGTTTCTGTGGAGCTAAAGCACTGTTTTCTGAGTGAGAGTTTGTATTGAAAACAATTATCTTAATTCCACGAACCCTGTCTTCTTCTAACAATATAAATTAGCTCTCTTTTAGGACAAAGGACTAAAGATGCATTCTTAGGGCACAAGCAGCTGAAGAGCTTTTCTTCTTTGTATTTTATCAGAGTAAGAATAAAGGAAGGTTCACAGAAGTTTTAGGAGTCTGGAAACCACAAATACAGCTGACTGGAAACCTACAGCAGCCCTGGTACTTAAGTGCATTTTCTACTTTGCTCTTTAGGTAATGCAAAAGTTCTCTCTGACCTGCAGTCCCTATCTCCCTGCTTCTCCTCTAAGACTTCCTGTGGCTTTTCATTGTTGTTGTTTAGCCATCATTTACCTTGGAAGATAAAATATTTACATATTGCTTATGAAATCTAATTCAAAAAATATTCCTGGTCAGTGTGACCAGAGCTCAAGGGACACACTGTTCCTCTAATTTATTTAAATAAACACCTATTTTCCATACAAGTAGGCTTTCAGTTGGGTGTGAAATGTACTTTGGTGATCATTTAAGAACAGGAGAAGTTTTTTCTCTGTCTCCTGTCTACAGTGATGTCTGTAAACCACTGCTGTGGGAAAAGAAAGAGCACCATTAATGTATGCAACACAGTCTCCACTTTGTTACTGGGTCACTCTAAGGCAGATAACAGTTAGGATCAGATGCCAGGTCAGCATAACCTGGGCAAGATCAACCTAAGCTTGGCAGGTCCAAACATCAGCAGCCACCTGTGACATATTCTAGGAAATTAAGTAATCTTTTTATTGCAAATTTATTGTAAACTACCCAGTAAAATTGTTTTACTGGGATAACTAAGAACTTTAAACAATCCAGGATAAGCAGGAACTTTTAAATGATCCATTTTCTAATAAAACAAAATGGGTGGGGTGCCAAGGTATCACTTGATTTCCTTTATTCCATCTGAAGAGAAAGTATTATTGCAAAAAGAGAAGTGTTTACATAAACTGATAAAAAACTTGAGATTTCAGCAGAACATGGCCACGTGTTCCTGATGTTCCTTCCATAAAAGTCCCACCATGTTTAGCAGAGCCCCATTCGCCTTCACCATGAGGGGAATCATACTTGCACTAGTGCTCACCCTCGTAGGTAAGCCTGCAGCTCCCTCCTTCATTTCTCTTCCTAAAACCTTTTTAATTTCAGTGCTAACAACTGGGTCTAGACTAAATGTTACTCAGCTGGTTTTCCATCTCTTTTTGCAGGTACTCAGAAGCTTGACATTGGTAAGTAATTTTCCTTCTATTCCCCTCTTTTAATGATTTTGTTGCATTTTTCTATTAGCACATATTTGCCAGGGTTGAGAAAATGGCTGTTGTTCCCCACAGACCCTCAGTTCAGCAGTGGGAAAAGCTACTTGTACAGCTACGAGGGCTGGGTCATGAATGGCCTTCAAGAAAAAGGAATTGCCAAAGCCGGCGTGCGCTTGAGCTGCAAACTAGAGATTAGTGAGCTGTCAGAGAATGTCTACCTCCTCAAGGTACTGTGGCTTATTCCCAACTTCCCATCTGACAGTGAAGTATAAATCCATTGTAAATTTGGATTAGGAGAGCTGTAGGAAATGCTAATGGAGACTTTGTGCTGCAGATGACAGAGAACAATCTGGAAGCTGGAGTTTCAGAAGTGATGAGTGGTTTGACATTGCTTTCGACATCTGCTCTGGGTTTAAGAGTTGATTCTAGTCTCAATGTTCTTTCTCAACTCTGATTAGTCTGTTTAATTTAGCTACAAATGGGAACTGCTTTTCTGGACACTGAGTTCACTGACAGAGTTCTCACTTGTTGTAGCTGAGCAGTAGATTATATTTCATGATTGAGGGCAAGATCCTGTGCTTGGGCTTCCATTTCACACAAGAGTCTTCACGCTGAAGTTATCACACAGTGTGCAGCAGACTGTGAAATGAGGAACCTCAACTGTGCCATTCTTTGCTGAATTTGCTAAAATTGATTCTGATTTACATGGTGTCTTAATATGGGTAGGAAAAAAGGTTTATAAATAGTTTATAAATAGGTAGGGGGGAAAAAAGTTATTCATGCTCATTATTTAAAAAGAAAAAGGAGATAATTGAAGCATTTCACAAACATAAATCAAGTATCTCAGTTAGTTGAGTTAAAAAATAAATCATTAGAAGGCTATGAGTTAAAATGTAGCATTCTAGAACTCTATTTTTGACTGCTAGACGTAAGCTTTTAAATGCTATATTTCACCTAAAGTAAAATATTTATTTTAGGGCTGAAAAAAATGAGAGAACATTATTTTTTTAGACTACTTTATGAATAGGACTTCCTCTAGAATTAATGCAAATAAATGGCATTGGTGACAGTGGTGTGTTAACTGCTTTTTAAAGAGAAAACATAACTGCTGAGTCCACAGGGTTTGCAATCATCTTAAGGCAGTGCAGTCAGGAGGCAAAGGAATAGATTGCTACAGGAATTTAAGTCTGTGTTTGGTAGAAAAGAGATATATTGAGATGTTGGAGTGGGTCCAGAGAAGAGTCATGAACATGCTGAGAGGGCTGGAGCACCTCCCTTATGAGGACAGGCTGGAGGAGCTGTGATTGTTCAGCCTGGAGAAGACAAGGCTCAGTGAGGACCTCATAGTAGCTTCTCAATACCTGAAGGGGGCTACAGAAAGGCAGGGGTGTAACTTTATAATAGGATCCAGGATGGCAGGACTAGGAGTGATGGATGCAAACTTGAAGTGGGGAGATTTAGGCTGGATGTAAGAAAGAAATTCTTTACTGTGAGGGTGGTGAGACACTAGAATTGGTTGCCCGGAGGGGTTGTGGATGCCCCCTCCCTGGAGGTGTTTAAGGCCAGGCTGGATGAGGCATTGAGCAACCTGGTCTGGTATGAAGTGTCCCTACCTATGGTAGGGGTGTTGGAACTAAATGATTTTTAAGGTCCCTTCCAACCCAAACCATTCTATGATTATGTGATTCTATTTTTTGTGTTCTTACAATATTGTTTGCATGTTTGCTGTTAAAGCAATTTTAGTCACATTTTTATTTTTTTCTCAATTTCCTCCCAGATCCGCTCTCCACAGGTCGAGGACTACAATGGCATCTGGCCCAGGGATCCATTTACTCGATCTTACAAAATCACCCAGATAGTTTCTTCATGTCTTACCCGCCTCTTCAAGTTTGAATACAGCTCTGGTCGGATTGGAAACATCTATGGCCCAGAAGATTGCCATGATCTGTGTGTCAACATAGTGAGAGGAATACTGAATATGATGCAGCTCTCCATCAAAAAGTCACAGAATGTGTATGAATTGCAAGAGGTTTGTTTTTTCCATTCTAAAACTACATTGCTGAAAGGATGTGTTCTGTTTAGATGCTCTTCCTGCAGGTTACTTTTTGTTTGCATCTATTTTCTCATGTTTGTCATCAAAAAGCTGCAGTTTTCATTCACATAGAAGAAAATCTGCATGCCTGTTGAATTAAAAAATTGAGCTGGATTCTCCTTAAGACATCTGTCTTTAAGACTTAACATGCAGCTCTTTGAAGAAGAAAAAAAAAAAGATATTTATTAGCCATGCTTACATGGCTTACCTGGTGCAGCTGCTTGATCCATTTTAATTGTTGTTGATATTAGTTAATTGACTTCTTTTTTCATTTTCAACTCAGTTCCCTGACTGAGTAATGTTCACATGTCTTCAATAGGATTAATTATGTGCAGTGGTAATAGGTTTCAAAAGATAATTAGCTCTTCAAAAGATCCTTACTCTCCTGCTGCTACTGCAGAATCTTCATGCAGTAGGGCTTCTCAGGCAGTGTAAGGAGGGAGGACTCATAATCCATATTGATGTGCACAGGCTGGCATTGGAGGTGTTTGCCACACCAGGTACGTCATCCAGGAGGACAGGAAGAATAGCCGTGTCTCCATTACCAAAACTGTAGACCAGAACAACTGCCAGGAGAAAGTGATGAAGAGCGATGGAATGGCCTATGTCTACCCTTGTCCTGTGGACATGATGGTACGTGAGATGTCCTTTAAGTTGAGAGTGGAGGTTGCCCAGAGAGGTTGTGGATGCACCCCTCTCTGGAGGTGTTCAAGGCCAGGTTGGCACTTAGCAACCTGGTGTTCTATGTGAGAAGGTGATCCTAGCTACACACTGGGGCCTTCTGTTCCCATTCACTCTTTGGTTCTCTCTATCCTCTTCCAGAATGGAAGGCTGATAAAAGGGACAGCAGCTTTCTCCTACAAACTGAAGCAGTCGGAGGGTGTTACCTTGATTACAGAGGTGGTGTCACAGCAGGTGTATCAGATCTCACCTTTCAGTGAACCTACTGGTGTTGCTGTCACAGAAGCAAGGTAGGGGGGACAGGGGTTTGTTTCATCAAGCAAGAATAATTGTAGATTCTGTCAGTCCCCTTCACCTCCAATTGAAGTAAGGTGGGAATTGAGCTGCGCAGCAGTTGAGTAAAGCTGTGAGTATTTGGGGTTTCCACAACCCTAAAACTTCTGTGAACCTTCTTTTATTCTTAGTCTGATAAAATACAGAGAAGAAAAGCTCTTCAGCTGCTTGTGCCCTAAGAATGCATCTTTAGTCCTTTGTCCTAAAAGAGAGCTAATTTATATTGTTAGAAGAAGACAGGGTTCGTGGAATTAAGATAATTGTTTTCAATACAAACTCTCACTCAGAAAACAGTGCTTTAGCTCCACAGAAACTATTTCATTGCAGAAAGCTGTCTTGTTCCAGTTTGAAGCTTAATCCATTAGCAAGCTAAGATTTTACTCCTAGGAGAAAAATTATTAAAGAATAGATCTGATACCATCACAGCATCACTGAACCAAAACTGTTGAGGAGGACAAAGGAAAGGGTCCTAACTCATGCTTCTCGTGACACTTGTCTCTTGACAGGCAACAGCTCACCTTGCTTGAAGTGAAGAGTGAGCGAGGGAGTGCCTCAGATGTTTCTATGCAGAACTATGGAAGTCTCCGCTACCAGCTCCCCTCTGTGCTGCCACAGATGCCACTGCAGCTGATCAAAATGAAAAACCCAGAGCAAAGGGTAGAGTGTTTCAAATTCCTTTCCTGATGAAAAAAAAAAGAAATCACAAAAGAGTCATAATCGTAAATTGCAAATAGTTTAATTGAGTACACTCTCTGTGTTGTTCATGTTTTGCAACAGATAATAGAAACACTGCAACACATAGTCCAGAACAACCAACAGGATTTCCACGATGATGTTCCAGAAAGGTTCTTGGAACTGGTCCAGCTCTGCCGGGCAGCAAGTGCTGATGCACTTGAGTCCATCTGGAGGCAATCTTCAGATAAACCTCGCTTCAGGTATTTCATTGTATCAGCTTATCAGAAGCTTTTCTGTTTCGGGAGAATTAAGAGCTAAAATCAAGGGCTATCCTTTTCTCACCAGGCGCTGGCTGCTGAGTGCAGTTTCTGCTGCGGGCACTGCAGAAACACTCAAATTCATTAAGAGCAGAATTCGCAGTGATGACATCAGCTATCTTCAGACACTTCTCAGTGTTTCTTTTGCTCTCCACTTAATGAAAGCTGATGAAGACACTGTTCCAATAGCAGCAGTGAGTAAATCCATATGAATTTTTTCCAACAGATAACAAAAGGGATTGCATTTAATAACAATATTAGCTTATAAAGTACATTAGACTGGATTCTTCTCTCTCATACCAATTTTGTGCAGATGTTGAAGCAGTAATTTCTCTTGTCACTACACACGTGAGAGGAGACATAGTCCTGTGTCTTTGTTTTGTCACATGAATGAGAGAGTTGGGCTTGTTCGGCCTGGAGAAGAGAAGGCATGGGGGGGACAACCTCATGGTGACTTATCAGTACCTGAATGGGGCCTACAGAAAGGTTGGGGTAGGACTTTTTAATGGGGCACTGGATGGCAGGACAAGGATGCAAATTGGAAGAGAGGAGATTTAGGCTGGAAATAAGAAAGAAGTTCTTTACTGTGTGGGTGGTGAGACACTGGGACAGGTTGCCTAGAGAGATTGTGGATGCCCCCTCAATCCCTGGAGGTGTTTAAGTCCAGGCTGGATGAGGCACTGAGCAACCTGGTCTAGTGGGAGGTGTCTCTGACCATGGAGGGGGTTGGAACTAGATGATC
This sequence comes from Turnix velox, assembly GCA_013400935.1. Lineage (NCBI taxonomy): Eukaryota > Metazoa > Chordata > Aves > Charadriiformes > Turnicidae > Turnix > Turnix velox. The sequence goes on along the minus strand of VZTY01022538.1, from coordinate 134,962 downwards.
TTTAAGGCCCCTTCCAACCCAAACCATTCTATAAAAATCCATTCACTCATAACAGCTTCTGAGAGTAATTCCCATTTTAGTTTTCTGGGATGACATTTTCAGATTTTCTACAATCTGCAGAACTTTGTCCACTTCAGTCTCTCTTACTTCTGAAACAAATGGTGATTTGTGTATGTCATGTCATTTGAATAGCCCTTAATAGTAATTGCAAACTATTCCCCCAAAATGTAAAGTGCTTTAAGTGAAAATATTAGCGCAGTCATTAAATATACACTACAATGAGTAATTTATTCTGAATAGGTTTTTTTTCCCATCTCTAGTCAATATTATTCTTCTCAAATAGGAAAAAAAGGAAAACAGGGATTTGATGCAATAATGCATCATTAATATAATTGAATCACTCATTGTTCTAAGGATGTTCTATTTATACATTGATGCTTACCCATAATCTTTGTATTTTCAATGTTATGCTCAGTTGAGGAAAATGGTGCTATGTAAACTTTACATATAAGCTAATTTATCTTTAAACTAGTGGGGAATTAAGCTCCTAAGGGAAGCCTCCAAAATGTCTGCAAGTAGATTTAGTTTGTTTGGATGGGAACAATAATCCTTCTGAAGCTGCTCTGCTCAAATGACCTCTGATGATTTTCCTGGTCTGGAAGGTGTGTCAAGCACTGTATTTAATACCAAATAAATTCTTTTCTCTTCTTCTCCCACAGGATTTAATGACCAGTTCTCGAATTCAGAAAAGTCCCATGCTTCAGCAAGTTGCCTGCTTGGGTTACAGCTCTGTGGTCAATAGATACTGTTCTCAGATCTCAGCTTGTCCCAAAGAAGTTCTTCAGGTGGGTCCAGAGGAGGGCTATGAAGATAGTCAAAGGACTACAGCATCTCCCTTATGAGGACAAGCTTAAGGAGTGGTGGTTGTTCAGTTTGGAGAAGAGAAGGCTTAGGGGGATCTCATAGTAGCTTCTGAATACCTGAAGGTGGTCTACAGAAAGGCTGGGGTAGGACTTTCTAATAGGGTACAGGATGGCAGGACTAGGAGTAAAAGATGTAAATTGGAAGAGGGGAGATTCAGGCTGGATATAAGAACTTCTTTAGTTTGAGGATGGTGAGACACTGGAAGAGGTTGCCCAGATAGGCTGTGGATGACCCCTCCCTGGATGTTTTTAAGACGAGGCTGGATGAGGTTGTTCCTGCCCATGACAGAGGGTTGGAACTAGACGGTCCCTTCCAATCCAAAACATTCTATGATACTGTGACTTGTTCTCAAGTTGTTCTTAATATCTCAGTAATGTATGTAACATTAGCTTAATTTTTTAAAGATGTAGCATAAAATGAGCTATTGGAATTAAGCATGCCCATTTCATAGGTTTCCTTCAGATTAAGTCAATGAATCGTTTTACTGACATAGATAATGGCTCCATCACTGAAGCCACAGAAAAGCAATCTCTGAGCAATTTCATTAATTAAAACTAGTTAATTTATTGTGACTTTCTAGTGGGTAAGAATAAGACTGAGGATTATCTATAAATTAGGAAGGTAAGACTGAATTGTGCTTTTCCTACAGCCCATCCATGACCTAGCAGATGACGCGGTCAGCAGGGGCCGTGAAGACAAAATGAAGCTGGCTCTGAAGTGCATTGGCAACATGGGAGAGCCAGCCAGCATCAAGCGTGTCCTGAAGTTCCTGCCCACATCTTCAGCCACAGCTTCTGATATCCACCCCCACATTCAGATGGATGCCATAATGGCTTTCAGAAAAATAGCTCGGAAAGACTCAAGAGCAGTAAGTATGGCCCAGCAGAGATTTCTTTACTTGGGGAATTAGCTAAAATGTGCTGTAGAGGGTAATGATTTTAATGGTCTCATGTCTGTGGATTCAGAATATTTTTTGAAAAAGGCTAATTTTTAAGAACAACTCGATACCATTTAATATTTCAGCTGATGTTTCTATGCTAAGCAGTAATGACTTTTAGTAAGTGGGAAGCTTCGAGAAGGATATTGGTAATGTTTCTTTAGTCATCTGTCACAACAATTTAAGTCCTGTTCTAGTTACATATGGTGTAAATTTAGCCAGCTAAAAGTCAGATACATAATTTAACCTTCCTCACGGCTATGAGGAGAGAGACATTTTCTATTTACCTCCTTGGCAAAATGTCAACATTGCTCTGCCTCTGTTGGACCCTTTCCTTTGGGGCAGATGAGTCACCACTGCTCTTCCATTGAGGTTGGTCTATGGGTTGCTGATCACAGGCAAAACTCCTGCCTTTCAGAGGGTTTAGACAGAGAAACCACAGGAGACAGCATCCAATCTCGTCCAGCTTTTGATGTGATGCCAAAGTTCCCTTATAAGAAGTCATCTAAATTAGTGATATATTGGGTTGACACAATATATTCATACTTGGATAATTGTTTTAGATTCAGTGCCTGCCCTCCTCCATGGAGATCTTCTTCCACAGCCTCCTGAAGTGTCTGAATAAAATTATGTGGAACCATGAAGTAAAAAAAACCTAGGAATCCTTTGTTTAAGATAGTGATCCCCTATCCCATGTTTCTTGCTGGTTATGTCTCCAAAACCCCCTTCAATTACCATTAATTTGAACACACTTTTTTCTCTACCTCAGGTGCAGGGATATCTGATTCAGGTCCTTGCCGACCAGTCATTTCCCCCTGAAGTGAGAATGATGGCTTGTGCTGTTATCTTTGAGACAAGACCTGCCCTTTCTTTAATAACAACCATAGCTAACGTGGCAAAGAAGGAGACCAACCTGCAAGTGGCCAGTTTTGTGTATTCCCTCATGAAGGCTTTGGCAAGGAGTACATTGCCCTACATGTACCAAGTGTAAGTAGAGACCAAGGGGACATCTGTGAGGTGGAATGAACTCAGAACATCATTCTGATGGGATGCAGCTCATTTCCGGATACAATTACCTTCCTCATTTTCTTTAGATCTTCAGCTTGCAATATTGCCCTGAAGCTGCTGCCCCCCAAACTGGACAGGCTGAGCTACCGGTACAGCAAGGTCATGCATGTTGGTGGTTACTTTGGTGAGTCGAAGGGTTTCAGAGTCCAGGAAACTTTCACTTCAGAAACCAATTCTTAAGACAAGCTTAGTCCTTTGATGAAATTCATCATTCTGACTCTCAATAAGAAATTGAATTAAATGTAACTGTTATATATTTGAAAATGCTTGAGTAATTACATATTAAATTGGGCAAAGACATTTAAAAATTCTCTGGAGAAAAGGAGGCTCAGAAGGAAAACATAGTTGCTTATCAATACTTGAAGGGGACCTACAGAAAGGCTGGGGCAGAACTGTTTAATATGATACAGGATGGCAGGACTAGGAATAATGGATGTAAATTACAAGTGGGGAGATTCAGGCTGGAGATAAGAAAGGAATTTTTTACTGTGAGGGTGCTGAGACACTGGCACAGGTTGCCCAGAGACGTTGTGGATCCCCCCTCCCTGGAGTTTTTTAAGGCCAGGGTGGATGAGGCATTGAGAAAACTTGTGTTGTGGAGGTGTCCCTGCCCACAGTAGTGGGGTTGGAGCAAGATCATCTTTAAGGTCTGTTCCAATCCAAACCATCCTATGATTCAATACCTTAGACCTGAAAATGGAAAAAGCTGCAGAAATTTGATCTTGAATGATAAGCATAATGCTTAGAAAAAAATGTCTCTCTTGTTTACTTCTGCATCAGATAACTATAAAGTTGGTGCTGCTGGAGAAGTCTTTATTATGAACAGTCCTGGAACAATGTTCCCATCAGCAATAATTTCCAAGTTGACAGCATATACTGCAGGCTCAGTTGCTGATTTGGTGGAGGTAAATATTTACTTAAGTCAATATGAAACAAAGAAAAACTAAAATTTAACACAAAATTTCATCTCTAAGCCTGTTTCATACTGCTCCTTCTCATGCTCTTTTGGTAGGCTGGTGTCCGTGTGGAAGGCCTCACAGATGTCATCATGAAACAAAACATCCCCTTTGCTGAATATCCCACGTACAAGAAGATAAAGGAGATTGGCAAAGCAGTAGGTGCTTTCAGGAATGTGACGTGTGGGTTATATGAAAGGGTATTTAGTGAGACTTCTCGCACTAGTTAAGCCCTAACCCAGAAGATAAAGTATCCTCCTAGCAGTCAGCTTGAGTATTGTGGTGGGAGTGGGACTGCAGAGGACATCCCTCCTGGTGCTGAAGGGTCTGCAAACCCTTGCTCTGGCCCCATAGAGGAGAGCAGAGGCAGGCATTGCGGCAGGGTGCCTGGCAGGTTTCCTCCTCCCTCCCTTCATCTAGCTCCCTTAGCTTGCAAGGATATTCCTTGGTCTTCAAGAGAAAAGGTGATTTGTTGCTGTGTTTAGTGGTACTAATGGCCCAGAGCCTCTGTGTACATGTTAGTGCATCAGAATACAAAATGTCAGACAGGAGCCTACTCATGGACAGGGAACAAGTCTCAGGCAGTGACACCATGCTCTTCAGAAAGCTGCAATGGCAAATTGCACCTTGATCAGGGATAGGTTTGGTCACCTTGCTGAATTACCATTGATAAACTGTTGCACTAAGCGTTCTTCATCTCTTTACCCGTTCCCCAGCTGCTGGGATGGAAGGAGCTGCCATCAGAAACACCCTTGATATCAGCCTACTGGAAACTGTTTGGCCAAGAACTGGCCTATGTCGACATCAATAAGGAAGTCCTGAATCAAGCTATGAAGGTACCAGGGACCCCTCCTTCTCTTTGCAAGATCTGACAACCCTCTGCTTTTAAATCCCAATGTCTTGGGTCTCTGTTTTCATTTGCAGGCACTGCTGGAACCTGCTGACAGGAGTGCAGCTATGAAGAGAATCACCAGCCAGATCCGTAATGGCATTGCAGGGCAGTGGACACAGCCCATCTGGCTTGGGGAAGTGCGGTATATCATCCCCACCTGCACTGGTCTGCCACTGGAGTATGGGTCCTACACCACTGCTGTGGCACGTGCAGCTGTCAGTGGTGAGTTGGGAAGGACAAGGGCAGGGTTGGGAGGGATGAGACATCCAGCCCAAGAGGGGCTTGAGAAAAAAGTGGGAAGTTAGAAAAAGATTTACTTTTTGAAGTGGGGGGGGAGTAGTGAAGAAATTTGTAGAGAAGCTGGAGACAGCTCATTTCTGCCTCATCTTTGAATGGACTGAGGGTAGAAAAAGTGAAGTGAGAATCTGGGAAACCAGAGAGAGAAAGGTGGCAGCATTCAAGGCCAGAAAAAATCAAGAGCTACTTGGGGAGCTGACACAGTCATGGGCAGAAGGTGGCTCCTGAGAGATGCACAGATACACTAACCTGGATTCAATGGCAGCTTAAACAGAGAGCTACCAGTAATGTTAGAAACAGCAGGATGAGAAGAGGGTTCTTCAAAAAAGACAGAGAGTTCTGGTTTTAAAGAGTAAATGTGCAAATATGAATACTTACCGAGAAGTTAATTCAGGGATCATACAGTTTGTTGTGCAGCAGACTTCTAATTTTGACTCTTCCTTCTGAAAGCAATGGAGGGTGAAATTACATGCATTTGAGGTCTTTGTACAGGTCTCAGGTGCCCACTCTTTGCTACTCTGGGTTTGTGGTTTGTTAGTTTGTTTTAATAACATCTTTAAAACTTGTGTTACTAACACCTTTAAAAGTTGCCCCTGCTTTTCTGGGCGTGTTTTTATCTTTAGTATGTTTATTTGTTTGAAATAACATCTTTGTAACCAAAGTGGGGAGGTATGGATTGGTTAGATGCGCTACAGAGTGAGTGAAGGCTGTCTGTATTGCTGATCTCCAGATGAAAATCCAGTCAGTGGTTCCTACTGAGCAATGTTTTTCAATTGCTAGCACTTAGTAGCTCTTACTCTGAACTTTGGAAAAGTTGTCACCCTCAGCAAACCTGTGCCAGTGATGACGCTGAATTGTTAGTGCAGTGAAGCACTCACTGTACTGGGGGGACAGGCTGCCACCCAAGGGGACCCTGACAGGTTGGAGGGGGTGCCCTGAAAGAAGTGTGGTGAAATTTCACAAAGGTAATGCAAAGTCCTTCACTTAGGATGGAGAAACTGATACAAATGTAAGGCTGGATATCAGACAGAAAGCAGACTTGCAGAAAAGAGCCAGGGAGGCATGGAGGACAAGCTGGTATGTGAGCCGCAGTGTGCTCTTGTGGTGACAATGGCCAACTGCATCAGTGTATGCAACCAAAGCTAGCATGAAAATTGGTTTTCACCTCTATTTTGTATATCTGAGGCTGCATCTGGAATTTAATGTCCAGTTTTGGGTTCATGGTAGAAGAAAGATGTTTACACTTGATGTAAGGAAAGCCTGAAGAGCAGGGTTTATTTAGCCTGGTTTCCCACCATGCAATCTATCTTCTGGCTCCTCATGTTTCTGAAAATAATACTAATTTTTAAAGTTTCTTTTTGGGACAGGGCTTTATTTTCTTACTATATCTATTTCAATTTTCCTTATGTTGCATCAGAAATTTTGCCTGAAGAACAAGCTTTATGTATGTTTTCAGTATTTTTCAGGCTCATAAAAGATCCTGTGTAACCCAATGTCTGTATTGTTTTCCAACCATGTTTGTTGTATTTTGTTGTACAAAAATATAACCTCTTCATGAAAACCGTGTCTTGATTAAATGCACAACCTTTCTTTCACTTTTACCATGTTTGTATGTTGTTCTGCAGTTGATGGAAAGATGACCCCACCTTTAACTGGAGATTTTAAACCTTCCCAGTTGCAGGAATCCAGCTTGCAGATCCGAGCTGACATAAATCCAAGGTACAGCAGGTTTCTAAGGCTTTAAATGGGGTAGAAGGTGCTTCTTTTTAAGAGGGAAGAACCATGTACTAAAAATGAACACCTTTCCAGTGGAAGGCCATGGAGATGATCAGAGGGCTGGAGCACCTCCCTTCTCTTCTCCAGGATGAAGAGTTGGGGTTGTTCAGCCTGGAGAAAAGAAAGCTCAGGGAGGACCACATAGTAGCTTCTCAGTACCTGAAGAGGGCTGCAGAAAGGCTGGGGTAGGACTTTTTAATAGGGTACAGGATGGCAGGACTAGGAGTAATGGATGCAAATTAGAAGCAGGGAGATTTAGGCTGGAGATAAGAAAGAAGTTCTTTACTGTGAGAGTGGTGAGACACTGGAACAGGATGTCCAGAGAGGCTGTGGATGCCCCCTCCCTGGAGGTGTTTAAGGCCAGGCTGGATGAGCCACTGAGCAACCTGTTCTAGTGGGAGGTGTCCCTGCTCATGGGAGGGAGGTTGGTACTAGTTGATCTTTAAGGTCCCTTCCAACCCAAACTACTCCATGATTCTTACGTCCTCTTTGCTCTGTTTCAGCTTATACATACGCACTGTGGCAACAATGGGTGTCAACACAGAATACTTTCAACACGCTGTTGAAGTTCGAGGCAAAGTCCTGACAAGGTTGCCTATGAAGTTTGATGCCAAGATAGACATGAAACTGAAAAATATTAAGATTGAAACAAACCCATGCCATGAGGAAACTGAAATAGTGGTTGGAAGGTACGGTGGTATTACTTCAGAACACTTACTGATGCTAAAACCTTATTAAACCCATTATTCTCTGGCCATCTCAAGGTGGCTTTTTAGTGTGTAGGCAAATGTTTGGTATAAAGATCAAGAAAGAGAGAGAGACACATTAAAATTAAAAGCTACCTAAATTATTTAGGAGTTTAATATTAGTGGATTTTTAATTACTTGTTTATTATTTAATTGTCTTTTGGGAGTTTTAATTTTTCTTTCTAAATTAATGCCTTCAACATTTTGGAAATTTTTCAAAATTTATTCAGGTTTTGAAAACTTCCTTTGATATGAGGAACTGATGATTGTCATGAACTCTCATTTGTCTTTAATCATATTTGTGGTTACACATGCTATCCCTGTGTTCAAACAACATATCTGTGTGCTGTCACGAGTTACTGAAGGGATGTATTTAATTTAATCCAGACACAAGGAGCTTGAATCATTTACCATTTTTTTCTGCACATATTTCAACAGACATAAGGCTTTTGCTGTGTCAAGAAACATAGGAGAACTAGGTGTTGAAAAGAGGACTTCAATTCTCCCAGTAGATGCTTCATCAAATATTGTGGAAGAACCTTTCAAACCATCAGAGAGAGCTTCCAGTGAAGGTTTCACAATGGTAAGCTTTTCCACTTCGCTTGTATAATAATATTTACTTGTCATCAGTTTTACTCTTGCTAATGATATGCTCCCAGAGGTACTCACATACTCATCTCTGTTGCAGCAAGGCGCTGACAGTGTGCCAAGTAAACGTGCTGAAAGCTCTCAAGAGGATCCTCACCATGGCCCAGGAACTAAAACCCATAAGCGAGACATTTGCATCAAACTGCATCATCTTGCTTGTCAGGTCTGCTTTTCCAGAAGCTCACGAGATGCCGCTTTCCTAAAAAACACATATTTGCACAGGCTAATTGGAGAACATGAAGCTAAAATAGTCTTGATGCCAGGTATAATACTGAGCATGAGCCTTGTTGCCTCAGCTTTGTCGGTGCTGTTTGAAGCAGTGTAACCTTCTAATTTGTGTAATTAATGTGTGTATAGTTCAAACAGATGCTGACATTGACAAAATTCAGCTGGAGATTCAGGCAGGATCCAGAGCAGCTTCCAAAATCATTCATGTGGTAAACTCGGAGTCTGAGGAAGATGATCAGTCATCTCCATATCAGGACATTCAAGATAAATTGAAGAAAATTCTGGGTATTGAACATGTGTTCAAGGTAAGAGACTAAGCATGAGGGAGAGGGGCTTATTTCCCCATAAGTGAAGCCAAGAATTTGAAGTTCAATGTGGGAAGCAAGAATGGGGCTATTGAAAAGTACCAGTACTACTAGGCTTGTCTAGCAGTGTCACATGTGGAGGAACTGATCCTACAGGGTGCATACAGCTGAGACTACTCCTTCCTGCTGGGCTACATTTCAGCTGAGAGGATTGGTTCTCAGGGAATTTTGCAGCTTATTCAGTGAGTGAGGCAGAGAAATTGTTGTTCCTTGAAAGGCTGATGCGAGCAGCTTGTCTGACACTCAGAGAAGTTTTACTTCACAAATACAGAACCTGACAGATCCCTTCTCTTCCACTTCTCTTTGAACTGTTTTTGCAGGTTGCAAATAAAACACGACACCAGAAGAAGCAGCCTCCTAGGGGAGGAACCACCACTCTAACAGAGCTTGGGGCAGACCCTGAAGCAAAAAAACTCTCCAGCTCATCTTCTGCCTCCTCATCATTATCTTCTTCTGCTGCTTCTCCTGATCGTAAAAAAGCCGCAGATGAAGATGAGGATGCTCAAGTAACGCAAGCAGAAGACAAAGATGCAGGCAGAACGCGCAAAAGCAGTAGCAGTAGTAGTAAGAGCAGTAGTAGCAAGAGTAGCAGCAGCAAGAGCAGTAGCAGAAGCAAGAGCAGCAGCAGCAGCAAGAGCAGTAGTGATAGCAGCAGTAGTAAGAGCAGCAGCAGTAGTAGCAGGAAGAGCAGCAAAAGCAGTAGTAGCAGTAAGAGCAGCAGTGACAGCAGCAGCAGCAGTAGTAGTAAGAGCAATAGTGATAGCAGCAGCAGTAGTAGCAGCAGAAGGAGCAGCAGCAGCAGGAAGTCATCAGGTCACCACAGCCATGAGCATCATTCAAGACATCTGGAAGGTGACAGTAGCAGCAGCAGTAGCAGCAGTAGTGGCAGCACATATTCCAAACTATGGGTAACTTTGCCAGTAAATTGATCTGATGGTGCTAATGTCTGTGAATCACACTCCTGATGGCAGCTGGCTTTGCATCATAGATCAAGAAATTATCCATTAACACAGTAAATTTTAGCACTATAAAATTGCCAAATTTATTCTGCAAATGCAACTACAATCCTTGGCTTAGATGAAAACTTACTTCAAAATTTACAATCTTTTGCCATTTACTACTTTCTCTCAATATACATTGCATGTTTCTGGTTTAATTTTGTGGCAGAAGCACCAATGATTTTACACAAACTTCTTCAGTCCTTGCATTACGTGCTTGTGATGAGCATACAGAACTATGTATGAATGATGATTAGTAAAAACTTCACTTAATTCACAATGTAATTGCAACATTTCTTCTGAGATGTTTCATAATCTTGTTTTTATCATTTTCAAAGGATGAACATCGCATTTATGAGTATCGCTTTGAGTCAGCACATAGACAAGAGGTGAGTTTCTGTTTCCTCAGTAAATTAAGTATGGCATGTGTCATGAGTCAAATGGAAAACAGGTTGTTGTCTTTGCTGAGGAAAAATTACAGTGCTGATAACATTTGGAATACTGACTCAACTGTGGTGGCTCTTCTGAGATGAGTAAAGATGGAGAGCTGTGTTCTTATTGGTGTTGTGCAAAGTAATGCAAAGCTCTGCCAAAGCAGTACATGGGAATGGGGACACATACCTTGGAGGAACAAAGACCTCATCAAGATGGTGGATCTTTTGAGTGGCTTTGGTCACTTGGTTTCTTGGATTGTAATCACTATTAGTAAAGAATCATAGAATTGCTTCAGTTGGAAGGGAACTTTTAGACCATCTAGTCCAGCCATCAACCTATCTCTAAGAACGATCCCTAACCATATCTCTAAGTTCTCTGCCTGCCTGTCTCTTAAACACCAGTTGATATATATTGAGATAGTATTTTAGCTCAGCAGCATATTCTTACTAGGACATGAGATAACCAGGTGCAGTGTACTTCATATCTGTGTTCCTCAAAAAGTGAAAGATGACCAGGGTCTTACAGAAGTAAAGTGAATCTTTAATATCAAATTAAAGGTCTGGTTCAATTAGACTTGCTCTGACCCAGTGTTTTTCCATGCAGAGGGTTCTCATCTGGACTTGTTCTTTGTTTCTCTCTTTTGAAGGGTCAGAAATAGTTGGGTAAATAAGTTTTTTCAGTGCTAGATCACAGAAGCCAGACAAAGTACTATGTAAGACAAAACAAATAGCAAGCCATGGAGGTGCTTAGGGTTGGAACACAGGTTTACTAACCCCAGGTGCCATGAAGTACTGGAATTTCTTCACATATGCTTTTAAGGTATCCTCTTGAGTATGATGTGGGGTTTTATCTTGCAGTTCCCAAAAAGTACACCTCCAGCTGACCAACTTCGCAGCCAATATTCCTCCACCAGATCCAGTCATGCCACATCTCGAGATGTTTCCCGGGTAAGTTATATCATTTTCAAGGGATTTTTTGCAGCTTGGAAGAATGGCAGAGCATCCTTGCACTTGCCAGGATAACAGGAAGAGAGAAATACTCTCAGATCACAGGTTTTACTGAAGAAAGAGAAATGTGCCACAGTTGCCACACACACCTTTTGCTCGTGAGGTGAGGGTCCTTCTTATTCACACCATGACCCTTCCCTCATGGGAATCCCATCCAACAAATGCCTGCAGAGACTGATCTCATGAACTCTGCAACCGAGAGGGAAGCTGAGGTGCTGCTGAGGAGCCTCAGCAGAAGGCATGCTGTAATACCCTGACTCCTCACCAACACCACTCTGATGTGAGCAGGCTCTGGAACGAGTGATGGAGTTTAATGATCGAGTGAAAGAATTGTAGACCATAGTGTGCTTAAGGCTCTGCAGTCAAGTGTCTAGATATCCTGGATTATATTTTTTTGCTGGTGTGATTTTCAAGCACAAAATCTGCCTGGTTCACATGGCTGAGATGTGAGATGAAAGCAAACAGACCAGATAAACGGACAGATCACCATTGGACTGCTGTTCCAATGAGTAATGAATACAACGGACAGCTGATGCTGCTGGTCAAACGGAACTCCTTGCAGTCCCAGGCAAATATATAGGTCTTGATAATGAAGCCCAAACCCTACAGTCATTACTGGATCCCAGTGAAACCACTGTTTCCACAGTATCAGCTGTAGCTCAGGAAATGGTGCAAACTTTGGCTCCTATAAAATGCAGAGATAAAATTTATCTCTGCAAACAGAGGCACATGCCCATGAAAGACATCTGTGCGAGAGTTTATAGGCACGTCCACGTAGTGGTCTATATTTGCAGTTTGGTTGCTTATTTTTTCCTGATCTGCTAGGTCTTGCATCTAACATATTCTATGGTAGCTTTCATAATTTTTTTCATTCTCTCTCCCCCTCCTTCATAGCCAAAGTTTTTGGGAGATCTTAAAACACCAGTATTAGCTGCTTTTCTTCATGGCATTCGTGATGATAAGAAGATAGGAGGCCTCCAGCTGGTGGTATATGCTGATGTTGAATCCATCAAGCCCCGGGTGCAGGTATTTGTGTCCAACCTCACAGAATCAAGCAAGTGGAAGCTCTGTGCTGATGCCTCAGTCCTCAACGCTCACAAGGCAGCGGTAAGGCTCAGAAATAGTTACAGCTGAGAGCATCAGCATGAGGAGCCACGTCCCACACATATAAAAATGGAACATTCCTTTCTCCAAAAAAGGCTTACCTGAAGTGGGGCCGGAATTGCCAGGACTACGAGATTTCAACTGAGCTGGTGACGGGGCGGTTTGCTGATCACCCTGCTGCACAGCTGAGACTGGAGTGGCCTAAAGTTCCTTCAAGTGTCAGATCCGTGGCAGAATGGTGAGGTTTTAGCCTTAAGGGACAAGCATCTCCATTGAGCCCTCCCCTCCGTGGCAGGGCAGGGGGAGCTTGTGGTGCTGCCAACACCAGCACGGATGATGGGAATGACTGATGGGTGCTCAGGATGAGGTTCTCCTCACTCTTCATCCTTCAAATGTTCGCATTCAATTGTTTTTTCCTGAAAAATTTTGCATTTTTGAGCAACACTATCTAGTGGGAGGTGTCCCTGGACATGGCAGGGGGATTGGAACTAGATGATCTTTAAGGTCCATTCCAACACAAACCATTCAGTGATTCTATGATTATTCATGATATCAGTCAGCTGGGAAAAATCAGCCCCCAACCATGGTTAAAATATCAGTTATTATTTTATTTTCTGATCTCAGTATAGCCTTGGAACACTAAAGCTGAGTGGCAGATCATGGCCATCTTGTTAATTCTTTCTACTGGACATAAGTATTGAAAACTGAGGAACAGATCCTTCCTTCCACTCATTAGTAAAGCAGAGACTGGCCATGCAGACCTAGCCAGTGAACCTAAAGATTCTGTATACTAATAACACACAGATGTGACACAGGCTGGTTGGGATGTGTGTCACTTTTTGCTTCACCAGATCTTTCTGATTTGATTTTCTAAAGGTTCTACAAGTTTGTTCCTGGGTCTGCATTTATGCTGGGCTTCTCAGAAAAAATTGACAAGAATCCTTCTCGACAAGCCAGAGTAGTTGTGGCTCTAACTTCTCCAAGGACATGTGATGTTGTTATCAAGCTTCCTGATGTAATTATTAATTATTATTATTCTCCTATTCTATCCCCCCACATTGAAAAGTGATATTGTTGCATTTCTCTTAAGGGGGGGTCAATTCTGTGAAAGAAAAATCAGATAAGCTTGGGTGCAAGAATGAAAGCAACTTTTGTTTCCTTTCAGCCTTTTTATACTACATACATGAATTTTCAGACTTGATTTTGTTGATGGAAAGGACGACTGTCATGGTACCTTTCCATCTGTAGTGGCCCCATAAGTGTTCACTTTTTGATGGGTAATGATTTATTCATTTCCAAATCTGAATGATGCACCATGAGAGAAAACTCTGAGCAGAAGTAAAAAGCTCATGGAAAGCGAGTTAGACAAATTGCTTTCATAGAAAGGCTTTGTCAATCAAAGGAGAAGAAATAGAGATCAAATTTCAAATAGGAGAAAAAGCTGATCTCAGCTGTTTGCTGTCAATATCTGTCACAAATGCATTTTTAATTTGCTTTTGGATTTATTTTCAGATGATTCTCTATGAAAGAGGAATGAGGCTTCCTCTGTCACTCCCTGTGGGTCCAAGGATATCAGCCTCAGAGCTGCAGCCTCCCATTTGGGATGTCTTTGCTGAAGCCCCCTCTGCAGTACTCGAGCATTTGAAAGGTCAGTGTCTAATGGGGTTCAGAAGCCTGATGTTCTCAGTCTCCTCATTTACTTGAGCCCTTCTAAGTTTTTCTGAGGATTATTTGTCCTCAGTTAAGAAAGAAACATTCTATAGTAGTGTGAGGATGGCTCAACTGTGAGAGAATATTGTGTATATAGCACAGAAATCATCCATTTTTCAGGGATCAAGATATTAATTGTCTGAATATCAGGGATTGGAAAGGACCTCAGAAGACCATCTAGTCCACTCCCTGATCCATACAAAACACCATACACTGGGAAAAATTTAAAGCTAAAATTATACAGCACTAAAGCTGAAATATGCCATTTAATACATCATTTTGAGGAAAAGCAAATACTCACTGGAATTTGATTTAACCAGCTCGCTGCGTCGTGTCCCACAACAAGATCATAACCTTCAATGATGTTGGGTTTAACTACACAATGCCTGGGAACTGCTACCACGTCTTGGCTCAGGATTGCAGCTCTGATCTTAAATTCCTGGTGATGATGAGGAATGTTGAAGAGTCCACAGGCCTGAAAGCAATCAGCATCAAGCTTGGCAAACAGTAAGTAACTTCTGCCAGAGGCTGGGAGTACAAGGGTTTAACAAGAGAGGAGCTTAGATGTGAGCTCTACTGTTGATCTTTAAGGTCCCTTCCAACCCAAACTATTCTATCTGAAAAACCCCTTCTGACCAAGATGAAATGATGATTCTGTTCTGTTACCAGTGATATTTAGTGATCAGAAAAATGCCTTTTTTGATGTACATGTGTGAGTGGGATGCAAAGAGGTTATTAATGCTCTTCTCCTTGATAGTGACATTGATATGTACCCTGAGGACGGACAGGTGAAAATGATGATAGATGGGGTGGAAAGCCGCACCACCAACATTTCATACATGTCTACTGGTAAGTGATTCATCATCTGTTGTTTCATTTTCACTCATGTTTAAGGAGAAAGAGAAAAAAAGCAACCTTTCAGTTTGTACTCAATGAGTGTTTCTAGCTTTGTTTGTAAGGTTAATTATTAAGAGCAGGTATTTTACTCACTTGTATCAGAACATTTAGAAAGACCGTGAAGCTTTTGAAGTGGCCATACTAAGCAAGATACAACTAACATGAAGGATCCTCCTTTCAATTAATTACCGAAGCTCCTGCTGAGTGACAAATTTGAGAAGCATTTTGGTTATACTACAAATTTTTTCTTGGTTACGGCTTTATGAAGAAAAGAGCTTTTCTAAAATTCACCCTGCTCATATATCACCGTTTTTCCTAATTTGGTTTGTAGATGCAGCTTTGACTGGCATTCTGAAATACGTTAGAACTAATACATGGAGTACTGGAAAAAGAACATGCTTGCTTTTCTTGCAGCAGGAAAAGTTTATTTTCTGTGAAATGTAGAGGAGCATCTTGTTGAATTCTGTGCTACTCAGTCAGGGGCTATATATTTTCCTTAGTCTAGAACTGTAGTATGTGAATCAGGCTAAATCTTGCTAAATTAGGGTTAGCATCTGCCAGTTCTGAGCTCTGCCTATTTATTACATACTCAGGAAGTGATGATTGTGCTAGAAATGGCTCCGGTGAGAGTAGTTGTGTTCTTTGTATTTCCTTACTCCTACATAGAGTACTCAGAGCCTTGTATATTTGCACAACTAAGTACATATTATAGACAGCTCTGTAATGGATTCTAGTATATATTTATGACTCACAGAAAAACTAGTACATCTGTGATCACCAAAATTCTTTTAGAACTTCTTTACAAATATCTATCATCAGTACATGCCCATTTCTACATTATATTGCTGTATGTTTAGTTTCATGAGTAGAACAACTGAAGAATTTCAAGGAAAAGAACATTCTGGAAAAATGAGAGTTACTGTTTTATTTCTTAAAGAAACTAGGCTGAGTCTGGTTTGGTTTTGATTTTGGTTTGATTTACTCGTTTTCTTTCTAGGTGCTCCTCTGTGGATCCATAGTGAAAAGCAAGGGCTTGAGCTTTTTGCCCCAGCCTATGGCATTGATAAACTGTATTTTGATGCACAGACTTGCAGGGTATGTTTTTAAGTCTTTGTGTACTGGGGTGTGTAGAAATTGCCCTAGGATTCCCTCAGATCTCTGTGTGTGAGTGTGAGCAAACTCAACCTGTTCAAGGCCCAAAGAACACCAAAGGGGATATGAAACTACAGAATTGCACTGTCCTGCTCTTCTGAATAGGAGAGGTGGCTGATGACAATACCTTACTCCTGCAGGAGAGGTGTGTGGTGAGAAATGAGCCTGTGGGTGCACATACAGAGTGGATTTTCAAGGAAAACAAGTGTCCAGCTCCTGCCCATGGCTCTTATAGCTGTGTAATTCCTTAAATCAGCAAAAGCCACAGCCATTATTTTAAAGGCTGCACTGAAACTAATTTGAAAAGAGAGTTGCAAGAAACTGGTAAAACAGGCTGCAACTATTGCCTGTACTACCAAAGCATCCTGCAGAAAAAAGCTTCAGCATATTAATCATCTAGACTATTAATAACTTAACATATGAGACTGGCACAGGAGGTTTCAAAAGCTTTGACTTCTAAAGATGCTGGAGCAATGCTTAAGTTTAGCATCTGACTGAGAGACACTTTAGAACTCTTAGGAAAGAGATTTTCAATGTTTGGGCATTAATTTATACTGAAAGGGATCTACAAGACAAAAATCTGCTCTGTGGGTATTTTTTTAGCTTGCAATGGTTTTTATTTTCTTATTCTCTCCTCAAAGATTCAAGTTCCTCTATGGATGGCAGGGAAAACGTGTGGAATATGTGGCAAATATGATGCAGAGTGTGAAGAGGAATATCGGATGCCCAATGGATACCTAGCAAAAGATGCAGCAAGCTTTGGGCACTCCTGGATTCTGGAAGAAAAGCCTTGTAGAGGAGGTATGCAAGCTCTGATAAATTCAGAAAAAAATACAAGACGGGAAATTCATTCAGAATGCTTCCATTTAAGCACAACAACATTTCCCAGACTGTATTAGATCCACCAAAAAATTAGATGGGGATTAGTAAATATTTTACTTTGCCTGACCGGTACAGCCTGTCAAGTAGAGTGCTCAAGTACATGAGCAGCTCTGGGTATCTAATTACTTTTTAAAGCTGTATTTGAAGCCTTATTTGCAGATAAGGATTTTATGGTGTGCTCAGTGCTCTCAGCTGAGGTTATGATGCAACAGCAAACCGGTGGAGAACAGGCACATTGCCTTTGCAAAGGAGACTTGTCCTGCTGGGAAAATCTTCCTCAGTCCCTGGCCGTGGCTGTGCATCAGCTATTACACCACTTTGTCTTTGTAAAGAATAGCGGGCATCAAACTTTCTCTAGATGGCAATGGAGTCCACACAGTCATACACAATAGCATTCCCATGGTTTATAGCTACCACATGTTGTGTTTCCACTTAGTACAGGTAGTAGTGGCTGGAATTTCAGAGCTAGCTAGGAAGTCTCACAGACTTATAACTGATTGTCTTGAGAATCCAAAAAGAGATCAGTGTTACTGGTTGGCAGCAATGACTTCTGGTCTCTGCAGCAATTCTTTGTCTAAAGAGCGGTGTAATAGAGTAACTCTGTACTGATTATTTTTATTTGGTCAGAATTCCTCCTCCAGCTGGGGGATTGGATTAGATGACCTCTTGAGGTCCCTTCCAGTCCCTGATATTATGTGAGTCTGTGAAATCCACTCTCTTCATTTCCACTGCTGGCTGCTCAAAACTTTTAAGTGTGGTTCTGCAGCTATTCAGTAAGAGAGTTAGATTTGAAAAAATGTTTATTAGAAAATACATCAGACTTATTTATTTCTAGATTAGCATGACGAAACGAAGTTGCATTTGAAATTAACTTTCTGTAGCTAATAAATCTAATGAGCTAATTTGAAAAACTCATCAGCTGGTGATGCTACTTTAATTCCAATCAAAATACAGTTGGGAAGAAGGAAGTTGTTTTCAAGTTGGCAGTGCTGGCAGATGGCTGCTTCTGGGGAGATGTGAAGATTTTGAATGTAAGACCCTAAACCCTCCCCAATAATTGTTTTTCAGCCTGCAAACTGCAACGCTCCTCCGTGAAGCTGGAGAAGAGAGTGCAGGTTGCAGGTGTGGAATCCAAGTGCTACTCCACAGATCCTGTGCTGCGCTGTATAAAAGGTTGCACTGCCACCAAGACTACTCCAGTCACTGTTGGTTTCCACTGTCTCCCAGCTGGTGAGTAAACAGGAACCGTATGAACAGAAGAAGAACTAAAATCTAAAATAGATTTTGCATTGGCTTGGTTGTTCCTCTTGAAACTGATGAATAACATCCACAGATAGGGTTGGACTCTTCTGTGGTATTGACTGCAGATCCACCCCTGTTCTTCATCAATATGGAAAAATTTCTTTAGTGAGGGAGAAGTTTTTCCATTTTAATTTCTGTATGTTTTCCATTATATAGGGATTTAAAGTCTATATTGAACTGCCTTTGAGCTAATAAGATAAGGGCAGGGTTACAGCAAATCCAACACTGGGGATTCAGCTGAAAAACTATATTACAGTACACCTGGTGGTGTGCAGCACCCTGAAGCAGCCATTCTCACCCTGTGTATTTTAATCTGTCAGTGCCTTTAGATGTGATCCTATTTCACTGAGCTGATGTAGGCCAAAGAAGGGCAAATGGGAGGTGTCCCTGTCCATAGAAGGGGGTTGAAACTAGAGGATATTTAAGGTCTCTTCCTACCCAAACCATCTAGGTGTGGATGGGAGTCCTGCTCAGAGAAGCAATGATGTAGGAGATTGTCTTTTTTTACAGTAAGAGATTTTTTACCTAAGAAATTAGGTAGATATAGATTATATTGATGATGCATTCATGCCTGTTTTCCAAGTTCTACCTCTAAGGCAGCAGTATCATTTCCTAAATGTATTATGAATAAAATTCCACATAGAAGTGGAAGTTTTCAAGGAAGAACTGGCTTATTAATTAAGTGGATTTCCTGGAACACCTCTGTGTGACTTAGACAATTGTAAATATGTGGGCTACCAGGGAGAAGCCAGGCCTGGTGTAATTAATAGCAGGAGTATAGTAAATAAATTTCCTTGCAAAACAGTGTCTGAAGGATACTGTTTACTATTCATTTTCTTGTTCCCTACCAGATTCAGCTGCCAGCCTGTCAGACAAACAGACTAAGTTTGACCAGAAGTCAGAGGACATGCAGGACACTGTTGATGCACACATAGCATGCTCTTGTGAAAATGAGGACTGCAGTGCGTGAGCTTGTGCTTCACAACACAGGAGGAAACAGAAACACTTGAATGTTTTTATTATGTGGTGTAAGAAAGGAATAATAAGGATATTAATAATATAATAGGTA
The DNA here is from genome assembly GCA_013400935.1 of Turnix velox. Taxonomy (NCBI): domain Eukaryota; kingdom Metazoa; phylum Chordata; class Aves; order Charadriiformes; family Turnicidae; genus Turnix; species Turnix velox. Next base: position 115,569 of record VZTY01022538.1, on the reverse strand, counting down.
ATATAGGTAATATATAGGTTCATATGATATAATATAATATAAGGTGTGGAACCTTCCTGAGTAATTTAAAGTATTAAACTTTATTATTATAGAAACTGTTATGATTGTCCATAAATAACTGATTTAATAATAAATTCATGCATGGAAATAATTGTGAAGCCTTCCTTACTTCACCGGTTATGGGAAGAGAAGGTCTGTGTTTCTCCTCTTTACTCCCTATTTTGTAGAATTCTTGAGTCTGTGACCACGGGCAGGTGTCCATGTCCAGTCCATCATAGATAAGGGCTGGGTAGCTGTGGTATCAGGCATGCATTCCTCCCTGGTGCTGAGATCCTACACAGCCAGAGGAGGAACTGGTCCCCTCAGCATGATGCAACACCGTCTGCAGTAGCCACCCAGCCTTCGTGCCCAGCAAATAACTATGTGAAGGGCCAGTTCAGGAACAGCAAGATCAGGGAATAAGCCTGTACCTCTGCCAGTGGACAAGGCTGCTCTAGGAAAGATGCACCATGTGAAAAATTATGGGGAATCAGGGGTCTTTGAACAAAACGTGGTGGAGTTGACATCATATACCACCTGCCACGGGGTCCTGAGCAGGGCCTGACCTTTGAGTATTGGATGAGATGCCCCAGACTCTGTGCCCATCATGAGCCCTTGCTGTGGCCACCATAAGCAGAGGGGGCTCTGCCTCCTGCCCACCCGCTGCAGGTCTGCCTGGAGGTGGCAAGGGGAGTGGCTCTTCTACCATCAGCCCTGGGACCCTGAGGCACATTGGGTGAAGTTCTTTTCCAGAGGACTGCCTTTATTTGATGTCAATGAGACTGAAATTTGTGCAAAAATCCTGATGCCAACAACGGAAATGGTGGTGTATTTTCTTCAGTGTATCTGCCTTAACTCATCAGCATTCTCTCAATAGATGCACCTATATCTAGCCATTTTAATTACTAACTGAACACACATTCATTTTTTTAATTAAAGATTGTTAATGCAAAGCAGAATGTGATCCTACAAAATCATAAAAAATGTAGATATTAAAGAAATTAATTAAGAGGTGTGGGTTATTTTGTTCTTAAAATCATAGAACAGTTTGGGTTGGAAGGAACCTTAAGATCATCTTATTCCAGCCCCCCTGCCATGGGCAGGGACAACTCCCACTAGGTTGCTCGATGCCTCATCCAGCCTGGGTCTTAAACACCTCCAGGGACCGGACATCTACAACCTGTTCCAGTGTCTCACCACCCTCACCATAAAGAATTTCATTCTTACAGCTAGTCTGAGTAGAAATCAATGAAAAGAACCAGATCATCTTCATTGGATGCCTGTATGGGAGTGTAATAATCAAATATATATAATAATATCATGTGTTGAGTGGGAAGGGACTTTCAAAGGCCATTTACTCAAAGGCCCTGCAGTGAGCAGGGACATCCTGCATTAGATCAGGTTGTTCAAAGCTTCATCCAGCCT
>VZTY01022538.1:21566-114063 GCA_013400935.1 Turnix velox | reverse complement strand
CTGATGCCAACAACGGAAATGGTGGTGTATTTTCTTCAGTGTATCTGCCTTAACTCATCAGCATTCTCTCAATAGATGCACCTATATCTAGCCATTTTAATTACTAACTGAACACACATTCATTTTTTTAATTAAAGATTGTTAATGCAAAGCAGAATAGATATTAAAGAAATTAATTAAGAGGTGTGGGTTATTTTGTTCTTAAAATCATAGAACAGTTTGGGTTGGAAGGAACCTTAAGATCATCTTATTCCAGCCCCCCTGCCATGGGCAGGGACAACTCCCACTAGGTTGCTCGATGCCTCATCCAGCCTGGGTCTTAAACACCTCCAGGGACCAGACATCTACAACCTGTTCCAGTGTCTCACCACCCTCACCATAAAGAATTTCATTCTTACAGCTAGTCTGAGTAGAAATCAATGAAAAGAACCAGATCATCTTCATTGGATGCCTGTATGGGAGTGTAATAATCAAATATATATAATAATATCATGTGTTGAGTGGGAAGGGACTTTCAAAGGCCATTTACTCAAATGCCCTGCAGTGAGCAGGGACATCCTGCATTAGATCAGGTTGTTCAAAGCTTAATCCAGCCTTCCCTTGGATGTCTCCAGGGATGGGTCCTCCACCACCTCTCTGGGCAACCTGTTCCAGTGCCTCCCTCACCGCCTTCACGGTGAAAGGTAATCTGGAAAGGTACCAAATGTCCTTGGTACCAAAAGCAGTATATTTGAAAGACAAGTTGAGCCCTCAACACAGGAAGGACATTGAGCTATTGGAGCGGGTCCAGAGGAGGGCCATGAAGATGGTCAAAGGGCTGGAGCAACTGCCCTATGAAGACAGGCTGAAGGAGTTGGGGTTGTTCAGCCTGCAGAAGAGAAGGCTCAGGGGGGACCTTATAGTAACTTATCAGTACCTGAGGGGGTCCTACAGAAAGGCAGGGGAAGGAATTTTTAATATTATATCGGATGGAAGGACTAGAAACAATGGATGTAAATCGGAAGGGGGTAGATTTAGACTTCACATAAGAAAGAAATTCTTTACAGTGAGGGTGGTGAAGCACTGGAACAGGTTGCCCAGAGAGGTTGTGGATGCCCCCTCTCTGGAGGTGTTCAAGACCAGGCTGGACAAGGCACTGAGCAATGTCCCTGCCTATGGCAGGGGGGTTGGAACTGCTTGCCTGGAAGTCATGCAGAGCTATGATGGGAAGCACAGAATACCTAGGTAAGTCCTGAGTCCCAATTCAGCAGAAGCTAGAGCTTTGCCTGATACCACCACACCACCCCAAGCTGCACTTCATGGAGGGTTCCAGTATGGACCCTCAGCTCTGATGGCCCCAAGTCCCTGGATTCCTCTCTTCCCAGACTAAGGCTGGAGCACAGTTTTGTGGCTGAGGTAAGAACTATTGTTTTCCAGCCTCCATGCTCAGGTGTGAGGGATGCAAAGGCAGGAGACCCACAGGTGACCATCATCCCACCACCATGGCAGCTGGAACACTTGTGTCTGAGGGGGAATGTGGGCTGTGGATGCCCATGTAGTGAAGGGCTGCAAGAAGGTCTCAACCAGTCTCCTCATCCTGGTCACTGTGGAGAGCTAGTCACAGCACAAAGGACATGCTGTCTAGGGCAGATCCTGTGCATTTGTTACTCTTGCAATTTTCTTAGGGCTTTTAAATATTTTTTCTCCTCTATTTAATTCAGGTTGTATTCTTCTGGGAAATACAAAGCACAAAAAGACCATGAGTGTATGAGGAGATGGGCTGGGAGCTGAAATTGTTCTTGATGAGCTGGAGAAAAGGTACAGAAAATTAGAGGGTTCTGTTCTGAGAAGAAGCCCTCAAAGGCAAAGCCTTCACCAGCAAGTTTTGCCTGCACTGTGGCAGCAGGATGGCCAGGGCAGCTGGGAACACAGCATTTGCTGGAGGGGACTCTGCAAGTTCTGGCCTGAAGGGTTTTAGGGAGGCCCTGGCTTTGGAGCTGGGCACAGCCCTCAGGGAGAACCAGTATTTTGAGGGGTGTCACTGTTACAGTGAGGTGTTTTAGAGGTACAGCATTAGTGAGAAACAGAACACAGGAGCTGTGGCATTTAGAAACACTCTTAGAATCATAGAACAGTTTGGGATGGAAGGGACCTTAAATATCACCTAGTACCAACCCCCTGCCATGGGCAGGAAAGAACACCTCCCACTAGAACAGGCTGCTCAGTGTCTCATCCAGCCTGGCCTTAAACACCTCCAGAGAGGAGGCATCCACAACCTCTCTGGGCAACCTGTTCCAGTGTCTCACCACTCTCACAGTAAAGAATTTCTTTCTTATATCCAGCCTAACATTCCAATTTGTTTCCATTACTCCTAGTCCTGCCATCCTATACCCTATTAAAAAGTGCCACCCCAGCCTTTGTGTCGCCCCCTTCTGGTGCTAATAAGCTACTACTCTCCTACTTGTGCTGCCAGCGACTCAAGCTGTCACTGCCCACGAGGGGATTTGTTGTGGTTTTATTTTTTTTTAAACCCTGCAGCTGCAAATAGTTATGTCATAATATTTTTGCTTTTGAGCTTCAATTACCAGTCACCAGTTTACCATTAACCAAATATCTACAGACACAACACAATTCCCTGGCCTGGTTCTGCTGTTGTGTTCCAGCATTTTTTAAAGGGAAGGGGTTAAAATAAACAGGACCAGAATTAGGGTGACAGTAGAAACACATTTACCACGCTTCAAAATTAGCTATTTTTTTTTACCCTTCAGACGCAATCTTTGATCTAGAAACTATGAAAACAAAACTGCCTTGGAGAGGAGATGCTGATGTGCTGCTGAATCCAGTTCCTTCCCACGGTGCGGTGGGTACCAGCTTTGGTTCCCCATCTGTGGATGAGAAGGTTGGTGGGCAAACAGTAGATGCATTTCATCAACATGAATCCATTAGTCCTAGGGCTTCCATTAACCCTCCTTGTGCAGGCTCGTGATGGTGAGTGGCTCCATCTGCTCCAGCTGTGTCCAGCTCCAAATCCTGCTGGTGGGGGACCTGATCAAACTCTGGAGCCAAGGGCAGCCTGAGGGACCTGTGGGGATGCTTTCATGGGGCTGGGCCAGGGCCTGTTGGTGGGGGAAGACAGCACTCCTTGTTGCATGATGTGAAATGAGTTTGGGTGAACCATACTTTGTACACTTTTGTCTGTAACACCCAGCAGCCATTCCACCTCACAGGGCAAAGCCTATGAATACACCTCAGTGTCCCACTCTGCCAGCAAAAGAGGCTGACAGATTAGTCCTGTAAGAGAAGGCAGCTGCCCGGGGGTCTTGCACAATCAGTTATCACTATCAGTGAGATAAGGTAAGCTTTATGGTCAGGTCAAGTTAACCTGGGCAAAGTCAGCGTGGACTGAAACAGTACCAGCTGCTTCCAGCGAATAGGGATAATTAGTAGCTTCTCTTACACAATAGGTATTTTGGCTTTTCCCATGTTTTAAGCGCTTGTTTCAAAAGTGTACTGGGCTGGTGGAATGAGAACAAAAGCAGTTGTGGTGGTTTTGGCTCAGCAATAACATCTGGCAGCTTGTCCTCAACTCCCTCTCCCTCAAAGAGTTTGAGAGGTTGATAAAAAGTTGACAGCTCAACAAAATTCACCTTGCCAATATTTCTTCTATAAAAGCCACACATTTTCCCCTGCAATCTCCAGTCGCTTTTAACATGAGGGGACTCATCCTTGCCCTGGTGCTCACCCTCGTGGGTAAGTCAAAGTTTCAGCAGCACTGCTGAGCTGTGGTAGTCACCTTGGTTCTGAGAAAACTGTATCTCCTTGGGGAGTTTCAGGGATATTTACAGCTCAGTTTGCTGAAACCCTTTTAAAACTTTTGCTCTGAACTATTGGATTTCTGTGCTAAAGCTCAGCAGCAGCCAGTGGGGCTGGCATGTGCTTGGTGTCAGAGATGTGAGGAGCACCCTGGAAGCTCATTACTGGTTGTTTGCCAATCAGTAGTACACTGTATAAATGGATAATTAAAATCAAGTGAGGGGTCTCACTCAGATGCTTCTCTTTTCTCCCATGCAGGAGGCCAGAAGCAGGACCTTGGTAAGTGTTCTCTGGACCCACTGAGCTGCTCCACACTGCTCTCCCACTGCTCGCAGTTGGGGTCTCACACTTTGCTGAGGTAACATCAAAATAGTCATAACAAAGCTGCTGTCTCTGCTCCATTCTTTTTTTCAACAGAGCCTGTTTTTCACACGGGGAAGACCTACCTGTATGGCTATGAGAGCTTCATCTTTCATGGGCTGCCTGACAGAGAACTAGCTAAGGCAGGGGTGAAGCTTACCTGCAAGGTGGAGATCAGCCACCTGTCTGGCAGCGACCACCTTCTCCAGGTAAATCACCATGGGCATAGGAACCCATCCACTCACCTACAGACATTCAGTTCCTACCTCTAGGCTGGCGAGATAAATGATACAGGGCTCACAGACAAGCTTAGGGTCCTTTCTAGTGCTGAGATGGCCTGGAGGTGTTTAAGGCCAGGCTGAATGAGGCACTAGTTTTAGGAGTTTCATTCCTCTCTGACCTTGTGTAGGTGTTACTCAAACAGTGTGAGGAATCAAACTTCACACACTGTTGCAATTACAGGCTCCACGTAACTTTGCTCAAGCTGCTACACCTTTAGCAACTGCAGACTGTAGTCCTGAGTAGGTTTTTAATTTGTGAAAATCTGGCCATCCTTGATCATAAATGCCTCAAATAAAATAGAACTCCAAACCCACACTATTTCTCTCTATGCAAGAACATAAGAGTGTGGGAAGTGTGAGTGCATGTGATATGAACGTGTATGCAGGCACATGTTTCCCACTAGGTAGCAGTCAAGGACTTGTCTGCAAGCTTCACAGCTTGATAAGATCAAAATTATGACAGCCACTTCCAAGGAAAAAGATATAAGCTCCACCAGAGCTTCTGAAGTTCTGAAAGCAAAATTTTGTTTTTCTGGCAGAAATCCTTCATGGAAATTGCATTTTCAAGGATGCTCCCTAGGCCCAGTACAGGAGGCCAAGGAGGAAAAATGCTCTGTGGTTTTGGACAATTGGCTTGTGTTCAGCCATGGATTGGAGGTGCCCAGTTTCTCTGTAACTACACTATTTCAGACTGATGGTGAAGAGGGTGAATTTTTTCCTAATTTAATTCACAGATTCGATCACAAAAGCTGGAGGAATTCAATGGCTTCTGGACCAGGGACCACTTCACTCCATCTCCAAGACTCACAGACACCATTGCTGCGTGCTTCAGCCAGCCCTTTAAGTTTGAATACACTGAGGGGAGAGTTGGAAGCATTTTTGCTCCTGAGGACTGTCCCATCCTGTGCACCAACCTCATAAGGGGGATTCTGAACATAATGCAGATAACCATCAAAAAGACACAAAATGTGTATGAACTACAGGAGGTTTGTTTTTTCCATTCTGATTTTACTTTTATTTCCATTATACTGTTTCAAACTAACTTGCCTGCACTAGAAATTCCTAGGAAATTTGCTTTAACCTCTTTATTCCTGTTTCAAATAGAAAGTTCAATGTGTTTAATCAATGCTCACAGGCTGGAATTGAAGGCATCTGCCAAACCAGATACATTATCCAGGATGACTACAAGAATAACCGTGCCATCATATCCAAAAGCAAGGACCTGACGGACTGCCAGAAGAAAGCAGTGAAGAACATGGGAATGGCTTACCTCCGCCCCTGCCCCACTTGCCCCCTGGTATGAGCAGCACAAAGCCCTGATCTCACACTGGGGTATAATCCTATGCTCAACACTAGTTTACCACACTGATGCCAGTAGGGTGTTTGGCTCACCTCTGCCACTTAACTCCCACCTGTTTGTGTTTCTGAGAGGGTGTCTTTGTGCTTCTAGAAAGTCAGAAAAATTAAGGGCATGGAGATATTCACTTACAAGATGAAGTACGATGACAGCGGGGTCTTGATGACATCTGCTACATCCAAGCAGATTTACCAGATCTCTCCCTTCAATGAAGCCAGCGGGGTAGCAGTCATGGAGGCAAGGTAGGCACCATCCATATCCTTAGCACAGCTGTGACTTTCATGGTCAGGAAGAGACACCTAAAACATATTTACTGTTGACTGGTGAGTTAACAACAAGCATCTGACCTTTGGGCTGGTGCTTCATCCCCAAAGCATCCTTTTGGGATGTCCATCCAGGTCCTGTGTCCTGCCATTTGAGGGTTTTCCTAGGGCCACTGAAACATTTCACCAACCTCTCGGAGACTTTCTCAAATTCTGATTAAACCTCTTTCCAGTCTTACAGCATTTATAGATAATCCTGAGACATTAGTGTGACTAGCAGGTCAAGAGAGGTGATTTTACCCCTCTAATCAGCTCTGTTGAGGCCTCACTTGGACTTTTGTGTCCAGTTCTGGAGCCCTCAACATAAGAAAGACACTGGTCTGCTGGAGCAGGTCCAGAGAAAGGTCATAAGGATGATGAGAGGGCTGGAGCACCTCCCTTATGAGAAAAAGCTGAAGGAGTTGGGGTTGTTCATCCGGGAGAAGAGAAGGCTTGGATGGGATCTCATAGTAGCTTCTCCATACCTGAAGGGGGCTATAGAAAGGCTGGGGTAGGGCTTTCTAATAGGATATGTGATGGCAGGACTAGGAATAATGTATGTAAATTGGAAGAGGGGAGATTCAGGCTGGAGATAAGAAAGCAATTCTTTACTGTGAGGGTGGTGAGACACTGGAACAGGTTGCCTGGAGAGGCTGTGGATGCTCCCTCTCTGGAGATGTTTAAGGCCAGGCTGGATTAGGCCTTGAGCAGCCTGGTCTAGTGGGAGGTGTCCCTTCCTGTGGCAGGGGGGTTGTAACTAGATGATCTTTAAGGTCCCTTCCAACAGAATCCATTCTATGATTAATAAAAGGAGAAGAGTGTGATGAATTTGTGGTCAGCGGGGTTCCTGCTGGGCACCCCTCTGTCTGCTCCAACCACTGTATGGGTTCTCCATGCATAAAAAATGAAGGCTTAGGTGGTTAAAGGCTACTGATGCACTTCCTTCTTTCTCTTGAAGACAAGAACTGTCTTTGGTCAACATTAAACAGACTTCCATCAGTGCACCAAAAGCTCAGCTGCAAAACCAGGGGAGTCTTCACTATCACTTCTCAGGAGAGCTAGTCCAGATGCCAATTCCTCTATTAAGGATTAAAAATCCAGATTTACAGGTATCAGAGGCTTTCTTTTCACACTCTTCCATTATTTATAATGTTAACAGATCATCACATAATTCTTTTAGACATGGTTCCTTCCAACTGTCTGTTTTTTTCCCCACAGTTAACAGAAACACTGCGACAATTAGTTCAGAAAAATGAGAAAGGAGACTCTAAAGAAGCTTCAGCCAAGTTCTTACAAATGGTCCAGCTTTTTCGTGTATTGACCCTTGATCAAATCGAGTCTCTGTGGCAACAGTTTGCCAGTGACCCTCCCTGCAGGTAACTATTGCCTTCAGCCAGGATTTCACATCAGAAGCACACTGGGAAAAATGGGAAAAATGAATCCTCCTCTCCCTGGCAGACCCTGGTTCCTGAGTGCCATCTGTGCTGCTGGAACTGCTGACACATTCAGATTCCTGAAACAAAGAATTCACGATGGGAAACTGAGCTACTGGGAAGCAGCTGCAGCTCTCCCTCTCGCCTTCCATTTCGTTACACCCAGCAACCAAACCCTACAAGTTGCCTCAGTGAGTACAAACCATTTCTCCTCCTATTTTGCTCACTCCTTTCTAAAAGATTGAGAAAGATGGAGTGTAATCTAAAGGATTACAAGTGAAAGATAGAGTGTATTCCCTTCTAAGTTTGTAGAATGTCAAGTATTAATAAAAAATGGTAGATGTTTTAGAAAACATTACCCAACACTTGTCAATATTTTTAATGGCTTTGATAATTGATGTTTAAAGCCACAAATATTAAGAAAATTGCTCATAATTTCTTTTTGACAAAATATATTAAAAAAAATAAACAGACTCAAGTGTTTATCGTAACCAAAATCTAAGGTACATCATACACCTGGAGCTAGTCCATTTATTTTTATTTTAGCAGAGTGAAAAGCATTAGATTTAATTTCTGAAAAATAGTAATGAGACGTCTAAAGTAATTTTATGTATCTCTCAAATGTAATTTCCACTAAATACCAACTCTAATTATTAGAAGCATGAAAGATTGCTATGTCTTTCTTCTGCAGACTTTCCTGACCTGTCCCCAAGTCCTGAAAGCATCAATGCATAGAACACTTGTTTACTTAGGATATGGTAGCATGGTAAATAAATACTGTGCTCAGACTTCAAATTGTCCAAATGAACTGCTACAGGTAAGTAACTCTCATTCCTTAATCATCAGGGGTGAAGAAATTTGCAAAAATGCTTCTAATATAGCTCTCATGATGCTGGCAGTTAGGTAAATCACTGTTTACGTGCCTCACTCTTAGTTGTGATCACCTGCAAAATTACAAATGGAATGAAAAACTGAGCTGATGCCTTTGAAAAATCTGGTCTTAGAAGTATGGAATTTCAAATTTAAGTGGTAGGAGACTGTGAGGTTAATTGATCCTGAAGCAACCTGAAACTGAGTTTAGATGTGGCAAATTTAGGATTAAAGCAAAATCACTATGATTCTTCTCTCTACTTTTACATTAGGTAGAGCATTCATTAAAAAAATCCAATCTACTCAAAAGGCACTAAATTGTGAACACTTGCAATGATTTAGATATATCACAGGCAAGGGCTTACTAAAAGGCTGCTCTTGAACTTGAAACAGACTCTCTAGTGCAGGCATCCACCTAGAATTATCTCCTACGCTCAGACTCAGACACAGTGTAAAATCAATTAAAACATTGTATATGAAGAACACCAAGTTTGCCTTGATGTTCCATGTTTGGCATCCTGATAATGATGATGAGATTTTTACTGGGAGAAAAATCTGAACAGCTTTACCTGGGGCTCTGCAGCAGTAGTTGTTTTACTTGCCATGGCAAGGTATATCTTTAAGCATTATTATCTGACAATATTAACACAGCCAACTCTGTTTTCAGCCACTCCATGACCTTGCTATTGAAGCCATCAACAAAGGTGTCACCAAAGACATGGCCTTGGCCCTGAAAGCCATCGGGAATGCAGGAGAGCCAGCCAGTATCAAACGCATCCTGAGGTTTTTGCCAACATTTTCCTTGGCTGCAGCTTCATTATCAAACCAAATTCATGTTGATGCCCTGTTGGCCTTGAGGAAAATTTCCAGAAAAGACCCTGCAAAAGTAATTGAAATTCTTATTTATCAAATGTCTCAGAGAGTATGGTTTGGGTTGACATAGTTATTCGGGAAAAATCATAGAATGGTTTGGGTTGGAAGAGACCTTAAAGACCATCTAGTTCCAAGCCCCTGGCATCAGGTAATTTTAGAAGCTCTGGGCAGATTTCTCAGTTACTGGTATTGCTTTTTCCCACACTGTTGATTCCTGACAGCACCCTGTCTTTTTTGATATTCCAGGAAAGAGGTTGCTTTTGTCTCTGTAACATTGGGACTGTTACTAATGGCTGTTTATTCCAGCAGCATCTTAATTTTCAGTAGCAGGTCCCATGCTCTGTTTTTGGTTTTGTTCTCCATTCACTACAGGTCACACAGGCACAGTTTAGGAACCAACCACCTCTCGATGAAAAGTTATGAAGTACTCACAGGGTGTATTTACCTCCTCCAGGTAAGGGAGGTCTCCCTCCAGGTCTTTATGGACCACAGACTCGCTCCTAACGTCCGAATGGTGGCTTGTGTTGTCCTCTTTGAAACCAAGCCTGCTCTTCCAACTGTCACAACCATGGCCAGCTCGCTGCTGAAGGAGCCCAGCTTACAAGTGGCCAGTTTCACATATTCACACATGAAGGCTTTGGCAGTAGGCAGGATCCCACAGCTCTATAATCTGTAAGTATCACAGAACCATAGGAAGGGCAGAAGTACATTTTTAATGCACTTTTTTTTTCTTGCAGTTTTCTAAGAATTTGGTTACAGGTGACTCTCTTCATATGAATTTAACTCATGTTTTTTACTCAGATCTGCTGCTTGCAACGTTGCTATTAAACTGCTGAGCCCCAGGCTGGACAGGCTGAGCTATCGTTACAGCAAGGTCATTCACTTTGGAGATTACTCCTGTGAGTACCAGATGTCCTGACCTCTGTCTTGTTCCATGATCCAAAATCCAACCACAGGCTGTGAGTTTAGTGCGCCCTTGAAACAGAAAATGCACAAGAGCCTTCTAAGATGCAAAATACCCTGAGCCTCTGGGAATAGTAGAGCCTGTACCTGGTTTTAGGCTCCCTTCTTCTGTCACTGTGGTTGTGCTGACTCTGCCCTCTTGTGGTTGCAGACGTGGGAACCTGTGGAACTGAATCCTGGCAGAACACCCTGTGACCTACTACAGCACATACCTGAGATGTTTTACATGCCCCAGACACTTCGAAGACCTAATCAAAATCTCTGCTTTTTATTCCTATCGCAGCTCAGTACCAGGCTGGTGCCATTTGGAGGGTCTATCTAATGAATGGTCCCAGCACTGTGTTTCCATCTGATATAATCACAAAAATAAGAGGGTATTATGCAAATACTGCAGTGGATTTTATTGAAGTAAGTATTTCATTAGAACATCTGGCTAGATCCAAGCCAGGTACACATGGCATTACTTGTTGAGCCATTTGGAGACCAGGATGTGGTGCTCAATTCAATCTCTAGCTGTGAAGGTAGATTTGAATAAGAAAATTAAGATTATCATTATTATTTTACTTGTGTTTCTTCTTGTATTTGGGCTTCTTGACACATACCCTCATCGATTAATACATTCAGTACAGGCATGATATCTAGAAGAGCAGAGGAACACTTACACAGCAGACCATTGATCTACCTACCTGAAGTCTCATAGCACCTAGGGTATTTTGCATAAGTACAGGGCAAAAGCATCTGAAATTAAATTTCAGCCTTCAATGCAGCCAAGACAGCATGAAGCTCCATGTAACAGCGTGCAGACTTCTTGTGCAAGCTTTGCAGCCTGGGATGAGCTCTTCCCTGCCCTAAAATTATCCCCGCTGACTAATTCAAAGCTGGCTCAGCATGTTCTCAGCATCCCTAGCCATAGCCTACAGCCATCTGCCAGGTAGACAAAGCCTTATAAGTGCAATGGCTTTCTGAATTATGTATTTAGAGTGACCTCAGTGAATGCAATATTCAGTACAAAGGTTTTCTGGGCTCTCTTGTACTTGGGCTGTGTTTTCTACAGGTGGCTCTTCGGTCACAAAGCCTGACTGAGCTTATCAGAAAGGAGAATATTCCCTTTGCCACATATGATACACATAAGACACTGAAGGAACTCAGTAAAAAGGTATGTCTCCTCACTCACTTCTGGCCTATTTGTAACACACAGCTCCTGCCAGCCTCAGAGTTGCATCACCCACCCACCCACCTGCTGAGCAGTCCCTTTGATGTTTCAGTCAAAAAGCAGTCAGCCACCTGTTTGGTCATGGAAAGATGTACTCACCTTCACTTCTGCTGTCAATAGTTGCCACCTTAGCATTCAACATGCGTCAGCCTTTAATGTACAGTACAAAAGATTATGGTGTTGGTAGCCAAAGTTCATGTGTTTTAAAGTGTATGTTAAAAGGCAGTAAGTGCTTAGTCTTCTCTTTCAAAATAATCCTCCAATAAGATTTTTATCTGCGAGTCCTCAGGTGTCACCTACTTCTAGGAGTAGGAAAAGTTATGAAGTCCTCACTTCATCCCTTGCATGGGAAAGTTCCCACTGAAGTCAGTTATGCAACCCAAGAAAGGCCATGTTGGTTCAGACCAACAGTAAGATGTCTATTAGTTCTTGGCTATGAAACCATGATTAGCATCCTTCAGATGGGATCTACTCTTTGCTGATACATGACAGTATTTGAAGCAACATAATTACCACTTTTCTTTTTCCCCATCCCTCCTTGCCACTACAGCTTCTGGGGTGGAAACAACTGTCTACCGAAGACCCTCTGGTGTCTACTTATCTCAAAGTCTGGGGTCATGAGATTGCCTTTGTGGACATTGATGAGAATGCCATTCGTCAGACCATGATGGTACTGCCACACCTGCTGTCTTTTTTGTCTGAAGTTTCCCTTTCTCATCTCTTCTTACTTATCTAACTTGTTTCTCTGCTTTCAGAGTCTAACTGGACCATCAAACTTGCAGACGGTAGTGAAAGAAGTCCAGAGAGGCACTTCAGGCCAATGGACTCTGCCAGCCATGGTGGCTGAGCTGCGGCACATTGTCCCCACAGTGGTGGGTCTGCCTCTGGAGCTCAGTCTGTGCAGTGTTGTGCTGGCTCAGGCTGCAGCAGACGGTGAGTTTGGGATTCCAGACTGAACAGTTTGGGGAATCTGAATTTAATTTTAAATGAAATCTCTGTGTCAATTAGGTGTGAAATTAAATCTCTCTATAATCTTGAAAAACACTCTTGTAATGTGGAAATATCAGTCAGTGCTCAAGGACCTCCAAAGGGGCTGAGAAGTAATTAGCATGTTTCACCTTGGACAAATGTGTGTAACACTGGCCTGTAGTAGCCATCTTTAAATTATTGTGGAAAGTACTTCAAAATGTAAAAGCACTACCCATGTGTAAACTGATGTGCTTATTGACAACCCTATCTCCAGCATTCACTGCTTATCTATTCCTACAACTGCTGTTTGTCTTTTGCAGTGGATATACAGATGTCACCACCATTACCTGATGATTTCACACCTTCACAGTTGCTGAAAACCAACATAGATATTCATGCTGACATCAAGCCAAAGTAAGAATTTCATATATTTTCACATGCACGCATATGCCACAAAGGTGATGAAAGGACTGGAGCACCTCCCTTATGAAGACAGGCTGAAGGAGTTGGGGTTGCTCAGCCTGGAGAAAAGCAGGCTGGGGGGGAGGGAGCCGATAGTAGCTTCTCAATACCTGAAGGGGGCCTACATAAAAGCTGGGGCGGGACTTCTTAATAGGGTACAGGATGACAGGACTAGGAGTAATGGACACCAATTGGAAGAGGGGGGAGACCTGGTACAAGCTTCGAGGATTTGAGAAGTTAAAGGGGAAATGTGCCTGGATCCTCAAATGCAACAGTACTAATAACAACAGTAATTATCATAATAGTAGTGATAATGTTAATTAATAACTAGACACAATCTGAAGGCAGAAAAGATTCTGGCATAAGCTTTTCTTCACACAATGTAGCAGTGACAAAACCCCAAAAGGGTCCATGTGAGCTTTATCAGATAAATTCCTGTGCCTTTTCCAGGGCACTTTACCCTTTTTTTTTTTTTAATCATGTTTATCTCTCTGCCCATCAGTAGTGCCTCTTACAATAAAAAGAACAGCATGAAAGTGCAGTTTTGCATTTCAAAGTCAAATATGTGCATATTAATCTGTAATTATGCATGCTTTTATTTCCACTCTTTCAGAGCATATTTTCATATGATGGCAATGATGGGGATTAACACGCAATACCTTCAGAGTGGGCTTGAATTTCATGCAGAGTTCAGTGTGAACACTGCAATGAAATTTGATGCCAGGATAAATATGGCAGAGAAAAATATGAAGATTGAAACACCTTCCTGCCATCGGGATGTTGAGATCGCAGCTGTGAGGTACAGAAGAGCTTGTTGCATTTTTGCTTGTGGCATGTCACTGATTGTGAGCTCCCAGCTTCATGAGCATGCAATTCTTTGCTAGGCTCTGCCCTACCCTAGCAGCCACTTGGAGCTTTGCATTGCCTTTTATCTACCAGCAAAGGAAGGTAAATAAATCAGGTGCTACTTATGTGCCATTTATCACCTCCACAGGAGTGAAGCTTATGCTATTTCAAGGAATATGGAAAAAGTAGATTCTGAAAAGAAATCCCAGATTCTCCCCACAGGAGAAGTACCAAGTACCTCTGACCAGCCATTCCAGCCATCAGAAAGTTCTTCAAGACCTGGCAGCTGGAAGGTATGGAGTTCTCTTGCCATCTGCACTTCAGGCAGGTAGAGAACAGAGAGCTCCTCAGAGCACCCCCAACCCAGCAGCTAGCTCACCAGATCACAAACACAGACACTGGGACATTCAGCAGGTGCCTGACATGTCCCTAACTGAGCCTAACGTAAGTCCCACTGTGTTCAGGACATGATCATTCACAGTTTGCTCACTCTCATCATCTCAGGGAAGTAGGGTTGCTTAGACAGTACATCTTCCTGCTTCTTTACAGTAAAGGGGAAGGCATGTGAAAGTCATATATTTTCCACAATTGCCCTTTTCCTCCACCAGCCAGAGCAATGTGGAAAACATGGCTCTTGGACAAGATACAAATTTTTCCCTACCAAATCCTGAGGTAATCCCTGCAGCTCCTGAGGCTGGCACAGGAAGGATGTGCTGACTTGCAGTAATCCCTGTAGCCCAAAACTAATACAGAGAAATGGTGCCTCTGAACTGTGCTTATGAAACACTGGCTGGGAAAGGCTGGCCAGGAAAGCTTTCCTCTTCCACAAGGCACACTGGAAGGAAAGCTCACTGCCTACAGTGCTTGGATTTCTCCTGCCTTACTTAAGAAAGGACTGTCATCATTCTCATTAACAGGAAGAAGGATTTAGGACCTGTTTTTGTTATGTGATGTGAAAGCATCTTCATTTACCATATTTTTGTTTAATGCAGCAAAGTGATATTGCTAATGAGACACACAAAGGCCACCAGCAAGGTTCAGAAGAGGCACATCACCACACCCATGTTTTCTGCAGAAAATTTGAGAGTTTGGGATGTTCTTCTTGTCTCAGCCTGAAGTCACAAAGTTCTGCTTTCATAAGGAAAACTTACCTACACAAATTACTTGGAGAATTTGAAGGCAAAATATTTTTGAAGCCAGGTACAGTTCCAACAGCAAACTTTTTTGTCAACCTCTGCGAATGCTGCTCATGTGGCAAGACCCTGGAATGTAATTATCTTGACTTTGTTTCATGCAGATGCCGATACTGACAAAATACAACTGGAAGTTCAGGCAGGATCCAAAGCAGCCTCCAAAATAATGGATGCAGCAAGTTCAGGTTCTAAGGAAGAGGATAAACCATCTCTGTACAAGGAAATAAAAGCTAAACTGAAGAAGATTCTGGGTATTGAAAAGGTATTCCAGGTAAGAAACTCTGAGCATCAGAGAGGGAAATGTTCTCCTATAAATGAAGCCAGGAGTTTCCAGTGTGGAGAACTGGCATGGGAAAGCAAGGATTTTGGCTGGGAGGAACTAAGAGTTCTGGTGCCATTTCTGCAGGGTGGGAGGCCAGGAAGCTGTTTCCTTGATAGCCTGTAGTGAACAGCGTGCCTGACACAGTGCTACAGAGCAAGCTATAAATTTGTAACACTTTGAACTGTTTTTTGGAGGTTACAAATAAAACACGGCGCCGTACAAAACGCATTCAGAGAGAAGAGGAGACTACAGTTACCCATCTCAGTGCATCCTCCTTCTCCAGCTGGTCCTCTTCTTCCTCTGCTGTTGGCAAAGAGCCTGGCAATGAACACATGAAAGATGAAGTGAGGCGATCTAGAAAGAAGCGTGGCAGCAGCAGCAGTGACAGCTCCACCAGCAGTGAAATCTGCACCAGCAGTGGAGAAGACTCTAGAGACAGGCATTGCAGTGGGACCAGAGAACTTTCCAACCAACAGGTAATTCACCTATTTTTGTATTTCTTGGAGTGAATGTTTTTTGTGAATCCAGAATCTGTGCCCACAGAGCATGGACCAAAGCATGAGAAAACAATCTGTTGAGGGTAGCTGTAGGCTGCAGGATTTATGAAATAAACACTGGGCAGAGCTTTTTCTTCCTTTTAACCTCCCTGTTTCTCTGAAGCATTTCAGTTTTGAAGTTTCACATTTCAGAAGATTTCACTTGAAAATACTTTTTTTTTAATATATAATTGATTTTGTTTTGCCTTTTTTTCCATATGGATTTCTTAACTTTTTAATGCATTTGTTGAAAGTTAGTTCAATGTTTTCATCTGTTGTCTATTTTCACAGGCAATTCGACCCATTTACCAGTTTTGGTTCAAGCCAGCAGACGAACAGGTACATTTACTGCTTGTACTGTGAGCACGGCCCACAACTGCCCCCAGTAGCTTTGCAGCAGCTAGAGCTCAATTCTCTGAGAATAAAAACACAAGGAATTAATTCTGCAACAACTTCTAATGGTAAACACGTTGCTTCAAAGTGGTGACTCTCTTTTTCTGAAGGACCCAGGAAAGGAAGTCCTGAACAGCAGCATCAGCTCTTCAGCTAGTGATGAAGATGTCTCTACAAATATGTCTCAGGTGAGAATTTGAAAGAAATAAAACCATTTACTTTGGATTTCCAAAGAATAGGAAAAATATGGTGATTTAGCATATTAGATAATTAATAGAAAGAAAATGGATTGGTTACTGTTTCATAAAGGTGAGCACATTGGATAGCTGTTGGATTTCTGTGTATGCTGAATTGTGTTACTTGGTAAATAATTCCCTATAAAAATGAAACTTTCCAAATCCTGACCTGCTTGATCAGAAACTGGTTTGGGGTATAATTTGCATTGCATAGCTCTGTGTAAAAGTTCAGGTCTCCACTGCCAAGTACTTCATGTCAGCAGCATCATACAAGGCCTTTAAGAGCTTGATTTTACAGTACTGCTCCATCTTTGAGCACAATCCAGTGTTCATTCAGGAATGGCAGCTTGGTACAAAGTTATTAACGGCACCTGGCCTTTTTGTAAGGACAGATGGAATCTAAAGCAGATTTCACCAAAGGAAAATTTCACACTTTTCAGATAATCGCCTGCTTTGCCTACAAAAAGAGCAAACCTTATCTTGCTGAGGCACCTCCTTCTGCACTACCTACTATCAGGTGTTAATGCAAGCAGCTTGCAGAAATAAAGGCAGCCAGATCTACCTTCTCCCTCATGCATTTTCATGTTACTTGAATTCACCTCTCTTATCCATTTTTTTACCACATTACTACTTTCCTGAACTCTTCCCAGTCTTCCCTAGTGCTCTCACCATGTACACCACCTTCCTCAGCCTTGCTCTTTCTCCATTTTCCCCTAAGCCCTCACCAGCTATGTCTCACTTAATCGCTTTTTGGGTCTCTGCCCCTTGGACCCAGCAACACAGGGAGAACCTGCTGCAACTTACCTCATCCTGCCTCTTTCTCCTGGTCAGCTGGGAACCCCTGTCTCACAGCTCAGGCAGGGCAGTCTCAGATGGATCAGATACTGCTGCTGGGCACAAGGCTCCGTCTTTGAATGGGAACCTCATGCAAGTACCACTCTTTGGACTGTCATTGCAAATTACTGTGTTTCAAACAGGTGACTAAATGAATTTTATGAGAAAGACTATCAGTCAATCTACAGGTTCACAGAATCACAGAATGTCGGGGATTGGAAGGGACTTCAAGAGATCATCTAGTCCAATCCCCCTGCCAGAGCAGGAACACCTAGAGAAGGTCACACAGGAAGGAGTCCAGGCAGGGTTTGAATGTCTCCAGAGAAGGAGACTCCACAACCTCTGTAGGCAGCCTATTCCAGTGTTGTGTCACCATCACTGTGAAGTTTTTTCTTACATTTCTCTGAAAGAGAGTAGTACTGTACTGGGTTATACTGGTTCTTTATACTCTAAGGTCCTACTCCATACCTCCTTTTATTACTCTGAAATTACTTGACAGAAAGATTCACGATGCTACTATTTTACTCGCAAAGGTTACAACAGCTCTCCCTTGAAAGAGCATGGCAAAACTACATATGAACTGAATATATAAAGTGACGAACTATGATGCCATCCCATGTTTTACGTAAAAGGATACTTTAATTGAAACTTTTCCTTTACAAACATTTTTTATCTGTGGTTTTAACATAATGTTTTTAATGCTTTGTTTATATATTTGGTCTCTGTTTCCTCTCAATTGACTTCAGCCTGAATTCCTGGGCGACAGCAGGCCTCCAGTGCTGGCTGCAGTCCTTCGTGCCATCCACAGGAATGAGCAGCCAACAGGATTACATCTTGTGCTGTACGCAGACATTCAACCCTCCAGACCCAGGGTACAGATGTTTGTTTCCAGCATCCCAGGATCAAGTAGATGGAAACTCTGTGCAGATGCTTCACTAAGAAATCCCCATAAAGTATCAGTAAGTTTAAAATAATAATCAACTCAAATATAAATTAACTACAATGGCCTGATTATGTCCTATACTAAAATACGTGCATTTCCCTCTACTAGGGTTCTCTTAAATGGGGCAAAGATTGCCAGGACTACCACATCGCTACTCAGATTTCAACTGGGCAATTTGCTGCTCATCCAGCTGTGCAGATGAAGCTGGAGTGGCCCAAAGTACCTTCAGTAGTCCGATTTACTGCAAAATGGTGAGATTTTTACTTGAGTTTTTGCAAAATTCACCCAAGTCAGTGGTCCAGATAACTGAAGATTCAGTCCTGCAATTTCAGGACAGGGAATATTCTCCTCAATCAATTTGGTGTTAAAAAATCAGATAACATGTGTCTGTTTTTTCTGTGTATTCATTCCCTCAAAGCACAGCACATTTTAGTTTATAGAGAAACAAAGGGTATGAGGGAATTCACCAAACTGTAGTCTTTTGAAGTGCCCTAATTCGGAAACTGATCTCCTGATGCTTCTGAATGGATGGAGGCTCAGAGCAGAAGCCTAATCTTGGCTGTCTGAAGGAGTCCACTACTTACTAACTGCATAGGGAAAGTAATTTCCTAACTCAAGCACCTTATCTCCAGCTTCTGAAGAGGGTGATAGAAATGCTTCCTGTAAGGCTTATTACACAAAAAATAAATGTTTTTGGACACCATAAGAAAACTCTAACTGCTGGATTCAGTTCACATATGTATCTATCCGTATACATTCAGTATCTATTGCATTCATTCATTCACTATGTTCACACATATATTTGCCTACAATATCATATAGATCCATATCAAAGCCTAATTTCAATTCATAGTGCTATCGAAATAGAGACACCTATAATGATTCACTCCCATAAATATGCATGCAACATAATCTTGTTAAAGATGATTTGGCTAGCATATGTCTACTGAGAAGGATAATGTTTTATATGAGATTGAATTACCTGAAGTGCTGTTATCGGCCCTTACTATAAGCACTGAAGCCTGGAGCAAAGCCAAAGAACTCAGCTCTGTTCTGCTCTGAGGCTATGTCTTTTTTTAAAGGAATATTTTCTGTGTTTCTCTATTTGGTCCAAAACCTGTAAGGGATTTTGATCACTGAGATCCTTCCATCAACCCATCAACAATTTTAGTGGGTCAAGGATCCTTGCTAGAAGTTACTGCTGCAAGAGTACTGCTGCAACAGCATACATTAGTATGATGTTATCAAATTTTTTAGACTTTTATTACTTTAGGTTTTATGTTAACAGTGTCTAATTTTAACCTTTGAATGTTTTTTAAACAATTTGACAAAGCTTTGCTTCTCATGTCACTCCATTACCCAGCCTCTTGCAGATATTAACAGTTAAAAACTGCCTGCCTCCTCTCCCAAACATAGCACCATCTGTTACTAAACCCTGAGACAAAATGTGTCTAACACTGAATGTATATTTTCTTACAGGGATATCGTGATCTGAAAAAATTATGACTTTTTTCTTCATTATTGACTTCTTTTCCAGGTTGTACTCATTTCTTCCAGGAGTTGCGTATCTGCTTGGCTATTACCAAAGGCAACAGCACAGTCCCTCTCACCAGGCAACCTTGGTTGTGGCTCTGACATCTGCAAGAACCTGTGATATTGTCCTCAAGCTGCCTGAGGTATCTATTCTCATTGTCTTTTATCTCGGTGAATTCGGTACTTATGGAATCAAAGATTAATAGGGTTTTTTTTTCCTACTTGTTGTGAAGCTTATTTTTATTTATTAAACTATAAAGAAGCTCCCATCACAAGGATACTATGTTCATGCAGCTGGTTCCATTATGAAAATATCTTAGAATGTATTTCTCTTCCATGTGTAGCATGTAAAGACATAAGAGACAGATTATAAATCGTTATTATTGAATAGAACAATACTCAAAACTTCAGGAAGATTATTTTTTTCTGTATCTTTGAGATGCTAGTAAAACCAAGCTGTAGAGAAGCATGGTGGCCAAAGAGCAGCCCTCAACATACAGGCAAAGAAAGAGGATGTGTATCTCAAATAAGTTCAGACTGCAACAAAATGAGATGTACAGCTCCCTCAAAAAATGCAAACTGATGAGTACCAAATTTAATATATAGCACTGCTATTCTATAGATTCCAAATGTGTCAGAGGTAGAGCTATATCATGCTGTAGACACAGGATGTGATGTATTTTTAGCTCTGACCTAAATCTAGATTCTAATTTAGATTAAGTCAGTA
This sequence comes from Turnix velox, assembly GCA_013400935.1. Classification (NCBI taxonomy): domain Eukaryota; kingdom Metazoa; phylum Chordata; class Aves; order Charadriiformes; family Turnicidae; genus Turnix; species Turnix velox. The sequence goes on along the minus strand of VZTY01022538.1, from coordinate 93,625 downwards.
CAGTGCTTTTTGAACATAAGAGGAAAATGCCGACTCCACTCTAAGCTGTATTTTGTACTTACATTTCTGTTTGTTTTCTGACTGATTTTCAGCTCACAATTTATGACAGAGCCATCAGGCTTCCCCTCCCAGTCCCTTCAAGTCCAAGTGCACAGATTTCAACTCTACCACCCCCTGACTGGAATGCCTTTTCCCAAGCAACACTATCAGTCATTGAAAACCTTAAAGGTCAGTAAATAACTGTCTTTACAATCATAGATTTGCTTTGCAGTTTTGTACTTCTGACATAACTTGAAATTATTTTAAATTCACTTAAAACAAAAAAGGCTGGACTTCAGATAGAAAAAAAACCCCATCTGTACAAAAATCATGAGGCTATGAAGATCACAGAATCGCAGAATGTCGAGGATTGGAAGGGACCTCAAGAGATCACCTAGTCCTGTCCCCCAGCCAGAGTAGTAACACCCAAATCAGGTCACAAAAAGACATTAAAAAAAAATTACATTAGTTAGATTAAATATTCATTTGCATGCCAAACAGAGATTCAAAATACATCCATTCCCAAATGCACCCTTTTCAACTTCATTGCAGAGATTGCTCACAAAGAAAAAAATCACAGAACCTATGAGGGACATTATATTTGAGGGGCTTACTTAATGCTGTTGCATAGAAGCTAAAACAGCTTCAAAGTATAACCCATCAATTTCACCTCCTGCACTTGGTTTTGAAGGGATTATTCTTTCATTAAGGCTGTATTAAGAGCTAATCCCATTATACTTATGGGAAATTTTAAATTGAAAAGCTTTATGTAATCCTGGGATAAGGAGTCACATTTTGCTTGAAGCCAGAGGGTGAATATCATACCTATATATATTTCCTTGGTAAACACCAGCACTAGTCCCTGTTAGTTAAAAACTGCTGCAAAACAGTCATAGTAGGAATTCAAACAAAATATCACTGCCATGAAAAAGGGAGAAGTCTACTCCAGTGCATCTGTTTTTTCATCACATCTTCTACTTCTGATTCTATTTAAGTATCAATAATGGTAGCAGCTTTTTAGCAAATTTCTTCTAGCGTTAACAATACGTGAATTTCTTTTGACTACAATGAAATTACAAAAGTGACAGAGTTTCACCATCACTAGCCATGGACTGCTTCTGTCTCAATGACTGAATCATGAGTGGGTTGCACTGCTGTCTATGCACTGGCAAAGTTTTGATTTCATGTTGTCACAAATCTAGAATTCCATCTGAAGGAATCACTTTGCTTTTTATATGGGATTACATAAAATCTGAAAATTGTCTATTTTTTTTTATTACAAATCTAAAATAGAGTGTCATATAAAGTACAAAAGACTTGCTTTTGACTGATCTTCTTTCTTTTAGCTCGCTGTTCAGTTTTCCAGAATAGGATCACAACCTTTAATGGAGTTGAATTTAACTATTCGATGCCTACAAATTGCTACCATGTCTTGGTGCAGGACTGTAGTCCAGAATTGAAATTCCTGGTGATGATGAAAAGACCAGAAGAGTCTGCTGACCTTACAGCAATAAGTGTCAGACTTGCCAGACAGTAAGTAACTGCAAACTTAATGGTGAATAGATGTCAAGATGAATGTGCAATGAATGTGAATGTGATTGGTACTATCATTAGACTCATGCTAGTATCATTAGTCCATGGCAAGGTATCTAGGAATGTCACTGGGATTTGAGACATTGTCTTTCAAAAGTGCTTTTGCAGTTTATCTGAGGTTCACAGTAACCCTAACTCTTTAGTCCTGAAAATTCTTCATTAATTTGTCAGCATTAAACCATCCAATTTCAGTTCTTAGTAATTAGGTAGTGACATAAACTATAAATCCAGAAGGGACTTCTGTAATCATTTAGTCTGGCCTCCAACACTAAGCTAATAATTAGAGAACAAATCAGTACCCACAATCATCTCAGCAGAGATGCTGAGAAGTGGACATGGCTACAAAGGGAATTACTTATCCCAGATTAGAGTCCTTAGATGGTTCATAACATTCTAATCTATTTAAAATTAATTTAAGACATACTTGGCTTCAATCTTGGAGCAATAACCTCTGCCATCACAGGCTGTCCTTTAAAGCTGTAGTCTGATACTCTAAACTGTATGAGATTATGCTTACTAAAATCATTGTAGGGAGTATTCTTCAAAGCTCATATATATGCTTTGATCTGCAATGTTTCATTACAAGTAATTATTTATTTCTGAAAACTGTGCCCAACTGTGCCATAATGTCAGAGAAACAGAGAGAAACTAGTATGCCGTGCACCTGTTTTGTGGAAGAACAGAGGGATGCTTGTTTTATGGACTGCCTTTGGTAATAAAGACATTCCTCATCAGTGCTTCATTCATTTTAATTTGATACAACTCCATGGATGTGCTTTTGATGGGCTTGAGCTGGAAATGTAAAGCACCTTCAATTTATGCAGACTTAGCAGCAATTACACTGATCAGCAACAAGGGTCCCTGTAGGCAGCTGTTTTCCTGCCTGAGCTGTGGCCACACACAGACACGCAAGGAGGATTAAAGCTGGGCAAAGGTGTATTTTGAGCAGCTCTCCTGTCACGCTTTCTGGGGCCTCTCAATATTCCTCCTAAAGGGTTGAAGGTGTGTTATGAGCATCTCACAGTGTTGCTTCTATTAGGGCCACAAATTCTGAGCTGTGTGGGGTAAAGGAGAAGCACATTATACTCATAATAATATCTAATACTATACTTATTTCCTTTACTTAAAGTGAGGTTGACATGTATGTTTCCAATGGACTCATTCAGTTGAAGATTAATGGTGTTAAAGTCTCAATAGATGCTCCATACACATCTAATTCTGGTAAGAGGCTCATCTTTATATTTGATTGAAACTTTTCTGATCTTTAAAAGGAGATGTCATCCTGCAAACACCTTTCAAGATAACGATCAAACCTGAGAAACAATTGTGTGCTTTTAACATACCTTTATGCTTGCCTTTCTAGAGGTTGTCAAGAAAGGTGAGCAAAGAGATGCTGATCAGAGTATCAGGGATTGGAAGGGACCTCAAAGATCATCTAGTCAAATCTCCCTGACAGAGCTGGAACGCCTAGATCAGGTCACAGAGGAACCTCTCCAAGCAGGCTTTGAATGTCTGCAGAGAATGAGACACCACACCCTCTCTGGGCAGCCTGTGCCACTGTTCTGTCACCCTCACCATGAAAAAGCTATTTCTTCCATTTATGTGGACCCCCCTGTGTTCCAGCTTGCACCCATTGCTCCTTGCCCTACCATTGAATGTCACTGGGAAGAGCCTGGATCCATCCTCCTGACACTTGCTCTTTATATATTTATAGACATTAATGAGGTCACCCTCAGTCTCCTCCAAGCTAAAGCAACCCAGCTCCCCCAGCCTTTCATCATAAGGAAGATGCTCCAATCCCTTCATCATCTTTGTTGCTCTGTGTATCTTTGCACAAACCAAGTAACACAGGGCTTGTGGTATCTTGTGCTGATCACAGTGACCTACAGAACAACCATGGCCACCATTGTGAAAGGGCTTCAATTTGTTCCAGGGCAGGGACAAAAGCAGGAAATGGTCCTTCTCATTTCCTCCATCTCTTTCAAGATACTTTAAAATCTGCATTAAGTCCCCAGGAATTTCACAGTTTGTTTCAGGTTGGACCCAAAATCGATTACTTCCTTTTAAAAGAAATCCCTTTTTGCTCTTTTGTTGCAGAAGCAAGCATGGTGATCAGCAGGGAACAGGAAGGTCTGTCAGTAAAAGCTCTGGATTATGGCATAGATAATCTATACTATGACGGACATAGACTTGAGGTACTTTGAAAACTTATTTTCAGTGGGTTAATATTTAGAAGAGAAACATTTTACTGAATATCTCTTTTATTTCCACAAAGATTAAGATTGCTTTCTGGATGGCTGGAAAAACATGTGGTATTTGTGGAAAATACGATGCTGAGAAGGAAAGGGAATATCAAATGCCCAGTGGATACTTAGCTAAAGATGCAGTAAGTTTTGGTCAGTCCTGGATCATCTCAGAAGACCCCTGTGCTGGAGGTACTAAGATTCTAATATTTTTCTCTAACTTTATTCTGTTAATTCCCGGCTTTTTAATTTTGAAGAAAAAAAAAAAAGTAGTAAAATCTAGCCCTGAGTATCAAATTAGAAGGCATTTGAGGTGGGAAATACCCGTTTTTCATTTCCTCAGGCTGAAGATGAGCCCCTTCAACCTAGGAAGGGTTTTTTATTAATATCAAGGTCCTGTGTAAAAGCAAAATGAAGGTATTGATAACATTATGGTACACAGCATTTTGTGTGGAACTCATCCCTCTGGGCATGTGGTAGCATTTTTGGAATATATTCTTAGATCATGTTTCCCTAGGGGGACTGGTTGAGGAAAGCTTGGGTCACAGAGGCTCATGGACTCAACTGATGTGATGCTAGGCACAGTGCAGAGATGGATACACAGTGTAGAGTGTCTAGATGCCACTACTGCCCCAAAATGAAGTTTGGGTGAAGATGAGTGTCACTTGACTGAGGGTTTCACATGGATCTTTTTGGATTTGGACACTTATGTCCTGCCTAGACCTCATTTGGCAATGGTATGTCCACATGCCCCACTCTCCCACAGCCTACACCTTTGATAGAAAACCAACTCACTTCACAGAACCACAGATGTCAGGGATAGGAAGGGACCTCAAGAGATCATCTAGTTCAATTCCCCTGCCAGAACAGGAACACCTAAACTAGGTCACACAGTAATGTGTCCACTTCAACCACTTTCAGGCAGCTTGTGTCACTTGGTACATCCATTGTTTTGCATTGTTGCTAATTCTACAAATGTAGCCCAAAAATTATAAATTCAGTAGGTGACTTTAAGAGAAGTAATGTTTTACAGCTTGCAAGCTGCAGCGCAAGTTTGTCAAAATTGAGAAGGCAACTGCATTTGAGAAGGCAGCAAAATGCTTCTCCGTGGAGCCTGTCCTCCACTGCGTCGAGGGATGTTCTGCCACAACAACAGTTCCTGTCTCCGTGGGCTTCCACTGCGTGCCCCTCGGTGAGTCTGCACACGCGGTCCTCATACTCAGCACGGCCCGTGTGTCCCACTGCCACTCCGGGGTTGACGGGTACCTGCACATGACTCCCTCCCTGCATAAAACCCCCCTCATTCCTTGTCTCATTGACAGACTCGTCTCTCGACATGGAAGGCCAGATGAGGCTAGACCAGAAATCCGAGGACGTCGTGACCACGGTCCCCGCTCACACGGCGTGCTCGTGTCAGCAGCAGCCTTGCCCGGCCTGAGGCCCCGCTTAGCACCGCCCCGTCCCGCCCCCATCTTTCCCTCAGACTATGCCCGTGCCCCGCGGCCACGGGTGGTCTGGCCACCTCGGACAAGGCCCCGTCCCTTTCAGGAGAGCCTTTTTCTCTCCTTATCGCACATCTCGTCAATCATTCTGGACACCTTCCATCGGGTTTGGTCTCTTAATAAACAGTTGTTCGGCAACAGCAGCCGGTCCGCCTCATTTTTCTCTGACCGAGCAGCACCCTGAAGGCGGGCCACCCCAGAGACGGCCCCCGGCTCACTGCCGCCTCCCGCGGCAACACAGCGGCGACCCGCCCGGTGGCGCCGAGACGGAAGCGGTGACCGGCCATGGGGGGGGTGTGGGGCGGCTGGCTGCTGCTGCTCGGCTTCCTGCAGCTGCTGGGCGGCCCCGCCGTCGCCGAGTGCCCCTGCACGGACCCGCGTCTCTGCCACCCTGTCACCGACACCCCCAGCTTCGAGGTGCGGGTCCCCCGGCTGCTCGGCCCCCCCAAACCCGCGAGAGGCCTGCGCGGTTAGCGGCGGGCTCCACACATCCTCTGCCTCGTTTTAATTGCCTGCATTAGGGTCCGGCACTTTTTTATTTTAAAAATGACAGCAGAGCCGTGATCGTGTCACTGGCTGCTTACCCCCGGGCAGCCCTGGCGGGGGTGTCGGGGCGGGGGAGAAACCACGCTGGGTAGCGTTGTAAGCGACACTTGGGGCAAATAAATCATCCCGCTGAGGAGGGTTCAGAGCTAACGAGGGTGCTTTTTACCCCTTCCCAGGTTTTCGTGTTCGATGTGGGAGGGAAAAGCTGGAAATCCTACGACTGGTCAAAAATCACGACCGTGGCAGCTTTCGGGAAGTACGATGTAGAGCTGGTGTGCTTCGCGCACTCCAGAGGGGCCAGGGTAGTACTCAAAGGTGGGTCACGTTGGGGAAACGTGGGTGTTCGTTTCATACGTAGGTAGGAACATAATCTACACAGGGCTGTAACACCTTGATGTTTCACTTGTATGCTGAGTATTAATTAAGAAGAGGGAGATTAAGGCTAGATATAAGAAATTCCTTGCTGTGAGGGTGGTGAGACACTGGAACAGTTTGCCCAGAAAGGTTGTGGATGCCCCCTCCCTTTAAGTGTTTAAGGCCAGGCTGGATGAGGCATTGAGCAACCAGGTCTAGTGGGAGGTGTCCATTCCTGTGACAGGGGGGGGTTGGAACTAGATGATTTTTAAGGTCCTTTCCAACCCAAACCATTCTATGATTCCATGAATAAGAGGATAATGCACACAGGATGATACTACCTTGACATTTGGCACATCCTGGTGTGCAGGGGATTAAAAACCAGTGGTGGCTTCTGCCACAGTAATAGCAGAAACCATTCAGGTGGTAAAGAAATGGAAGTTATCTAGCAGGGAACATCATAGCTACAGTAAAACAGGGAGGAAAGGACAATCCCGTAGGTTTGTGTCTGTGTTCTGGATGATACGTGCAGTACCCAACACTCTTCACTTAAATCAGTCCTCCTGTGACTGTGGGAAGTGGTTGAGTCTTTAAAACATGAAGACTAGGGAGCTCTGTGTAGGTACAAATGCTGATTAAAAAGACAAAGTCCATGTTGTCCATCTGTGCTTGCAGGCTGTAATCAAATTTTAGCTCTGTTGAGGCAAAAAAATGTCATCAAAGAACACAATGTGGAAAGTGACAAAGATTAAATGTAAAAGTGTGTCTATGGAAACTGTAAGTCATGTTCCCTCTGGCTGCCTGGAAATATGGATATAAATTAACTTCAAGAAAGGAAGTTTGCAGTGGCTGAAAAAGAAATTAAGTAGAAGTAAGGAGGAAAAAAGTCCCTAAGGAATTTAAACACTGCTGTCTCAAATGAAGCTTAGTAATCTCTTCTGGGGTGGGTTCTCAAAGTTCTGCTTGAGAAAAAAGTTAACCCCTTTGTATTTTAAACCAATCAGTGTGGGGAGTTTTTATTTTGTGGTTTTGTTAGTTGATTAATAAGGACAAACCTTTTCCCCTTACTACTGCTGTGCAGCAAATACATGTTAACTTTTGTCTAGGTGATGTACCTCTTAAGGAAATCGTTGATCCTGCTAAAAGAGCAGCATGGATATCCCAACAGGTGGATCTTGCAAAAAAGCAGTATATGGATGGAATTAATATAGATATAGAGCAAGAAGTTAATGAAACCTCACCTGAGTATTATGCATTGACAGAGCTTGTTAAAGAAACTACAGACTCTTTTCACAGAGAAATTCCAGGATCACAGGTAATAACATATAATAATATACAAACATTAAGTTTAACTTCATGAAATGCAAGTAGTTTTGAGAGTGTTGTTTAGTGTAAGAAAATGAAAAACATATAAATCCAAAGCATGATATTCTCATGACTGTCTAATTATATCATCTTTTTGACCTGTGTGAGTTTTAACTGGAAGAAGCTGTTGGAGCAGGTCCAGACAAGGGCTATGAAGATGATCAAAGGGCTGGGAACCTCCCTTATGAGGACAGGCTGAAGGAGTTGGGATTGTTCAGATTGGAGAAGGGAAGGGCGACCTCATAATAGCTTAGCAATACCTGAAGGGAGCCTACAGAACAGCTGGGGTAGGACTTTTTAATAGGGTACAGGATGGCAGGACTAGGAATAATGGATGCCAATTGGAAGAGGGGAGGCTTAGGCTGGATAGAAGGAAGAAGTTCTTTACTGTGAGTTCTTTACTGTGAGGGTGGTGAGACAATAGAACAGGTTGCCTGGAGAGGCAGTGGATGCCCCCTCCCTAGAGGTGTTTAAGGCCAGGCTGGATGAGGCATTGAGCATCCTGTTCTAGTGAGAGGTGTCCCTGCCCATGGCAGAAGGTTTGAAACTAGATGATCTGTAAGGTCCCTTCCAACCCAAACCATTCTATGATTCTATGATAAGTTTCTCTGTGATTTGCAGCTGCGATGTTGCTGCTGTCTGAGCAGTTATTAGTATGGCTCAGTGAGTTGGGTAGCTACAGGCTTCCGGTGCAAAAGCCAGAAGTGATGGTTTTCAGTAAACCTGTATCTACAGTTTTAAGATAAATTTTCATCATGATTTCTGTATTTTGTCAGATGGTTTTCATGTTGTGTTTTAATTTCTTTGTTGTTTTGAATTCACTAGTAGGGTCACTCATTGTCTTGATGTTTATCAGTTGAGCAGCTTCTTCTCCAATTCATTAGTAGCACCGCGTTTGAAACATTGTGCAACATTCAGGAAATGCTGTCTTCAGAAATTAGAGCTCATTTTGAAGAGAAAACTGGAGTGCCCAAGTGCCACACACAGTACTAACTTGTGCATTTTTCCATCAGGTAACATTTGATGTGGCTTGGTCTCCAGCATGTGTAGATAGAAGGTGCTACAACTACACAGGGATTGCAGATGCCTGTGACTTCTTGTTTGTGATGTCATACGATGAACAGAGCCAAATCTGGACAGAATGCATTGCAAAAGCCAATGCTCCTTACCTGCAGACTTTAATTGGTGAGGACAGAAAGCCTCTCCAGAAAAAGTTGTTGTTTCCCAAGTTTTTTTTGTTGCATTAAGGCTTTAGAGTGTGCTCAAGTACATGCTGTCCTAATTTGAAAATAGCATTCTAGGTTCTTGTGATACTGGATGACAGACCATTTAGTGGTTGTCCATTATTATTTGTAAAGTAATCATCCAGCCCTCATGATTGCAAGGAAAGCTTTCAGAGTGGCAAACAGCAGCCAAAATAATGGGGTCTGCCTGGGCTTGTAAAACATTTATCTCTCATCCTTGTCGGCTGCTGTTACGGGCATTTGGTTTGAAGCAGCCTGAGCACAGGATCTGAATAGAGCAGGTGAGGAGTATGAAGGTGGGAGATGCACCTGAGCCTCCCATGCAAGTCATAAAAGGCATGGGAAAATGTAATGATGCATCTTAAATGTTATTTCCTTGAAAACTAGGATATGAAGAGTACATTGCTATGGGTATTGATCCAAAGAAGCTTGTGCTGGGTGTCCCCTGGTATGGCTATGACTACGTTTGCCAAAACCTGTCTGAGGTAAGGTGATGATTCTTCAGTTGCAATCAGGCTGTTAATTTTTTCCTTGGAGTGATATAGATAGTTTTCTGTGATTCTGGTTTTGGATTAGGAAATGGATAAGAGCATAAAGCTGGGACTCAAGACAGACTTTTGTTGGCTGGTAACTGATGAGCAGTATGTTACCAAATGGGGGATTTTACCTCTCCCTAGGCAACCCTGTGATACACAAACATCATGTTTGTTTAAGCAGCTGTAGATGTTATCTGTATGAGAAGAGATGATGCCCAGAAGCCCTACAACACTTCTATCTACCTTCTCAACACAGTCATTAAGCTCAGGGTTTAAAGACTATATGGAAGAAGCCATAGCAAAGTTATGACTGTTAAAGCAGAGCAGTTTATGGGTAAATCATGGAGTCTCAAACAACATTATACTTAGGGCTAAATGTAAGAGTGAATTAAAAATTGAAAAGATGACTGTATAAATTGCATGATGTTTATCGAATCCTGTGTTACTAGAGAGTGAAAAAATTTAACTTTTTAAATTAATACACTTCAGTCTATAGATAATGTTTGCCACAGATACTTGAAGATTTGGGACTTCTGAGATCCAGATGCCTTCTGTGACTTGGCTGTATTGCCATTTTGGAGTTCACTAAATCTGTGTAACCTGAAATTCATGTCTTCTGCTTTTTATTTTCAGGATCACATTTGTTCCCTTTCCAAAGTACCTTTCCGTGGGGCTCCTTGCAGTGATGCTGCAGGGCATCAGGTCTCCTACAGAGCCATAATGAAGCAGGTGAACAGTTCCCTTTCAGGGGTGCTGTGGGATGAGGTTCAGAAGTCTCCATTTTATGAATACAAGGTAAGTGTCTATAAAGACACCATGCTGCGAAGTAACTGTTCATGAACCGCATTTCTCTGATTATAAAGTTCCTGTTGTTAGATTTTTCCATTTGTATTCTGTACTTTTTTCATATGTAATGAAAAGATCAAAGTAATATAACTTTGAAAAATTTTACATCCTCTCCTAAAACTGTTTATTACTGAAAAAAAAAGCTCTTGGTCACCAAGTTTGCATGCTAGGATAGGTAATATACCTGAGATTTTTAGTTGTGCTCTTAAAATGCAAATTAGCTGAATCATAATCTAACTTTATAGAATCACAGAATAGTTCAGATTGGAAGGGACCTTAAAGATCATCTAGTTCCAACCCCCTCTGCCATAGGCAGGGACACTTCCCACTAGGATCAGGCTGCTCAGTGTCTTAAACACCTCCAGAGAGAGAGCATCCACAACCTTTCTGGGCAGCCTGTTCTGGCATTTCACCACCCTCCCTGTAAAGCATATCATTATTTTATAACAAATCTTACAAATAAAGCACAGCTGAATATTTGACTTAAAATTTCTAATTGTCCTCTGTGAAAAGCAATTTGTAAAGTAAATCAGTAAAGTATGATTATGTAAATCTACATGTCTTGTATATCTGAGTTTTTTAATTGTAATTTTTCTTCAATCAAAAGAAAACGTCAAACTCAACAAACTTTAACATATCATGTTTATAGAGACCACTAGATACTGATGCTGATGTTTAAATGTTTTTCTAGGATTCTCTTGGTCAGTTCCACCAAGTGTGGTTTGATGACCCTCACAGCATCTCTCTAAAGGCAGCATATGTGAAGAATCGAGGTTTAAGAGGGATTGGCATGTGGAATGGAAATAGTCTTGACTATTCCAAGGAAGGTGCAGCAGAACAACAAACTGAGGCAATGTGGCAAGCACTGACACCATAACAACTATGTGAACCCTTGATTTGAGATGGAAATTGAGAATTTTTTTTTATTATGTCTCATTCTGTCTTAGACTTTCACTTTATATAAATATACCATGATTACAAAAACTGAGCAAATTCATCTCGTTATTTTATATGCAAAGCCATATTTTCCTTCTTCAGCAAACTCCACAGAATCACAGAATATCAGGGATTGGAAGGGACCTCAAGAGATCTAGTCCAATCCCCCTGCCAGAGCAGCAGGAACACCCAGATCAGGTCACACAGGAAGGCATCCATATGGGTTTTGAATGTCTCCAGAGGAGAGTCCACAAACTCACTGGGCACCCCATTCTAGTGTTCTGCTACCCTTACTGTGAAAAAGTTCTTTCTGAAATTCCTGTGGACCCTCCTATGTTCCAGCTTGCAACAATAGCCCCTTGTCCTGTCACTGGATGTCCCTGAGAAGAGCCTGGCTCCATCCTCCTGACACCCTTTACATATTTATAAACATTATTGAGGTCACCCCTCAGTCTCTTCTCCAAGATAAAGAGACCCAGCTCCCTCAGCTGTTCCTTGTAAGGGAGATGTTTCAATCCCTTCATCAGCTTTGTGGCTGTATGCTGCACCCTCTTGAGAGGGTGTTTGAACAGTGTTGCTTTGGCAATGTTGCTTGAGCCCAGTGTGTATCTGGTAACAAGTAAGACCATGTAAAGGATTTACAGTCTCTTTGCTGAGACTGCCTGATGCTGCAGGTACTGGTTCTGCAACCTCAGCTTTCTGATTTCCTACCCCAGCCTGTATTTTACCTGGGTCATTCTTGAATCAGATGAAACACAGAATACTGGAGAAACAGACTGATGCTTACATGCAGCTTGGTGAAGCTTCTGTTTGCACTTGGTTGCCCTGCTAGAGACTAAAGTATTTTATAGGCTGAAGAAGTTATGTAATATGAAGTAGCTGACATGAAGATTTTTATTAGATTTACTGCTAAAAAGGAATATTCCATAAATTCTAGTGTCACTATGTTTATGTATCCCATAAATACCTTAGTTTCAAAAGTGAAAAATTCTTGGAGAAGATGTTAATATGGAGAGGACACAGATGATGTGTAAGAGGGTAGATTTAGGCTGGATGTAAGAAAGAAATCTTCACCATGAGGGTGGTGAGACACTGGAACAGGTTTCCCAGAGAGGTTGTGGATGCCCCCTCCCTGGAGGTGTTTAAGGCCAGGCTGGATGAGGCACTGAGCAACCTGTTCTAGTGAGAGGTGTCCCTGCCCATGGCAGGGGAGTTGGAACTAGATGATCTTTAATGTCCCTTCCAACCCTAACCATTAAATAATTCCATGATTCTGTTTTCTTAGCTTTTAAGCTTCTTAAAATCATGAAAACTAGAACTTGGAAGCTTATTTAATAAACTGTGGAAAAATAAATATTTTTCCACACATCTTAAGATTCATACCTGTTGTTAGTTTTTATGTGATGTTGCCTCTGAGATGATTTTTTATATATCTGATGGAAAGATCAATGGATGCTTACAGGATTTACTTTGTAAAATACGTTGTCTTCATTAAGTCAATTGTAAGCTATAGCAATTAATAGATGAGACGCAGCCTGATGCAAGCAAAATGTGGATTTATTGCGTGCCTCGTTAGCTTTTATACCCTCTGGTTGCCGCGCGTTACAAGCCAATTGGCTACACCCCTTGTTCAGACCACACCGCACAGCCAATCTGTCACACCCAGCACTCCCAATTCAAACCTAATCGGGTAACTGGCCAACAGCAGCAAAACCCCTCCAGCAACAACGTGACCTTCTCAGCCTTAGTCAACAAGTGTTAAGGCTTACAGGGAGAAACCCAGACATTCTTCACCCTGCAGTTAGTTTTGACTTTAAGCACTTTGTTACATCTCCACTTACCAACTAAGCTGCGGTACATGGAGGTCTGCTCTCTAGAGCAAATACTACAGTATCAGTAAAAAATTCTGTTTATGCTTTGCTTGTTGCTGCACAGCTCACAGCCCACACTGCTATTCAGAGCTGCTTCCCAACCAGATTAAAGTGCAACTGTGCCCTGCTTAACTCATTACATTAATTAAACAATTTATTAATTAGATATATGCAGTCAGTTGAGGGGTTTTGTTTGGTCGTTTCTCCCTTGCTAAATAGTTACTGGGAAAGCACCTCACAACAGCATTGCTACCATAGTGGTTACTGGGAAGAAGACTAGAAGATGCATACTTGATACTGCATGGACTGGAAAGCAGGGGGTGAACCCTGCTGCTCTCACATAAATCAAAGAATCCCCTTGGAAAAATCAAGAGGGTCTTCACTGGAACTTTGGTCTGTAGGTTCCTGTAGCAGTCAAGAATTATGAGTTGATTTTTACTTATTTTTTTCAATTCAGATTGAGATTTTGCAGCAGCCTGCTCTCATGTCTTAAGTAAAACACAATTCTGAAATAGAGGATGTAGGCTTTAATCCTGAATGGAGCAAAAGTGGTTGTAGTGTCAATAATTAATTCAATACTCAAGCACTAAAATCTTTGGAAAATCCTATGATTAAGGAAATAAATTGGATAATGGGCAGTTTGACTCAAGACATTTGGAACTCAGTCCTTTTGAGAGTTGCATAATTTCTTACTGTATGCTGATTTCTCATGAGTCTTTCACTTCCAGTAATAAAAGCAGCCCTGTCAGCTAAAAAGCTGACATTAATTCCTACTGTGTTCTTCTTAATATAATAACATCTATTACTGCAAAGAGGCAAATGGAAGAGGTTTCTGATTACTCTGATTTCAGAGAACTGTCGCCTGAGCATGTGCCTCAGCCTGAACTTGAGTATGTAATACTCTAAGTTGGTCCAGGATCATCATTACAGATTGTCCAAGACATTAACTTCCACTAACTTCAGCAGAAGGTTTAATCTGTTTTCCTAATAATAGAGGGAAAAAAAATTTCTAGATATCAGAAAAGTAAGATTAGTTGAGATTTTATTTATATTTCATGGGAAATTCTACAGAAGATGTACTTCAATCATTTTCCCAAAACTTAATATGTGTGCCTGAAAATAAGAACAGGACATTTAGATTAGAGGTTTATTTTGTTAATGAAGGAACATCAGCACACCAAAGTGATGTTATAAAATTCACTAATTCGCACTTTTAAAATAACCGTAGCTTTGGTTTAGACACATTTCTAGGCTAAATAATTAGTTGGTTAATCTTACAGAGAGGTATTAAAGGGAGCTGCAGTACCCAGGAGCCTAGTATGGAAATTCCACAACATTTATAAGTTGATGTCTTTTTACATGATGACTTCAAGGACACAAAAACAAATCCTTTAAGCTGTGAGCTTCACTATACATTACAGAGCTTCTTAAAATGTCCTCTTAAATTCCTCTTTTTTTTGACTGGAGAATTAAAGCTGCATGGATCTTCTTCTGTGCCAGTTCTGCCCTCAGTGCTCTCAGATCAGATGCTGCCTGCTTTCTCATCTGCAGAAGAGTAATTTAAGTAATCACAATTTAAGTTTTTGACTTTGACATGCATATGAGTTTATATAACTAAGAATTAGAATTTTATGTAGGATGGATGAATACAGGATACATCTCTCATCTTTAAAATTTTATGTCTAATTAGATAGCCTAGCTCCAGTACTGCTCCTTTGATTCTTTGCCTTAGTGCTTGTCTTTCTTTATACTTTTTTATTTAATCTATGGTCAACTACTAATTAGTGCCTCAGCAAATGTGTTTCTTCAATTGCCTTTTGAGTGAAATAGGAATTTTACGAAGTGCAAATTTGATTAAAGACATTGTGAAGATTAGCTCACCTTGAAAATCTAAATTGCTTGAATGCCATCTAATAACTAGGTGTTCTGGATTAATTTGGTGTAAGTGATAAAGTTACAATAACAACACCATAAAGCAGCATAAAACAAGAACTAGTCAGCAGATATTTACAACATCAAATGTTTGTGAAGAACTATGGGGATTTTTTATATATGGATATATAGTACAATTTTGACTTGTTTAATTAAAAGGCAGAATACCTTAATTTCTGTTATGAGTTTCATTTTTGTATCATCCAGCTTCCTTCTTAGTTGATCAAGTTCATGCTGCACTGTAGTAATCCGGATGATTGTGTAATTCTGTGTGAAACAACAACAACAACAAAAGGTTACGTGCAGAGTTAGTGCAGATCTCTCACACCTCCCGAGCAGCATGTTGTTTTGCAATTATCTTTTATGTCTACTCCTAAATCATCCTTTTTGTTATCCTCACAAGCTTGGCATCACTCCGTCACTGTGCATCTACTGGTGAGATCATTCCACTCACATAATTTTTGGGGCTGCTGAATGCCTGGTTAGGCAGCACATCTCAGCAGTAGCGGGGGTAAGCAAGTCTTTAAGTTAACCTATAAAACTAAAATTCATGGTTTTCAAACTATAGTTTCTAACAGTCAGTTGTGTAAACCACCTGGAGACCCTTGAAGTCAGTAACCCAGGGAAGAAGATGGGTGTGTACATGGTAATCTTTTGATGTCCCAAGCCTTTAAAAATTATAATAAAGAGTCAGCTGAAGCAAATTACGAGATGAGGTTGCCCATACAAGGAGTCACTAGGTTATATCTGTAGCCTCTCATCTCTGAGCTCCTGCTGTAAGCTTCTCCCCACCCAGGGGTGTAGCTGCTTGCCTACAAGGGTCCCTCTGCCAGCTCCAACACCACACAGCAGCAAAACCCTTCTCAGACCACTAAGAAAGCAGGAAAGGCTCACAATCCTACAGGATAAAAACACCCAGCTCTGTCAGACCAGTTGGGGGCTACTGAGGAATCACCAGGATGGTGGGTTGAGTCACCAGTGTGGGCAAAGCTGGTGGAAGATGGGAAACCAGTGCAGTGGGATGTTTTCCCTACATTCCAACTCTTCCTGCCTGACTGCACGTAGCCAAGGAGGGGTGGAGAACCTACTGGTCCTTATTTACTGATGGCTCAGTAAATCCTGGATGTCTGGTCTGTGTGCTAGCCATGAAGACATGAAGTTGGGCATATCCTTCACATAATGCCCCTTTGTGCCTAGCTAGAGATCTTAAAAAAAATGGTATCACCCCCAAAAGGAGCACCAATACATTTGAACATAGCTAGTTACATCATCAACCTCATTAATATTTTTATACTGTATGTATTTCATAGAACCATAGAATGGTTTGGGTTGGAGGGGACCTTAGGGATCATCTAGTTCCAACTCCCCTGCATGGGCAGGGACACCTCCCACTAGATCAGGTTGCTCAATGCCTCTTCCAGCCTGGCCTTAAACACTGCCAGGGAGAGGGTATCCACAACCTCTCTGGGCAACCTGTTCCAGTTTAAATCAAGATAGCTCAAATAATACATTTTCATATATGATGTACACTCTTAGATATTATATACTCTCCCAACTTTCAGATACAAGAAAGGGACATCTTTTCCCCAGTCTACCTTCAGACTTGCCAACAGACTTGCTTCCCAGTAGCGATTTAGAAAATTAGAAAATTAGATTAGAAAATTAGAAAATTTAGAAAATTGGGAAGGGTGTTTCCCCTTTTCTTTTATCTTAGTTTTTTTAATTCCTCCCTGCGCTTCCTGTGATTTGACACCTACAACATAACTCAAGAGTCAAAGTTGCAAAATAGTTCGAGTGCAACCATTCCAGCAGCCTCCAAACACGGAATACATAGATGGAATTTGAGATGAGGAGAACAATTTATTAAACAGCCTGAACAAAAGGGCATTTTGTTACAAGAAGGTATTGTACAGTGACAAAACTGAATCACACGCTTGGGCTCTAGTACTTGGGCTCTCATTCTTTTTGAGGCAAAGGAGGCTGAAGTAATTCTATACCTCAGGTTACTGAGGGATGTTTTATGTTAAAGCTAGTTTACAAGTTATTAATTGGTGATTGATTTTTTACTTTAACTTATATTTTTATATTAAAAAGGAAATACCTTGGTGCCTCTGTTACTCTTAGGTCGTTTTGGCCTCTCTCTGGCTTCCAAATGCAACAGTAATTTCTGGTGGTGAAGTTCTAAATCTTGCTGTAGTTTGTTTAAAGCCTCCTCCAGTGCAACTGTTGCTTTCTTAGTTCCAAAGTACTTCCTTTTCCATCCCTCACGAGCTACACAGGAAAGCAGTGTTACTCTTTGGTCTCCTTCATGTTATTGTGGAGTCTGTTGAAGACAGCAATGACCAGCTGGTCTCACAAGCTTCAACTGGCCAATACATGCATTAAAACACAGAAGCAAGTTTCTTTAAAAAAGCAGTCAGCTAAAAATCTTCATTAAAATAATATTAATTGTATATGCAACTGAATTTTCATAGAATAGTTTGGGTTTGAAGAGACCTTTACAGGTCATTTCTCAATCATTTCAAATTCCAAAATAAACTAAAATTGTACCGTGATATCTCCTCAACTTATTTTGTTCCAGGAGCCCCTTGGCTTTTTTGATCAGTTCTTCTCTATTTTTTTCCATATGCCTTCTGTCTCTCTTCATTTGTTGCAGTTGTTCTACTAGCTCTTTTTCTAAAGATATTAAAATTACATTTAGCAAGCATCTGGTACTGCAAATAGGATCACTCAAGATTTTTGTAGTGCACCCATCATAAACCTTGCCAAAAGCTCTGTCAGAACAGGAGTAGAAAATCTTTTAATAAATTATCTCTAACATTTTGAAATGGTCATGCCATCCTGTACCCAGCCTTTCTGTAGAACCCCTTCAGATCCACTCAAAATATTTAGTGATAAAAACTATAGCAAAATCTTGCCTTAAACTCCAGCTGGAAATAGTCAGACCTTCACTGGTCTGCAACATTAGGGCAATCACTTATCTTCTCACTGACCTCCTCCTCCACCACACTGGAGGATCCTCAGCAATACTACTGGCTGGTTTTGCTACATCCTCACGTGAGTCAGCAGCACTTCATCTGATCTCCCTCCTTACCTCCTTCCATCCCCAAGCCCACTATCTGGGTTTTCCAGCTAGCGCTGGGAACCTGTTATGCTCTGTGGACAACCAATGCAATTATAAATTCCTGGACTTTTCCAATTATGAATCAAATTTTGAAACTATATTGAGAATGAACCTTATGTACAAATTATTTCATAAAGTAGGTATTTCCGTCTTCATTAACTGTTCAGTCTTGATTAAATATTCGCTTCTCTTCAGTTTCTTGGAACCATATACTCACTTGCTACCTGAATCACAGGAATTTGACCTGGATTTACAGAAAGTGCCAGAACGGGTGGACTGGGAGGCCGAACGTATTCTTTTGGACAAGTATGATTTTGCTTGTTCTTATCTACCTGTAGAGTCAGAAGACACAACAGTAAGTATGTGGCTCTTAATCCAAACTAGGTACATGAAATGTGTACCCTGAAAGTGGCCTGAGTGAATGGGAGAGCTAAATTTGAATTCTCCTTATAAGCACTTTTATTGTTATTACCAGTAAAAATTAAGACTAAATTACAAACAGCTAGATCTCTGCAGATATAAAGAGAACCCTGAACACTTAAATCACAGGGAAAATAGGGACAAAAAATGCAATCTACTGCATTCTTGTGCATGTCCATAATTCCATATATTACTGACATTCCTGTGCAATACCAGGAATAATGGGCCTTAAAACTGCCATCTGTCTCATGGTTTATGAAGGTTGGACTGTCAATTTCTGAAATTAAATTTATAGGATCAGATTGTTGATTTCCTTATGATTTTCATAAAACTCCACTAAAACCACTGCTGCACAAGGGCTTGCAGGAGACAGGGACAGCAATTGTGCTGTATTATAGAATCAGAGAATGGTTTGGGTTGGAAGGGGCCTTAAAGATCATTTAGTTCCAAACTTCCCTGCCATGGGCAGGGACACCTCCCACTACACCAGGTATTGTTGCATGTGGGCGCTGAATTTTCCTAAATATGTTCCTATTCTGATTCTGTATCAATACCTATATTTTAAAGGATTTAATAGTACTTATCAGAAGTTTTGCTTGGCTTTAGAGAAGACAAATTTATCCCATAGGAAATAGGAAATTATAAAAATATCACCAACAAAAGTTATTGTCAAGAAACTAAAAAGAAAATAAATCAACTAACTTTAATAGGAGATAGTTGTAGCTATTATAGTTAGATTTTGACCATAGATTTAATTGTTTAGAACTAGGGCTGATTTTTCATTAGTAGATTTGCACAGTAGCAGTCAATGCATTAATTAATTTTTCTCAGATATTTTTGAACCAGATTTGATTACTTCATATTACCCGTCTTGTAAAATTAGACTTTTTCTAGGTGGAGGACTACATTTGTTGCTTCAGATTACTAAGATTATGTTACCTTGAAAAACACACCTGATTATCCAGTTCTTCACGAAGATCAGCTATGGACTTTACAGTTCTTCTTTGCTGCAAACTAATGGTAAGATCAAAGCAGCAAGTTAAAATTAATGTAATAAAACGGGGGGGATTACCCCATTTTTTTTCATTTATTTGAAGCCGATAAAGTAAGTTTCTAGCTATGAATTAACATTTCTACTAGTTTAGCAGAATCATTATTTACTAACCTTTGCTTTTTCTGTACAAGTTCTGTGGTTTGGTCTTTCATTATTGTAAAAATTCCAGCATCCTGTGTTCTGTCTCCTAGATTGGTATCTTTTTGCTGGTCATCACTTTCTATGTTTGTTAGTTCTGTGACAAGATATTGATGATCAAAGTATATAAAAGACTCAGAAAACTCAAGCTGACTGACAGTGCGTGGAGTTCATTAGAAATTCAGTGAATCCACTGAAAAAATACTGTTATGTCTGGGGTTTGGGAATGTTTTGTGAATAACAGAAGAAAGAAATAAAGCTATTTTTGAGAATTTCTATCTATCTAATTTTGGTAACTAGTAGAAGAAACAGTATCACAGATACAGAACCCACTTAATTATTTCATCTTCCCTGAACTATCTCCATATTTGCAATAAAATAAAGGTAATCTCTTCTACATTAACTGTAAAATGTTACCAAAATATTAAGACTTATCTTAGAAAAGTATATAGTGTAATTTCTTACTTGGTAATCTCTAAAACTTAGGAATTTCAAAAACATTATATAACCTTTAATTGATTTAATGGCCCTCAGTATCCCTAAGACATTCCTTTTTAAAGGAAGTTTTAGTTAATATGTTTCTCCCAAACAATATCTTCTCTTTTGGCACACAGTTAATGTATGCTCCACAATTTTGTGCCATCTCTCTTAGA
The DNA here is from genome assembly GCA_013400935.1 of Turnix velox. Lineage (NCBI taxonomy): Eukaryota > Metazoa > Chordata > Aves > Charadriiformes > Turnicidae > Turnix > Turnix velox. The sequence goes on along the minus strand of VZTY01022538.1, from coordinate 73,229 downwards.
ATCATGGAATGCTTTGGGTTGGAAGAGACCTTAAAGATCATCTATTTCCAGTCCCCCTGCCATGGGCAGGGACAGCTCCCACTAGAACAGGTTGCTCAGTGCCTCATCCAGCCTGGCCTTAAACACCTCCAGGGAGGGGACATCCACAACCTCTCTGGGCAGCCTGTTCCAGTGTCTCACCACCCTCACAGTAAAGAATTTCTTTCTTACATCCAGCTTGAATCTCCCCTCTTCCAATATGCATCTGTTACTCCTAGAACTGTACCCTATCACCCTATCAATGAGTCCTACACCTGCCTTTCTGTTGGCCACCTTTCTTCAGGTATTGAGAAGTTACTATGAAGTCCCCCCTGAGCCTTCTCTTCTCCAGGCTGAACAACCCCAACTCCTTCAGCCTGTCCTCATAAGGGAGGTGCTCCAGCCCTCGCATCATCTTTGTGGCCCTCCTCTGGACCCACTCCAACAGATCAATGTAGTTAATATGTTGAGGGCTCCAGGACTGGACACATTAACTCCAGCTGGAGTCTCACCAGAGCTAGTAGATGGGTAAAATCACCTCCCTTATTGTGTTAATCTTATAGTGTTGATAAGACTACACAAATATATCAAGTATAGTAAAATGTTTCCCTGTATCAGCACAGAATCATAAAGAAGGAATAATTCAAATTAAAATTGGTAGCTCTTTGAAAGATAAGAAACATCGCAATGCTGTTCAGATAGTAATCTTGCAACTCATGCTTTAACCACAGTTTTCTTAAAACTTAGTTTTACTCAGCCAAGTTACTAAAAAGCCTAAAAAGCATGCTTCCACAAAAAGCTGACAATGAACAGCTATGCCCTTCAGATATTTAATGTGCTTTTTGGGTATTTGGTTACTCTTGCCTTGTTCACCACACTGGTTTACATGAAGAGTAAGAGCAGTTCCTTTGGTGTTGTCTTTCCACTTGTGAGGGTTATGCTCTTTTCCATCCTGGCTGAGATGATTTTGCTGAGGAGTCTCTAACACTGTGTCACTCGTTCCAGACTCCCAGCCGGCAGGATCTGAATGACTTGGTGTGAAGGGAGATCTATTGGATCCATTTTGATCTGCACAGTCAGTATTAGAAAGAAGAAAAATTATTTCATTGTAAATATTAACCATTATATAGATTATTCTCTTTCATCATCTTCATTACGGGTTAAACTTACCTTTTCCTCTGAAGTGTATCTGTTTTTCTTGACTTCTGTCATTAGGGTCTTGCTTAAGTTTTGTGGGCAAAACTGGCACAGATTCCTTCTCACTCCATTCCACAGCACTCTGCACTCCCTGATTTTCCAGCTCATAACTGCTTTGTAAGCTTTCTAAAAATTGTTCACTCTTTCCAGGTTTTTCCCGGGGAAGACTGGATAATGTTGATTCATGACCAAACCTATTAGCTTCTGCACTCAAATGATGTCTTTGTTGAGTTGATGATAATAAGGGATAAACATCTTCAAAACATTCCACTCCGGGTAACAAATATAATTCAGGATAAAGAGCCTAAAATATGCAGGTTGTTCATCAGACAGGACAAAAGAGGAAAACATATCTAAAAATGATAGCTTAAAAGCCATTCAATACATACATAAGGAGGAGCAAATGACTCCAGTTCCAGTTCTGTTTCTTGCTTTGTTTTCACCTTGGAGGATAAAAAAATGGAAGCATAATCAATAACATATTTTTTAATCAATCATGTTGCATATAGTTTAATCTCTATATTCTCTTACTGTCTTAGTATACTACATTTTTTTCTTAACCAACACTATCTTGTGTAATGGCTTAATGTGGTAGAAGGAGCAGAGACTACTATTTGCTGTCATGGCACCAACACTTTGTCTATTTTTTCAAAACCTGAGTCACTCCCACAGGAGTGCATGTGTGTACCGAGTAATTTTTTATATCCTTTGCACTTTCAAAGGTCAGATCAAGCAGTTGTAGCAGTAGAAAGTCTTACACTGTTCTGCCAAAAGTTGCATCAAGCTGAATCTCATATAATTTTCATTTTTCTCCTGATGCAATACAGTATTTATTGTATGTAGGAAAAAAAACCTGTTTATTATTCCATGTCTTCTTGAATTTATTCTTTTCCTTGATATTCTTTGTGCAGTATGCTCTTTCAGATTTCAATAGTCATCCAAAAAACAAGGTTTCAGATGATCAACTTGAAAGAGATGCTCAAACAGAAAAGGAAAATAAAAAAAACCAATGATTTTACTTCTAAATGATGAAACTATTCATTATTAGTTCATTTAAATAATGAACCAAACATGGGGCCAAACGACTTTCTGAATAAGATCCATGCAGGCAAGGAAAATAGGGATTATTCAGCCTGGAGAAGAGAAGGCTCAGGGCAACCTCATAGTAGCTTCTCAGTACCTGAAGGGGGCTACAGAAAGGCTGGGACAGGAGTTTTTAATAAGATATGTAATGGCAGGACTAGAAATAATGGATGCAAATTGGAAGAGGGGAGATTCAGGCTAGATATAAGAAAGAAATTCCTTACAGTGAAGGTGGTGAAACACTGGATGAGGTTGCCTGGAGAGGTTGTAGATACCCCCTCCCCGGAGTTGTTTGAGGCCATGAAAGACAAGGCACTGAGCAGCCTGGTCTAGTGGGAGCTGTCCCTGCTCCATGGCAAGGGGGTTGGAACTAGATGATCTTTAAGGCCTCTTCCAACCCAAACCATTCTATGATTGATTCACTGTTAGAGACATAAGTTATATGCAAGAAAAAGTAGAGCAAATTAAGACAGTTTTGTTTGATGTTTATTTTTGATTTAAAGAACTTTACTTGCAAGTGGGATGCAGCTCTTAGCACTGCTTACATAGTTACTATTGTGAAAGAGAGGAACTGGGGGGTGTGGGGAAACACCCAACAAATATTTGGTCACTGAGATGCAATTCAGTGAGGTTACCATGACCCTAAACAACAAATAAACCAGTTGGTTGATTGCTTACACTTTATTAGAAAGTTAAATATCAAGCAACAACAAATACTCCAAGTTAGATTTATAACATTGTCACTAAAAATCTTCACTTGTACCTACCAATATCTTTAATTCTCAAATAAAGTAAAATATTTTTCTCAATTCCTGACCCTCTAAAGGAAGCTAGAACTATCAGTGCTAAAGAAAATATCACAACTTAGTTGTTATGATGCAGTTAAAAACACCTCAGTTCTCTGCAGATGTAAACATATATTCAGACTTCTCCACGTAGTTTTGCACAACTTCATATTTATTCTGTTCTTCGGTATAGGCAATTTTAATGATAATTCAACTACAAATGAAATAAAGTCCTGCAACAAATTTCCAGCTGGGAATTGGTTTCCAAGTCCACAAGAAACAGTGGTGAAATCAGTGAAAAAAAAAAATTCTACACTTAAGTACACTACTTAAGTCTTTGTCAATGACATTAACTTTCAGTTGGACTGATTTTTCAAGTTTATTCACTCTTTAGCTGTAGTTTGTAAGATGCAAATTCAGAGATACAGGTTTTTTAGTACATAAATCTCAGACTGTATTACTGGCTAAACTGGATATTTTTTAATGCAATCAGATTTGTCATATCTAATGAATTGACTTATCAAAAGTAGCATCTTTTCACTGGATGGCAACTAATTATATCTGAGGCTTTAAAGGATGTTTCCAATACACCCACTCAACTGTACCTTTGTATTTGGGGAAACAGATGTGTTCTGTAAGAGCTTATGCTCCAGCATGTTTAAAATTAAAGGCTAACAGTGCTACTAAAGTGAACTAGATTCTTGTGGTAGTATCTCACCTGCAGAAATGAAACCTGTGATTTACATTATAAAGCAGAAGAGCACAAATGGAAAAAAATAATAACTCACCACTGCTAGTTTTTTCCCAATGCACTTTAAAAACTTGAATTTGTCTGTGACTGCGACTCCACCTAGATATTCTCCAAGCCTCTCCCGTAGTGCTCTTAATGTGATGTGAGGAGACACCCTAGAATGTTATTATTCATTAAAATGTCTATAAGATCAAATAATGATAGCTCTTCATAGAATGGTTTTGATTGAAAGATACCTTAAAATCATCTTCTTCCAACCCCCCTTCCATGGGCTGGGACACCCACGGAAGATCAGAACATCAGGGATAGGAAGGGACCTCAAGAGGTCATCTAGTCCTCCTGCCAGAGCAGGAACACCCAGACCAGGTCACACAAGAAGGCATCCAGGTGGAGAAGGAGAATTAGATTGGATTGCTCAAAGCTCAATTCAACCCGACCTTGAACATTCCAGGAATCGAGCATCCACAACTTCTCTGGGCAACCTGTTCCAGTAAAGAATTTCTTCTAGTATTTAATCTAAATCTACTCTCTTTCAGTTTAAAGCTATTGCCTCTTGTCCTTGCAAAATGTCCTTCATCAGCAATTTTGGAGACCCACCTGCTAAGAAATGGAAGGCTGCTATATGGTCATTGCAGAGCCTTTTCTTCTCCAGGCTGAACAATCACAACTCTCTCCATCCTTTGTAGTTGTAAGAGGGGGAAGATAATTCTATCTTTACATATGCTGGCTTGCTTGGACAGAAGGATGTCATCACTGTCCACTTTCCTTCGATTTTGTCTTCTCCAACACAAATTTCCAGTTGGGTGTGTGTTTATATGAACATGAAAATGTATTTTAAATCAAAACCAAACCCTGTAGTGTAAACATTTCCACCATAATTTAAGGATAAGAGACAGCTGATGCAAATCTGAAATGCATCATTTAACGCACTACTGGAAACCATGCAAATATCAAAGTAATGAGCTCAGTATAGAAATCAACATAGAATGAAAAGCATCGCCACAGAATAAAATCAAGTGGGCAAGAGGCTCACAAAAGCACAGCAGCACATCCTAAGCAATTCTAATTGCTCCTATGAGGCCATCTAAAATAAATCAGGGAATAAATTTAGGTCTGAGACAATTCGGCACCCATTGTTAGTCCACTACGTAGCATGATTTTGGCCCAGACAGCTATCATTCCTCAAGAAATGCACAAGCATAGATAGCTTTGGGGACAGAACATGGCATTCTCAGTAAATGTACCAGGCAAGAACATACCATCCCTTCAACTAAGACAGGTCCTCACCACTAAGCTTTCAAGGGCCTTAATTTCAAAACCTAGGTATGTAAAAACACCCTCAGTTTCCTCTCAAAACCGCACTGTTTCAGTAGGATCCAATGCTTCCCTTGCATTACTTCAAACACCCTGGACTAAGAGGACCCTCCTTGGAGCACAGGCATGAAGCAGAGAAGACCTAAGCCCTCAGAGTGGACAGAATTAGACCACACTGTTTGCGCCGTGTACATAAGCTCCTGCTTATTTCTTCACCAACCACTTTTTGCCCACACTGTCTGCTGATAGTAGCCCTAATGCCATTTATTTCCGATATATAAAGAAATATGTGAAAGGTGGATACATATTTCAATGCCTTCCAAGGTCTTGTGTGAGAGTTGATCTGTAATCTGAATATCTCTTATTCACTATCATTTCTTCAAGCTGATGTCTCACAGAAGAGATGCACCTTGAATGGCCTTCTGAAAGCCAAGAAGTACAGTTTCAGAGGCAGTTCTAAAACCACATTTCTTTCACTGATAATGCAAATCAAAACCAGGGAGGAAATCTAAACCTAAGGTATTTAGGAACGGCAGGGAAAACATCTAAGTAACTATGACATACCATGGGAGAAACTTGCCCAGGTATGCAGAATGTGAGATGCAGGGCAGAATTTTAACTCAAAACTATTTGCCAGTGCATCTGCTAAGAACATTTAGTAATATATTTCTTACTTGCTGCCCCTAGACAGCATATTAGCCACATCTGAGTCATTTGCTTCAGGGTATTCCTCTAAAAGTAATGCAAACTAGAGTTCATTGCAGCAGCCTCACCTGGAAATAACAAAACATGGCTTCTATGATGAGGAATGAGGAATCAAAGACAAGATCACAGAGGCTGAGAAATCAGGTTCATGGGAACAGGAACTCAGGGCCATAGACAATTACACACTCAATATTTTCCTTGAACGTAATGATTAATGGAAATGGCCTGTGCTTAGACTTTGGAATCCTTTGTTAAGCTGACTCAAGCAGTAGCAGGATTGGCAAGCTGACTGGAGAGTGCTACCAACATCCCGACAGCATTAGTACCAGCAAGGTGGCTGCTCACATTCCATGATTACAAGTGAAGAATTTTTAAATAATTCTTTTTTTTTAAAGAGTGATACACCAGCCAGGTGTTAGTTGTTGTTAATGCTAATATACTTCAGCACTGCATAGTATCCATAAGACCACTTGCTGAGGAGACCAGCTCCAGAGGAGGACAGTCCATGCTGGGGAAGGGAATATCAACAAAAAAGAGCCATCAAGAAGCTGGTTTGGGGGGCTTTTGGAAGGTGGAGAAAGCTTCAAGGATGGACTGCACCCCAGCAGCTCCCAGGCTGTGCTGCCATCCTGAGAGACCTGGACAGGCTGGAGAGTTGGGTGGGGAGAAATTCAATTAAATATAACAAGGGCAAGTGTAGGATCTTACATATGGGCAAGGACAACCCCATCAGTATCAGTAGAAGCTGGGGACTGAGCTGTTAGGGAGCAGTGTAGCGAAAAGAAGCCTGGAGGTCCTGGTGGACAGCAGGATGACCACAAGCCAGCAATGTGTTCTTGTGGACAAGAAGGTCAATGGCATCCTGGGGTGTATTAGAAGGGGTCAGTAGGTCGAGAGAGGTTCTCCTCCCCCTCTACTCTGCCCTGGTGAGACCACATGTGGAATCTTGTGTCCAGTTTTGGAGCCCCGAGTTGAAGAAGGACAGGGAACTGCTTGAGAGAATCCAGCACAGAGACACATAGTTGAAGAAGGGATTGGAGCATCTCCTTTACAAGGAATGGCTGAGGGAGCTGGGTCTCTTTAGCTTGGAGAAGAGGAGGCTGAGAGGTGACCTCGTTAATGTTTATAAATATGTAAAGGGTGAATGTCAGAAAGATGGAGCCAGACTCTTCTCAGTAACTTCCAATGTTAGGACAAGGGACAATAGGTGCGAACTGGAACACAGGAGGTTCCACAGAAATATGACAATAAAATTTTTCACAGTGAGGATGGCACAATACTGAAACAAGCCCAGAGATAGTGTGGAGTCTACTTCTCTGGAAACATTGAAAACTCACCTGGACGCATTCCTTTGTGACCTGATCTGGGTGTTCCTGCTCTGGCAGGGGGATTGGACTAGATGATTGCTCAAGGTCCCTTCTAATCCCTGACATTCTGTAATTCTGTGATAAGTATTTAGTAATTATTTAAGATTCCCTAGTGAGCATCAAATGCCCAGACAGACATAAACCCACTGAAATCAACAGACAAGTGTCTTCTGACAGATGCAATCATGTTCTATAAAGCAAGAGCGAAATGACTGAAGAATAGTGTAAAGAACCTACCATGCACATGAAGTCCAAGACTGTACTCACCTTATAAATCCAGCTGAGATGAACTTGCTAGCAAGAGCTATGGGCACTGTATTCAGCTTGAAGTTCCACAACTCTTCTGGGACATAAAAAACATGGAGCTCCACCAACTAAATAACATAAGAACAGGTGATCATAAGTGTGGATATAATACTCTTCCTATATGCTCTGTTTTGCTTAGGTGGACTTCCACTTTCTGGAGGCAGGAATGGCTTCTTTGCTGACAGACTCTTCTAGTCTGTCACTGTTATCTAACAGTGAGGACCAGATAGTGAGAACACCCATTAATAGAGCAATTAGTGATTGAAGACAGCTGACAGCGTCAAAACAAGGCACACCAGAAGCAGCTCAACAGTGGAACTGAGAGTCTATGCTTCTGCTGTATGTAACTGTCACAGTACTGGAAAGATTACCAAAACCAGTTGACCCTTTGGAGCATTCCATGGATACAAGAGTACTTTCAGTAAAATTCTGTCTTTGTTCATGGCATTAAAAGTGGAAGGCCTAAAAGCTTGATCCAAACATAGTAGAAAGCTGCATAGCTTGACTTTGCCAGCCAGAAAGAAAAATTCAAAACATTTTGGACAGTTCTTATAATATTAGCCATTTTGGAAGCACAGAAGTGTTCTTGGTGATGTCTGCAACAAGACTGCTCTGGGCAAGGTTCAATTAGATTATGTTCAAACCTATGGTAGATGTAGGACCATCAATGTCTGGGGTCTTGATAATTTAAGTGAAAAATCAAAGTATTGGCAAAGATGATACGCTTCTAAAATGCTTTCCCTATAACTAGAAACCATCCAAACAAGTAATACAAAATAGTTCTGCAATTGTTAAGTGATAAATATAATTAAAAGAATTCTTTCTATTTAAACATTGTGATTAAGGCTTTTTTTTTTATTTTATCTCAAACCTCACTTATTTTAATACTTTTTTATTTAGGAAATTAAAAAAAAATCTCTAAGGAAAAGTACAAAAGTCTCACCTGTGATGTTCGAGGTTTCATTTGACTGAATGACATGTTGATGCCTGTACACAGGTGGGTTTTCTAATTTTTCCTTTTAATGGAAACATTCTTTAAGAACGAGTTTCATGACAAGCTGCTATAAGACAAGTCACCCCACTAATTTCCCTCATTTTCATTTACTGTTCTTTCCTTTTATGAAAGAGGAAAAGCTTCTTCTGTGCCGATGCAGAAAGCCTCCAGCTAACCACAGACAAACAGACTCAACCACACCTTCTACACAAGTGTCACCTAAGTAACTGAGGGAATTGCTAAACCACAGCCCTGCAGCTCTGAGAAAGCTCACCCAGAGAATTTCCTCTTAACATTTTCTCTCATGTAGTTCATCTCATATGTTTTATATAAATTTCTATAAATTCAGAAATTTATATAAATTTCTGTGCCCTGTGTTCCTACAGGCACAGACCTAAATCTCCACAAAATGAGATTCTTGCAGGGTCCAGGTCCCCTCCCTGGAAGTGTTTAAGGCCAGGCTGGATGAGGCATTGAGCAACCTGGTCTAGTGGGAGGTGTCCCTGATCTTTGCAGGGGGGTTGGAACTAGATGATCTTTAAGGTCCCTTCCAACCCAAACCATTCTATGATTCTATTCTACAAGCGGACAATTGCTGTGAACTGAAGCCAAGGCACACAAGAACCAAATACACTGGTGCAAACTATGACATGTCACAAAAATCTTTCCACAAACAGCCCTAGCTGTACCCTAACTTTATTAGGATTTTTCTCAGTATTGCCATCAGAAGGCTTATCTGGCACCTCCTTCTGATTTTCAGCCTGTGGGATGTCCTGAATCCCTCAGCAGCTCTCTCAGTACAGTGACATCTCATGAATGAACTGGCCAGAACACAGCATGACTTCTCCATAGTTATTCCAAACCAAAACGCATGGCATGGCATGGCACAATTTCCTTCCCAGATCTTGCTATAAGCGAGATGTTGCACATCACATGTCATCACACCCTGTCATTCCAAATGTCATGTTCATTCCTGGATGCTTTCTGCAGTAAATATCCATACTAGATGCCAGTCAAGGTCCAAACATGCTGCCAAGGGCACAGTTTGAAGTTAAGAATTATAGGATTGTTTGGGTTGGAAGGGACCTCGGAAATCATCCAGTTCTACCTGGTACCCTGGGCAGCGACACTTCCCACTAGATTGGATTGGATTGCTCCAGGCCACATCTAGCCTGGCCTTGAGTGCTTTCAGGGAGGAGGCATCATAGAAACATAGGGACCCTCATAGGCCATCTAGTCCACCTCCCTGCAGTGGCAGCGACATCCTGCAGTAGATGAGGTTGCTCAGAGCCTCAGCAAGCCTGGCCGTGGATGTCTCCAGGGATGGGGCCTCTGGGCAACCTGTTCCAGTGTCTTGCCACCTCCATGGGGAAGATTATGTCTCAAAACAAACATCAAACTAAGAAATATCTTGATCTCAGCACCAAGATGTGCTGCCTTGGTCTTAATCATAGAATCACAGAATCATAGAATAATTTGGGTTGTAAGGGACCTCAGAGGTCATCTAGATCTGACCCTTCTGCCATAGGCAGGGATAGCTCCCACTAGACCAGGTTACTCCAGTGCCTTGTCCAACCTGGCCTTGAACACCTCCAGAGAGGAGGCATTATGTTGCTTTCTCAATTTACTTGATAGATAAATGTGGGGAAAACTTCCTTATTTCTGTGTTTCCAGGGGACTCCCCCGTCCCCGGGCGCTCGGGGCTCGCAGGCCAACAGACCGCCGACACACGGGTACGACGGAGCTCTCGGAGGCGCTCCCGCTGTGCCGCAGCGCCCCCCGCGACAGCGGCGCGGTTGGCGGCGGAGGCTGCGCAGGCGCCGGGCGGGCAGTAGAGTTTGGGTCGCTCCGGGAAGTTGTTTCTGACTCTGCCGCCTCTTGCTGTGCCCCCCGCCGTCGTCTCTCTCACTATGTCGGGCTCCTCCAACGTGGCAGCCATGAAGAAGGTGGTACAGCAGCTGCGGCTGGAGGCCAGCGTCACCCGCGTCAAGGTGAGAAACGCGGCCGGGACGGGACGGGGCGGACGCGCCGCCATTACATCGCCCGGGGGGCCCGCGCCCCGCCGCGGCTCCTCGGCGGCGACCGGGCCCACTCCGGCCTGACCCGTTCTCCGGTTACAGCCTCTCGGGCCTCCATGGCCCATCCGAGCCCGGGGGTGGCCGCATAGCCGCCTCCCGTGCCTGGCGACCGGCCCGCCGCGCCCTCTCGCTTCCTGCAGCCTCTCGGGGGCCCCGCGGGCCGAGGCGCTCCCCGGAGCGGGGATGTGGATGCCTCCCGCCGTCCCCCTTCATTTCCTGAAGCTGGGAAGCGTTTTCTTACATCGGACCTCGGGGGAAAGGAGGGCCGGAGTCTGGGTTTACAACAGGTTGGCTCGGCCCGGGCGCTGTAAAATGGAGACTCGAGGGCAGGAGGTGTGGAGCGCCCGAAGCTGGGGCTTTTGCAGAGCACTGGCCAGTTAGAGAGAGCTCGAGGCAAACCGTAAAGGTGCTACTTAAAGAAACTTTGATCTTAACTTTTTTTTAAGAGTTCAGAATTACAGCAACAAAAAAAAAGCTGTGGTTTAAGATGCTGCCCAGCATACCTCTGTGCCCTGCGCTACCAGGGTGCATGTCCAGCAGAAGATGAAATGCCAGTTTACCCAAGTAGAGCATCTGCACTACAGGCTGTATTTTTAAACAACTTACATTAGAACAAGGATCTTCATATGTTAAGCAAAGTCCTCTCTGAAGAGATGCTCGTCTTTCCCCTTTTATGTTTAGAAGCTGAACAAGAAAACTTTTAAAATTAATTCTTATTCTAACATTGCCCAACTTCTTGCATTTAAGAAACAAAAAAGATATAATGAAAATGTTGTGTGAAATGTACATAAACTGGTAAAGCTGTACTGCAGAACGTTGTTTATACTTTCTCATGTAGCTACATCCTCGGTAAAACCGGCTGAGTGAATTGTGACACCAGCTTTTCTTTACACCCAGGTTTCTCAGGCTGCAGCAGACCTGAAGCAGTTCTGCCTACAGAATGCTCAGCATGATCCCCTGCTGACGGGAGTGTCATCAAGCACAAATCCATTCAGACCCCAGAAAGTTTGTTCGTTTTTGTAATTTTGTAACTAACTCTGGTATCTTTTAACGGTAAGTTCTTGTATTATGATTCATAGACTTTTCTGGCATTAAAAATGGCTGGCTTTACATAAGATTGCCTGTATTAAAAACACTTAGAGATATCTAACTTCTGGGACAGGTTGCCCAGAGAGGTGGTGGAGGCCCCATCCCTGGAGACATCCAAGGCCAGGCTTGCTGAGGCTCTGAGCAACCTGATCTATCCCTGCTCACTACTGCAGGGGTTGGACTAGATGGCTTTGGAAGGTCCATTTCAACTCTGATTCTATGTGGATCCATGGTTTTGAGCCCCTCCTGCCCTGCTGGTAGCTCTGTACGGGAAAAGAGCAATTCATAAGAGTTATAAGTAGCATTTAGTTGTTGTAGAGCTTCCACCAGCTTCTGTTGCCATGGGAAAGCAATACTGGGGGACAGCAACTACTGGGACTAACCTATAGTTAGTATACTATAGTCCTGACATCTTTTTCTTCCACATAAGGGTATTATTTACAGTTTTTCCCATGTAAGAGCACACTATAAATCTTGATTGTGGCAGATGAAAAAGACTTCAATTCTTTTAACTTATAAACAGCACTTCTAAATATAGTTTAGTGATGTTCTCAGGGAAGGGCCCTGTCCCCAACAGGACACACCTGTAAGTCAAAAAAGTACTTTTTTTGAGTCCAAGAGTTTTATCACCCCACTTAGATAAGGTACTACATGGGTAGCTGTATAGATAACTAGAGGAGTAGAACGTTCATTTGTATTTTCATTTCAAAACTTCTGTAGGTTTGTTAGCACTACTGCTGTCACTGGGAAGATTACTAATATGGTGTTAATTCAACCTTTTGGCGATTTGATTTTATACTAACTTAATTAGAAAGGTTCATTTTAGATCCCATAGAAGTCTCACCAAGACCCAGAGATACAATAATTCAGTATTTTTCCTGAAATAAATGTATAATTTTACCATATCCCCATTCCCAGTCACTCCTTGACTTGGATCATTTGAGGTGAGAGCATGTATGCCCACCTGTTGTTCAGTTAACCAATAGTTCACAATCCTTAGGCATGTCACACTTAGTCTTAACCTTGAAGAAATCTGGTTTTGGACTTGACTTAACATCACTTAAAGAACTGCAGTTTCTTAGATTTAAGTTGTGTTATTTAGGCAACTTCATAGAAAGTTAATCATAGTCTGAGTTGTTAAAATAGTTTTTTAAAATTGTTCTCCCTTCAACATGACTGCAAAAACATACTAGACAGTTTGTCTAAACAGGGTGGTAGATGCTAATGAAGGCCAGAGCAGTAACGATGTACCAGTTGATGCTTAACTATTTGACAAACAAAATCACTTCCCCCTTTGTTCTGAGCAATGAAATACAGAAGCATGACTGAAATGTGCTCTAGAATTCTTAAAGATTTAACATTTTATCAACTATTCCTATTTAAAAGATACCATTCTTGGAGACTGAGATGTGTTTACAGCAACCTCAGCTTTAAGCAGTAATTCAAGGAAGAAATCAGATTATTGCCAAGCGTTATAGACCGATAACCTATAAAAAGCCAAATAAACTGTGCTTTAATGTACGTCTATTAATTTTTGGGTGTGGATGTCAGGAAATAACATTTCTTGTTTCACATACACAAATGTGCATGCAGAGAAAAGAGTAAGCCTTCTCTGCCCCTTCTGATTTGGAAAGCAGCACTTGTTTCTGCTGGTGTTACATGCAAAAGGCAACAGCTGAAGAGCAGTTTCGGTTACACTACTTGTATGAAAAATTTGTTTTCCTTCACTGTTACCTCTTCTAAGCACTTCCTCAAGCGAGGCAGTTTCTTGGTTGTTACCCTGGTGACATCCTGTCACCCTGGAGCCAACAGTTTGCCCAGTCAGCACCACCTCTCCGTTGGGGAGAGGAAACACGATCTGTCAGCTCCTCACACGCCCCTGATTTCAAAAGCAGATTCCTGCTATTTCTGTAGGCACCACATGTCTTGACAACAGCTTCTTCTGTTGTTCCACTTCACAGTTTGACTTCCAGGAGACCATGAGTCTCAGTTAATTTGTAAGAGGTTTTAGTATCTTCCCCTCGGTATAGCTTCAGAGTTTTGAAAGTTTATAAAATAAACTAATAGTTCTACAAAACAGCTATGGAAAAAGAGGAAATTCTCTTCCCCTAAAAAGCTGTCTGTGGGATAATCTGAATGTACATACAGATTTGTTTCATTTAGCATGGGTAGTTTTCTAATTGCCTTTTTTGGTTTTTTTGTTTTTCAGATCTTTTAGCATCTTTTCCTAGCTGCTGATGTGTGTAGAGACAGAGTGCCTCAAGGAGTGGCCTGGTTTGAAGCCTGTACAGAAACTTAGCTTTAATGTGCCAAATCTAACTATAAAGTTGCTACTGTTGTCAAACCTCTTATCATCTACCTCTCCGAATGAACTCTCTGCTAGTTACGATACTTCTGTTTCATAAGTGAATCGGTTTTATACACCAAGCAAATAAATAAATAAATAAAAGTGTCTTGACTTAGACTGGTGTGGGAATTGCTGTTGATTAACTTCTGGGTTTGTTGACACCATTACTGCATCACCCTGCAGCAGCTGGGGAACACATACAGGAGTGCCTAAACTAGACAGTGCTGCTGGGAGTTTGCCTGGGATCAGTCTTATAAAACAGTAAGGCTTTATTAATACTATGCTTAGAAGCATTTTAGAAATAGAAGATAATGTTTTGGCTCTTAGTTTATAATTTAACCATACAGATTTTCTCTATCATAGACATTAAAGACAAAAATTAATTTCCTTTCATTTTAAAGAGCAATCATACCCTAGTAGATCACTTATTTTATGAACCATCTTAGCCTTTAAATAAATATGAAAAAGCACTTAAAGCTGCATGTGAAGAGAAAGTAATAAAAACCTACTTTTTTTAGCTGCCAGTGAATATGCAAACTTTAGGCGGAACATCAGTTTATTCAACAACTTAAGTATTGCTGAGAGGCTAAAGAATAATTTTGAAGATTTTGATGGGAAAACCCTGTTCTGAGACCTCACATGTTCATCTGAGCATCACTTTTAGATGTGATTGCACTATGTGCTTCATGTGAGCTAGCCTTACAAATTCTTTCCCACTGGTGTTTATTTCTTTTTTTATACAAGAATATGAACTGCTCTGAGGATATCTAAATGTTCCTTTAAGTAGTGATACAGGAACAACATATTTGACTCCTACATGTTACTTCAACAAGCCATTTTATATGAAATACTAAGAAAACACCACAGGTTTCCTGGATTGCACACAGCCTTCTCTCACTTCTACAGACAGGAGACCATTTTTGGAAAGCCACCACCATACCATCAGTGAACAGCATACTGCAAGTCATAAAGAAGTTGAACATATTTATCTCTTACCTCATTAACGGAAAATATCTGAATTTAGCAGCTTAACAGAAAACAAAGTTGTATAACTAAAAATACTTTATTTTTAGAGTATCTTTAACGAAAACATATACTGTCTTTGATCTTGTAAAGTGTAACTTGTTTCTACAGCATAGCAGCAGTCACGGCAAATCTTCAGTGACAGCTAAATTACAGGCTGACATTGCCATAGTTTTTCCTGCTAAACTAGAAAGAGTCACTGTCCTTGTCATGTTGGATTTAGCTACAAGCAGGAGAAGAAAGATGCATCCTACTTGATCTTGAGAAAGTTTTAATGTTTCAGTCTGTCATTGTGCAGATAGATACTCCTCAGTATCATTACCAACAGTCAGGAGTAAGATAATCCAAAAATCAGAGCAGTTTTTGTGTTCCTGGTCACCAGCAACTGGCAGGTAGCTCTCCCTCATAAGTGAAATTTTCTTCTACTTGTGTCCATTTCTCGGCGCTGAAATGTAAAAGAAAAGTTATTAGCCAGCAAATTCACACAATGTCAGGGATTGGAAGGGACCGTCAAGAGATCATTCAGTACAATCACCCTGCTAAAGTGGGAACACCCAGACCAGGTCACACAGGAACACATCCAGGCAGGGTTTGAATGTCTCCAGAGAAGGAGACCTCAAACATTCTCTGGGCTGCTTGTGCCACTGTTCTGTCACCCTTACCCTGACAAAGTTGTTTCTTATATTTCTGTGGAACCCCCTGTGTTCTAGCTTGCACCACAAGAATAATTACTCCACTTTAGAAGGTACGCAGTGAAATGAGTCAGTTACAGTGTTGTTGCCTCTCCTACAGACAGCTTTTCAAGACCAACAATGGATAAGAATGAAGAAATCAGCAAACTGAAGAACCCATAGAAGTTGTCACTTGACAGCAGGCAAAGTGTCTTTAAAACAAACACAATCATGCACTTCATGGGCTACACTAGGAGTATTAGAACTTTCCTTCTAGTATAGCTTGGACATTCATTTCTAAGTTTTGCCAATGACTGGAAAAGTAACTTCATGCTTAAAGTAGTAACTGTGTTTCATTTGAAGATGTTCTTTAGTGTTTCTTTCAATTCACTATTTATGTAACATTCATATAAAACAGCTAAATAATTTTTGCATTATGATTTTTGCACTCACCTTGCACAAAAATAGCTCTAATCGGGTTTACTAGGTTTCCAAAAATAGATTACACCAGGGGAGCATTTTTCATTTTGCTTACATCTGTGCAACATTTCACAGAAATTACATTCTTAAAGTGTGTAATTGCAGTGTATTGATATTCATAATCCTTGCTATTTTTATTTTTGATTTGCAACACAGTGGAATGCTTCTATATCACCATCTTTTTAAAATATACCCCCAAGTACTTCAGTTAAACATTTCTGTATTGAGAACTGCATTTATACCATTTTTTTAGAGTAAGATTTGTGGTTGCATTTCACATCAGATCTAGTCTCCCTTCCCAAGCAGGACTACTATGACGACTCAGACATACCTTATGAATCCATTCATATTCTCCAAATTTGGAATCAAAGGTTCCTTTTTGAAGGGACCTCAGCTTCAATGTAAAACGTGGCCCAAGTTCTTGAATTCCCACTTTCTTTTCACTCTTGAAGATATATCTTAGGGAAGAAACAAAAATCAAGAAGTTACCAGATCATTCCTTCTCATTTGTGAATTTTGGAAAAAGAAAAGGTCACACATCACCTGTGGAATCTAAAGAAGATGTAGTCTCGCTGGTTGTGGAATGTAGCCACTTGTCTTCCAATGAACTGAGGATCATGTGGGAAGAGAGAAGCCAACATGCGACCAATGGAGTGGCCAAGTCGGGTTGTAAAATTATTCAGGATTATTTCTGGTACATGCTCTGTGGGCTCCTTCCCCTTCCGCTGAAATGTAAGTGATAGATAAGAATGTAAACAATAGATTGAATGCAAAATTATTTTAATATATATTATCAAAAGAGAGTCTGAAATACAATAGGAAGACATCTTCCAGACAGTTAAAGAAATTCAGCAAAAAACTACAAAAAATGAAAGACGCTGCTCATGGAAGTAGAATATACTAGTCCTTGATCTCCTCAGCTTATGAAAAAAAAAAAGACATCTTTATAACTCAGCTGAATTATACAAAAATACAAGTAGACTGAACATACTTATTAAACAGTCTAGTTTATTTCTGCTGCTATTGTTGGAAACTTACCTTTATTTCTTTACGCAGACGGACACTACTCATTCTAAAATGAGCAGTTGGACCATCAGGCAGATGACTTAAAACAAGACCATCTGTTCACAGAGTTAAAGAAAAGTCTGGAACAATTCAAACATCTAATTTACAGATAACACATTCAGCAAAATGCATTATCACATTAGCATTTTATATTCACAATCTATGTCTGAATTACAAGGCCTCATTATATTTTTGAACATATGTTCTTAAATGAGTTGGTGTACCGAAGTATGCCCCTTCAATTTTGATTCAATAGTTGACCAGTGTTCTCTTCTAACACTTGATCACTTACTAATTGGTAATGTTTTATCTAGTCATTAAAACTAAATGGAACTTCCTGGTCAGCAAAACTTGTCACTTAATCAAACTAGTAAATTTACTGAAATAACAACTGTTCAGCCATGCATTATAGAGCAAAAATAAGTGAACACACTTTCTTTAATACCTCTAAGTTCTATTAGTCATTCAAGCTGACCCAGTGGTTTTTAACTCCATGGTTACACTGTAAGATGCACAGTGAAGAGCAAAAAAAGAAGAATAAAGCAGATCATTGATGTACACTACAGAATTGCTATCCTCATAGGCCCAGAGCTAATGAGCCTATTTAATAAATACACAAAAGGATACTTGGTATTTTGCGATCTTCATTAATGACGATTAAATCAGTGAAGTCCCTTGCAATACACTGTGGAATAATTCTTTTCAAAGCCAGTCCCCTTCGGTAGTAGACATGTGAGTTAGGTATAACAGTAGCCAGTTGCTCACAGAATCTCACTGTTCTCTGAAAAACAGGTGAATTAAACTGCAATGTGGTAAATGCAATGTCAAATTCAAGGATCAGAGGAATGGAAGGTTGCTCATTCCCTGTCCTCCCTGATGTTTATTACTTCCAGTATCTCTACAAACATTAAACAACAAGCTACTAAAATACTTCCAGTAGAGACTGCAGCACATTAAGAAAAATTCCAAAAGAGTTAAGTCCCAGATTCAGTATTTATGTTTAAAGACATTGGTTCATAAGGACAAAAACTTCCTAACGTTCCAAAATACAATGTAAGTATTACTTGGGGCACTAATGTCTGAGTTTCCAAATAAACTGTTTGAGGTGTATTTTTCCTTCTTTTTAAAACCACTTATTTTATGGTTTTCATGAATACCAGTAATCTCCCAAATTGAGAAACGCCCATCATTTGCAAACAAGAACNACATTGATGGATGTAACATGTGACCAATGGGAGTATTCCATCCCATCTGCCCCATGCTCAGTATAAAAGCTGAGGGATCGAAGGGTCAGGCCCTCTCTTCCCTCCTCGGCCCTGCGCTCTTCAGACCCTTCTCTCCTCAGGCCTTCTCTCCTCGGCCTGCCCACGTGGGGACGTGATCATCATCTTGGGAGCTGGATTCGGTCTTGTAAATATTGTATACCTTTTTTGTCTTTTCCTTTTGATTTTGTCTATTGTTTCATTATCTATTAAAGTAGTTTGGAATTCTTCTGAACTCATAAATCTCCTCCTTCCTTCCTCTCCTCTCTTCAGAGAGAGGAGGGAGGGCCATCTGTCTCTGGGGGGTTAATTTTGGGCCCAAAACCAGGACAACCAGTAATCTCCCAAATTGAGAAACGCCCATCATTTGCAAACAAGAACACAGGAAGCACACAGTACTACAGAAACTAACAGATTACATACACAGACAAGGTTACTGGTAGTCACTAAACAAAACCACAGAAAAAAAATCCATGTGAAAGGTATTACTTTCATCCTTAATTCACCAATTGTGATATGAAAATCCTGGTTTACGAAAATCTCAATTGCTTGGAACTGTCCATGCAGATTGTACATACCCCTCGAGGTCTGTCTGATGTTGTAATAAGAATCTTGGGAACTGTCTGTCTGTTGAAGTATGGTGCAAATTCATCAGTTGCTTCATCAAAAGCAACCTGAAAGAACAGAGAAGACTTCTTTAGTCCACCATATATGCGAGCAGGGACATCCTGCACTAGATCAGGTAATTGTGCAATGTGATCTAAGTTCTGGTGAGATTGAATTTGCAGGAAAAATTACAAATCACAGGATCTATCCTATTATCAATCAGCACAACGCATGCAGTTTTTCCATTTTTAAGAATCCAGTGTGATGAACACTGATGGAAGGTAATGCAAAAGCCAATTATCTAAAGCAGACAGTAAAGGATGACATCACCCTTTGTAGCCATCCCACACAACAACCAATTCATCAACACTTCAACAGAAGAGTGTTGAATGTTAACTTCATTAAGCTGTTTTATGTCCCTTCTTGGAAAGAAATAGTTAACCCAGTAGCATATGCAGCAATTAAGCAATTACCTCCTCATCATTGGGATCTACAGTCGTTTCATCATACACTCTCTGATTTTCAATAGTCTTTGGTACAGCCTTTGGAGGTGCCTAAAATAAATAAAAATTACACATATTTGTTGTTAGTACAATTAAGGGTACTGCAAAAAACACAGTCAGACTGCCAGAATATTGTGCATATTTTTACATATAATTAGAAGTACTAATCAATTTGAGCCAGCTTTTAAGAAAGAAGTTACAACAACTGACTGAAAACATTCATGGGTATTGGGACACCAGAGAGCATCACATGGAGAAGCACCACTAGAACAATGACACTGCTTAATTGCAGGCTAATTTACAATGGGTTTTCAAAATAAAACAATACTAAATGACAATAAAAAAAAGGAAAGGAGGGGAACATTCTATCCACTTCTATCCTCAGAAGAAAAAAGCTCCTCTTGCAACAGCAATCATGTTTAGTCCTGACATCCACAGTTTAATGTCTAATTGTTTAGCCCATTTACTTATATTTTTTAAGACTGTAATACGTAATTCACAACTGACTGTCTTCAAACATCAATGCATTTCTGAAGTCATTCAGGAAAAGAAGCACAAGCCATTCTTTATGGCAAGGATTGAAAAAATAACAGATAACTGGTCTGGAAAAGGGTTTGGTCAGATTGTTAGAATAAAACTCACCCAGCCCAATTACAGCACCATTTAATGCAGAACTACAAGCCTCTTCTCCAGGCCTGGCTACATGACACCTCTGCTGCCCATCACAGCCCAGAAGGCCACCAAGACCAACCAGCACACAGGATCATAGAATGTCTTGGATTGGAAGGGACCTTAAAGATCATCTAGTTCCAACACCCCTGTCATGGAAAGGGACATGCTGCACTAGATCATGTTACTAAGAGCCTCATCGAGCCTGGCCTTAGATATCTCCA
The DNA here is from genome assembly GCA_013400935.1 of Turnix velox. Lineage (NCBI taxonomy): Eukaryota > Metazoa > Chordata > Aves > Charadriiformes > Turnicidae > Turnix > Turnix velox. The sequence continues at coordinate 52,692 of VZTY01022538.1, read as the reverse complement.
GGGATGGGCTCTTCACCACCTCTGCTTCAGTGTCTCACCACCCTCATGGTGAATACTCAAGTCCTTCGATTTTTAACCCCCGTTTGCCTCTAGGCAGGCTCCACATAACCCTCTTTTCCCACATCTCCTGTTTCTGCCTCACACCAACTCTTTTCCAATCCATTTTCACACAAATCCCACACCCCTGGGCTCCACTGGTGACTTCTCCTCTCCCCTGCTACTCCCACTTTGCCTCCCGTGTCCCCTCTCCTATTTAACACCAGTGGGGAAGGGCAGCAGCCACCATTTGCTACGCCACTGTGCAGTCTGAGGGATGCTCCTTCTGGTGTCTCTGCTGCAGGATGTCATTGGTGAGTTGCACTTTCCAAGGGGACACGGTGGGAAGAGAAAGGCTGGGGGGGCTGCTGGCCTCCCAGCTGGTTAGGCAGGGGGAAGGATGGGAGGAGGGAGAGGATGATGATGGCCTCGTGTTTTCATTTTTCGTCTTAATGGTCTGCGGGGCTCACCTGAGGTCAGACGAACGTTTAGCAGTAAATCAGGAATGTTGTGTTTTAGCTTTGTTTGTGTTTCAGCTCAAGGTGCTGAAGGAGTTGTCATGTAAGGCCTTTAAACATTTCCCCGTTGAGCTAAACTTTGACAGAACTGTCTCCAGCCACCCACATCCGAAAAGTGGTGCTCTATTTTTTTAGAACTTATATTACCGGTCTATAGGTTTTCACAAGTAAACTTCACCGATGCCCGTGGAGAAGCTGTTTCTCTCAGGAAACTGAAGGCACGGCTTCGCAAGCCTGAGCTGGGGAGCTATCACGGAGGCAAGCTCTGTCCCGTTCACGGCGGAGCACCGACGGCCCTGCCACGACAACAGGCCTTTACCTTGTCTCCGAGGGCTTCTCGCTCCTTTCTCCGCTTCTTCTTGGCGGCGAGTTTCTCCTAGCGAGAGAAGGAGAGGGCTCCGTTAGTCGGATCCGTTAGTCAGACCCGCAGCCTGGCCGCTGCCTCGCCCGGCCGCCTTCCCTTCCCCCGTCCCTCACCTTCCTCTGCTGCTGTTTCCAGCGAAGGAACATGAAGTGCCGTCGCTGCTTGTTCTTGATCTCGGACACGCTGAAGGTGGGAGGGAAGAGAACCCGTTCCGGCGCCGGCTGCGCCCCATCCTCCGTCGCAGCGCCCAGCAGGCCGCTACCCCCGGCCGCCATGCTGCCTCCCGGGCGGGAGCTCACCCCTCACCTTTCACCTCCGCCCCCGGACGCGGGGTGACCGCTGCGCATGCGCGGAGAAGCTGCCGGGAGGGCGTGGGCAGGGCGGGGAGGGGACGGTGGGGACGTGGCCGAGCTCTGGCGGCGGTGGTTACGCGGTTGGTTCCGCTCCGGGGGTTGTGGACTCGAGGCTGTGCGGCGGAGGTGGGACGTGAGGACCTCCCCTCGTCGCGGGCAGTGTCCTCGTCCCTGCTGCCCAACTGCTGGGCTGATGGCTCGGCAGGCGGCGGTCCTTCAGATGACAGCGGTTACTCTGCAGCGATGCTTACAACCAGGCTTAATAAAATCAAAATGGGAGCCTTCGGAGGCACACGACATGCTGATGGATTCACATCCGTCATGGTAGTAAAACCCTAGCCCTGTAGTGTCCTTCCCACGACTGTCCCTTCCACACTCAGGATGGATGAGGTACCGAGCAACCTGATCTAGTGGGAGGTGTCCCCCTATGGCAGGGGGTTGGAACTAGATGATCTTTAAGGTCCCTTCCAACCCAGACCATCGTNCTGCGCCCCATCCTCCGTCGCAGCGCCCAGCAGGCCGCTACCCCCGGCCGCCATGCTGCCTCCCGGGCGGGAGCTCACCCCTCACCTTTCACCTCCGCCCCCGGACGCGGGGTGACCGCTGCGCATGCGCGGAGAAGCTGCCGGGAGGGCGTGGGCAGGGCGGGGAGGGGACGGTGGGGACGTGGCCGAGCTCTGGCGGCGGTGGTTACGCGGTTGGTTCCGCTCCGGGGGTTGTGGACTCGAGGCTGTGCGGCGGAGGTGGGACGTGAGGACCTCCCCTCGTCGCGGGCAGTGTCCTCGTCCCTGCTGCCCAACTGCTGGGCTGATGGCTCGGCAGGCGGCGGTCCTTCAGATGACAGCGGTTACTCTGCAGCGATGCTTACAACCAGGCTTAATAAAATCAAAATGGGAGCCTTCGGAGGCACACGACATGCTGATGGATTCACATCCGTCATGGTAGTAAAACCCTAGCCCTGTAGTGTCCTTCCCACGACTGTCCCTTCCACACTCAGGATGGATGAGGTACCGAGCAACCTGATCTAGTGGGAGGTGTCCCCCTATGGCAGGGGGTTGGAACTAGATGATCTTTAAGGTCCCTTCCAACCCAGACCATCGTATGATTTGCTTGCACTCGCTTCGAGGGGAGCATCTATGTAGAAGTAACTTCCCTTTTCTTTGATGGTAATGTTCCTGAAAATTATTTCATCGAAGCCTCTTGAAAGTTAGTTACAACTCAAGAGGAAATCCTACAGTAATTAAAGAGATCTAATTCATGTTAAGCTAGACAACAGGGCTCCTGTTCCTATGTTAATTTGCTGAGAAGTGTGCAAGCATTGCTGCACAGCAAGTAATAAACTACCATACATGTTAAATACTTGAGGATTTTGGGGAGCCTGAGCCAAATTGGGCATTTTTAGTCTTGAAACTGCAAAATTCCAAGTCTGTGGAACTGATTATTTCCATTTGTGCCAAGAATTGTTGCAAAACTGGGAATATGCCTATAAATACACAAATACTACTTTTCATTATTACATTTCTCATATTAGAGAACTGAAAAAGAATCGGTTAACATAAGCACATGAAGATAATGGAAACAAACCCAGGAACAGCTTGAACCAAATGATGTTTCAGACCTACTTCTGTCCTAACAATGAGTTTCACTCCACTTGCTTCACTGAGGTTATTTCTGCTAACACAGATGTAAATGAAAGATCAAAGGCCTCATTATGCACAGTCCCGTGTTTTTCTGGCCTCACTCACATGTTTTGTCAAGAGAAAATATTTCAGCTATCCTCAGTGCCTTAAGGATAAGTACTTTCCATGGTAATTAAAGTTTGGAAAATACGTTAACCCAGGACTTCATGTAGCTTTCTTTTATGAGCTGATTCAAGTATCAACAATCGCCAAACGATCTCTGAAATCAGAATCAGGGATCTTTGTCACCACTGTTAGAGGGAGTCCTAAGTAATCTGTAGTTTATTTCAGTTTGCACTAGTGTTTTGTTTGGGATCATGGTGAGCTGACGTGCAGCATAATTGTGTGAAGCTCACTGAGTGGTTATGTGTGAGGAAAAAAAAGAGCAAACCATTATCTTTCTCCCTGCCAGCAAAAGGGAAGACAACCTACTAATCATATTCAGAGACTTTTCTTCCAAGGATGCACAGGAACAAAATAATGATAGAGAGTAATGAAAGAGCTTCCTAGGTTAGGGGAGGGACAGTGAAAAGACTCCAAAAACACCTTGTGGACTTGGTAAAAGTAAGGTCAAAGACAAGGCACAATTGTAGCTTCACCAGGTTCCAAGGTATTTTGCTTATTTCAGATATGAACTCTGTTCTGTGCAGATAAATTTTGAGCCAGGATACTCTTTTTTTTTTTCATTACAACAAAGATAGCACTGCCAGAAAACCATCTTTTGGAAGAAAGTGGTTGTTTAAGAAAGTCCAACAAAACCAAACAAGAAAAAAAAACAACAAACAACAAACCACCAAGCAGAAAACACCAGTATCTTTGAACCAACAAAGAAGTTCACCAGTGAGAGGAATGCATGACAGCATTTTTTCCATGTCAACACTAAGGAATTTTGGAGGAAGCCTGTCTATCAATTGCCACTGACCTAGCTGCAGTAGTGAGAGCAGTTAATAGAGTAATGGAATTTTTTGTTGTTCTGTCATTTTAAACAATTGCAAAATATCTTGGGATATAGCTGAAGGTACAAAAAATCCATCTGGGTAAAGGAAACTTAGTTAGAAAATATTATGGTAGGAGATTAGAAGAGAAAACTAAAGATTAGAATATGCCTCTGAATTCAAGAATTAGATAACTCTGTGTCTTTTTCTTTTCAAAATGTAATAACCAACATTTTGCTATTCCTTGGGTTTTTTTCTGAACTTCATTGTCCTGATTTGGAGTTCAGTGGCCAGTCCAGTACAAACCTTCAGGACATGAAGGTAGACTACTTGACTTCAAGATTAATTTGTACTTAACAAAATGTCCCAGAGAATGCAGTGCTCCAAATCCAACAAATCATAGAATGGTTCAGGTTGTAAGGGACCTTCAAAATCATCTAGTCCCATGGGCAGGGACACATCCCACTAGACCAGGTTGCTCAATGCTTCATTCAGCCTGGCCTTAAACACCTCCAGGGAGAGGGCATCCATCCTCACAGTAAGGAATTTCTTACCTCTGGCCTGACTCTCCTCTCTTCCAGTTTGTATCCATTACTCCTAGTCCTTGAATCATGTTTCCCATTAAAATTCCTACCCCAGCCTTTCTATAGGCCCCCTTCAGGTATTGATAAGTCACTGCGAGGTCCCCCCAATCCTTATACGTGTGTGTGAATGTGAGGAAGAAATCGTCAAGCACTTGAGAGCCCGAGAGATCAAAAATTTAAATAATCTAAGAGAAAATGAAACAGAGGCAATTTTATAAAGAAGGTATTTTTTGTGGCATTCTTGCAAAAAAATCTTGCAAATTTATTATTTAAAAATTATGGAAATTCTGCTGCATGTCAGTGTCCAGTTTTAAAGCACATTAGAGTCTTTAACAATTACTTTACAGCTGCTTTACATAGAGATGTCAGCATGTTCTTAAACATGTAGTTGTAACTGACATTACAGTAATTCCTTCCCACAGGATCTATCCAGACAGCATAGCTGGCCATGATCCTAATCTGGACAGACCAGCCTGATTGAATACTGGGCGTTTGATTTCCTACAAGTCTGTCAGCACTTCTGCTTACTTAATAGATTAAAACCACTAGATAATACATTCATTGCAGGTAAGCTGAAAAAAAAAAAAAAAAGGCAAAGGAGTTTGCTGGTTCTTCAAGTGCATAGTGCAGAAACTGGAACTCTTTCCTGACCAGGAATTCTATAAACAGAGGAAACTGTCATTTAATTTAGACTTTCTGAGAAGTTTTATCCAATACCTACCCATGGCAAAGTACTGAAGAGGCATCTCCTGTTTGCAACCTGGTAGTTTGCTGAATTCATTTTGCTGCTTCTGGAGATCACTATAATTTTCTAGAGAATTGTCCTGTAGAGGTCATCAATGGCAACACGTGTGGGTATGTAGAAAAACTTGTGGGAGGTGTGGTCCAATTTGCAGAAAGGCATGCTGGTGTCTTTCTGCAATTACTTGGGCTACCTAATAAAACATTCCTTCATGTACCGAAGAAGAGTTTACCCAGCATTAAATATGACTCATTTTTAGACAGATATTTTTCAGAACATATTACCTTGTGTTTTCATTTTATTTATTGACTTCCTGTTTTTCTGGAGGCTCCATCCCTGGAGACATTCAGGGCCAGGCTTGATGAGCCTCTGAGCAGCCAGATCTAGTACAAGATGTCTCTGCTCACTGTTGGACTAGATGGCCTTTGAAGGTTCCTTCCAACTATATGAGTCTATGGGTTTTTTTATATTATACTTTTGGACTATTTTCTCAGTAATAAATAGCACCAATAATAGCAAGCAATTTCATTTTTTTTTCTGCTTGAAGATTGCCCGCAGATATCCAAGAATCTTTCTTCTTGTCCACAAGTATTACAACGTAATTTACACACACTACTATAGACATAACTATATTGTAATACCTTAAGTGAAACCATTGTCCCCCTTGCAGATCACTCTTAACTCCATGGTATTAGACATTTTTCACAATGAAACAAAGTGTGATTGTTAATTTTTTTCTATTTTAATACATTGCAGTTCCTGGCTATTTTTATCTTTTGCTCTTAGTAGCTGTTTCACATTTTAAATTATGAAAAAATAGTCAAGAACATTTTCTACTTAGTATTGCTAATAAGTCCAAAGTATTTATAAATGGCCAGGAACACCAATCAGTTAGCTTTCATATTCGTAAAATAAGATGTGCATAAGAAACAGAAGCTGTGAAGTGACACGGGAGAAAGACTTATTCCACAGTGCTACCAGAATGTTTGGTGAGATGAGGTAATCCCTACAATGTGCATTTTAATATAGTTAATTGCAGGGTGGTATTTCTAGGAAAGAGAAATGTCTTATCAGTTATCTGATAGAGGATTGCATTATGGAAAGCAGTGATACAGAAAAGCAATTAAGAGCATGCAGAAGTTGGGCCCTTTTGAATTAATGTGGGAGTTCACCTCAGCAATGGGGACTTCTGTTGATGGAGCAGCATCTTGGGCTGCCATTGAGACAGAAACTGAGTATGCAGAACTATATGGGTTGATTTGGGATCTGGAAACCTTTCTTACAGAAAGAAGAGGCTTAACAAGTTTAATCTCTTTAACCCATCAGTGTATCATTTAAGAGCTAGGTCACCTGGAATTACATAAGTAAAGAGAATAATTGTAATAGATACCTTCAGTTTAGCAGACAAATCTTTTAGGGGGTAGTGCTTGAAAACTGAGCTCATAGGTATTTTCTGATTCCAGAAGAAAACAAAACAGAGACCTCCCCTTTGGACTAACTAAGCATTGGACAAAAATTTAGATAGATAGGCCTTCTTACCTGAAATAGTTAAATCAAGAAGGTGGCTTTTTTCCCAAAGGAAGTGTTCTAGCTCCAACAGAAATTGTGTAGACAACACTTGATGTAATTGTCACCTGTGCTGTGCAAAAGGGCAAGCTGGAGAGTCACGGTGCTTTCTTCTGGTTTGAAAACCTGTGGTGCTGTGAAACATCAGAAGGGAGCAGAAGGATGCTTTAGAATGTTTGATAGGAATTTTGGAATATATGTAATAATATTTTATATAGTTATACAGTTAGAGACTGCAATGAATGTAGCTTTTTAATGATTTCAGTTTGGGGACATTTTTAGCTGTATTACAGGTTATTTTTCCTATTGGTATTGCTAATGTTTTGAAGAATAGTCACTCAAATTGCAGTATCTCTTATTTTAGGTTCAGCCTCTTACCCCTGATAAGATTCTGTTATCTTTCTGCATCAGTTTATCACATCTTTTACGATTTATATTTCCATGCTGTGATAAATATAAAAATATGGTTTCCAAAAAGTTCTTAGTGAACATAAACAACATCAAAAGCAAAATGAGTAGAGCTAATAAAACCAAACACTGATGCAAGATGTAGTTCCAAAATATTAGACAGATTCATGGGATAGTTTGAAGGTTTACCAGGAGCTTTACATCTTTTATATTATGAAGTCTCTATGGCAGAACTTTTTTTCTTATGTGTTGATAAAATATGAACATGCTTTCGCATGTTTATAAGTGCTAATCACAAAATAACAAAGGTAATGAACATTGTAAGACATTTACCTGGCTACACATAATAATCCCAATGTCAGATAACCTCTTTTTTTTCTAGTATGCATATTGTAGCTCTAATTAATGAAACTAAAGCTCCACCTAATTACTAGTAACAGAAGATCACTGGCATTTACCTCCCACGTACAGAGCCACACCTTGCCCTCCAGGAAATACAGAGAGCTTCCCAATAGCTATCCCTAGCTCTGCCCTAGATTTCAGCTCCTTATACAGCATTTTATAGTAGAAGCTTGACTGAGCCAATCCTGTCTTGTGCATGGGTTTGACTGAGCAGAGAAATGAAACTCATCATGTAATCTGGTCTTAAGTTAGACCTTTTATTATACTACAGTCGCTCTTTTACATGGTTCAGCAGGTTTGGTGTTTTGCACAACACAGGCTGATACCAAAGACTATCTTTGTTCCCTACAGTGAAAAACCAGACAGAATCAAAATCACCATTTAGGGAAAAGTTACTGCACAACGTGACAAGGAAGCATTAGCCAAGATAATATTTTCCATAGTCTATGTTTCAAATTCAATCATATATTCCTGCTTGGGGAAGTACTTCATAATTTGGTGGAGGATTAATTACTAAAAAGAAGGTACAACATGGTTACTTCTGGCAGGAGAGAGTTAGGCTAAATGCTTCATGCTCTATTCTTTTATTTCACCAGGAGTGTTTCTAAAGTGCCTGAAAAGAAATTACATCACAAATTAATCCCTAAGCTGACACTGCATCTGGTCACAGCCTCTGCAATTCAATTCAAAGTAAGTGTGCTGTACATGTGCCAGGATGGGATTCGGGAGACCTGTCCTTTCCAAGTCTTCTTCCTCACGAATACCTCATGGGTAACCTCTGGCAAGTGCCTTTATGCCTTATTCTTCTATGAAATTAACATGAATTAAATTACATTTTTGCCTTATAGGGATAAATCAGCATAACACATATTCTAAAAAGAAAAAGTGACAAATCTCATGGGGAGTACTCTCCTAGGAAGCAAGGTCACTGCAAACCAGTTGGGAGACTGATAGACCACCATCTCTACTTATCTGCCATGGGGACTAGAATAGGGAATACGACTCTTGATTGGCCAAGCAACTAAATATTGATTAAAAAAAAAGGAAAGGTTTATATTTCCTCTGTATCTGGTACCGATGCAAGGCAAGCTGAAATGATGAACATGGAGTTTATGTCCTAAATTCAAAAAGAGTGATGAAAAATTAAGGGGATCTCGCAGTATAGACATGAGACATAATAAAAGGGCTCCTAATATAGGGCTCAAGGAGTTCCACGTATTTAGCTTATCAAAGAGAAAGTTAATGGGAGCCCTTTACATACTTTTCTGTGTTGTAAACATCGATTTAAAAATGCATGACTTTGCTCTAGCAAAGATCCAAGACCTCCAGTCTTAATTTATAGTTACCCATAATTAACCATTATTGTAATTCTTGTATTGATATTTAAAACAAGATGTAATGTTTTCCCCTTATAATGATAAAATACAGATCTGACAGGAACTATTTCAGGGAAATCTGTTCTCCATTATGCAGTAAGTCAGAAGAGAAGATCACACAGGTCAATTTAGTCTTCCTAATCTGTTAATTAAATGGTATATATACATTCAATTTAATTGTTTCAGTGAACATTAATAAACAGCATTTTTAATGTTTCACATTTGGCTGCAGTCTCACCTAATCTCAATTATTTCTTACTGTATGTGGGTGGTGGGACTTTGTCATCCTACCAGCACCTCCACCTTCATCCCTAAGGTTGCATCATTATTTTGTTACACAACCTGCGGGGCTGATATTGTTGATGAGGTGCCAGCCACAAAATCATTGAGAGATGGTGTGATGGCATTGCTGGAGATCTCAACAAAAATGCTCTAGTTCCTGCACCTCAAGTTATTTATCAAGACCAAGTTCTGTTCTATGTTTTTTGAAAAACTTAACTAGAATGTACTGAGCGGAGAACTGTCATCTCCATGAGGTCTTTCTTGAGCATTTTTAGCATGTAATTCTAGATACTTTGTTTTTGCAACTAAATGTATAATTTTCTGAGCCTTTATTCAGGCTGAAGCTAAATTCAAAGTTTTGTTCTCATCCGTATTTTGCTCCAAAGACCTGTAAATAGATTCCCACCATGACAAGGATGAGCATCACTGTATCCATTGGCCACACTGTTGCTTCTCTTGGCACTCCTCCAGCTTTTCAGAGAGAATAGTCCTTGAGGAAGCAGTCCATGTTTTTGGTGACACAATGATTTGCTTTCCTTTGAGCTCAAGATCTTTCATTCTATTATACCTGTTGGCAACAATTAAATATGGTAATTCTGTTGTTTTAGGCAAGATGTCAGTCCAGTACCTTCCTCTGTATTTCTAGGTATTATTCTGCCTTTGGAAGAGGTAGGTGCTCCAGCTCTCTTCAGCTCAAAACTCTTTGAAAAGTGCTGCTCTCTTCATATTTGCACTCATAAAATATTTCCATTCATCTCATTTCAGATATCAAGATGTAGCAGTGAACAAACTCCTCATTGAACAAGCTATTGTCCAACATTTTGGTGCCAGTTAATCTCCTCTTAGTTTCTTGAACCATTGGGCATTTAAATACTTTTCATACTTCCAAGAATTTTAACACTCACTACCTAAAACTTCAGTGCTACTGGATGTTCCAGCCTGTTCTCAAAGATTCCACCTCCTGTTGATTTGGAAAAGACATTACACATGTGTAGCACTGGCAGAGGGCTGTATGGCAGAAACCAAGCTATGTACTTAGAGTGAAAAGTACTTCAACATTTTTAAGAACAAGTTGGTTACTAGGTAAAGGATTAGCACAGAGCCAGGTTAATCTTGTGACTAATAACATATTAAACTCAGAAAAATTGTTTTGGAGCAGAACTGGCTACAGCATCCCAGAGGGGAATCCACAGAAGGAAGGAAATTAATGGTTTGAGTCTGTTAATTGTAAATAGTCTTTATCCTTCCACTCATAGTCATTAACTTGTACCACTTGGGGATTGGAGTAGAAGATCTTTTGAGGTTCCTTCCAATCCCTGACATTCTGTGATTCTGTGATACTACATTTCCTAAACCAACCTTAAAGGAGCTAAACATACACAACTCCCATCACAGACCTGGATGTATAGCTCAGTTGGGAGAGCATCAGACTCCTAATCTGAGGGTCAGGGGTTCAAGTCCCTGTCCAGGTATGGGGCTTGTCAGAGTTGGGCTGATGGTTGGAATTGATGATCTAAAAGGTCCCTTCCAACCTTGATTATGAAACTAAGTTCTGGGACACAGATTTTTTTTTTTTAAATAATTCTAAAGAAGTAAAAAAAACACAAGTAGGAATTACAGTGAAGTGAACTGGGGCATCTAATGCCTTCAAAGGAGGGAAATGGCTGAGCTGCATGGAAAGCAAATCGACTGGCAGAGAAGAGGGCATCTGCAGTCACTGCATCCTTCTGGGAGTATTTAAAGCAGAAAATTCAAAGAAGTAACAGATAAAAAACTGCAGGAGCAATGAAAGAAACAGCATGTGGGTTTTCTATTGAAGAACAAAACTGTGAGTTTTAATTGAGAACACTGGCAAAATTGTGTAAGTATTTAATACTTTAAAAGCCTCTCAATTTATTAGGCCCAGTTTCCAAGGCTGCTGGCAATCTGCCGATTGCATCATTTTCAGTTGTAATTTATGAGAGATTACAGTCAGAAAAGCTGACTTTCATGTTTGAAGCCAAATCCTGAGAAGATGCTGGAAAACCAGGACTAACCCTCATTATTTCTGGTCACCTCTTAACAGTTTCTTTTGATGGAGTAATACTGGTAATGTAACAGCTTTGCTACAGAGCTTTTGAAAACTGGTCTCTCAAGTTTAGCAAATCTGCATGAAGAAAGTAATACTTATCATTCAAACTTGATGTCAGACTCTAATTGTAACTTCAAACACAACAAGAGCATCAACAGGACGAGTTCTTTTTAAAAAATCTCTTTGGTACACTGTAATAGCTACACCTACATCCTCTTAGAAGAAACGTATTTGTCTTCTCCTGAATAATTTGCACAAAAATGTATTCATTTTTGCAGCACATTCAGAAATTTGCCCAGAGTTTGGCTCTTCTGGTTTTCTTAGTTTCTCTTAATGTCATTCTTCATACATTATTACCTCTCAGTGACACTACAATTACAAAGTTGGTAACCTTTACAATTTCCCTTGCTTAGGGAACATTCCGTGCTTGCACTATATATGGTAAGGGCCATAGAATTATAGAATCATAGGGTTGGAAGGGACCTTCAAAGGCCACCTAGTCCCACCCCTTGCAGTGAGCAGGGACATCCTGCACTAGATCAGGTTGCTCAGAGTCTCAGCAAGCCTGGTCCTGGATGTCTTCAGGGATGGGGCCTCCACCACATCTCTGGGCAGTTGGTTATTAGGAATTTAGCATTAAATAAACATTGTGTTTTGTTGTCAAAATTTTGAAATTCTTAAGTTCTGTGTTCCTGCAGGATGCTGAGCAATGCTGGCTCTCAAAAAAGCACTCCACAAAAAGCCAGCTGTGGATTTTGACATACAATATAGATCTGACCAGCAAAAAGCAAAGGGATTGAAATTTCCCTATAATTTCCCAGTAGAGGCATAAGCTCCCTTAAGAAATGTAATGTATGGAAAATATATGGGATTTTGTACTCTAGTTGTATTTGTGACTTTCTTAAGGGTTGTCCATACACTTCTCTGCACTCAAGGACTGAAAGTCATTGCTGTATAGTACACAGACATATTAGTATGTGTTAAGAATATTGCTTTTAAAGGGGCTTTTCTGAAAATTTTTTTCTTGATATGACCCACAATGGACTGTTGCTGAAGATCCCACATGAAATATAATTTAAAATTAATGAGGTACCTACTTCCATGGAGCATTTTCCCGAGACACCTAATACTGTTTGGAATTTAAAGTCTACGTTGTGAGACTTATATACATGACTAATAATGAAAGATGGGGAATTTTTCTTTAAGAGTCAAACCAGAACTGTGAGGAGCTGTGTGTCTGTGGCACTGATAAACATCAGGACGTAACAACCTCTCCAGGTTGTAATTGTCTTATTATGCAATCCTAGGAATGGGAAGAAGCATTAAGGGGTCTTTCAAAGAAAAGAGAAGGGAAACTATGTCTGCTGTTAGCAGAATGGTACCTCTGTACTTTTAATTTCCACTTTGCTGTATGGTGCCAGTACCAAAACAAGGCCTGCAAAGATGCTTGGGAATGGGATGACTCATCTTGGCCTTTCCCTTATTGTTTTTTCACAATATTTAGCAAGAAGAGTGCACCCAGTGCTTGTCCTTAGTCATCAAGTGATATAACAAATCCCCCTGGATATGAAAAGATTCTTTCTTTCATCACCACTTGTCTTCCTCAGTGCTAGCAACACAAGGTAGGACTGAGGAGATACAGATTTCATAGTCATAATCATCTAGATTGGAAGGCACCTTTCAGATCATTGAGTCCAACCATCAGCCCAACTCTGACAAGCCTCATACTGGACAGGGGCTTTCAGTTCTTTGTTCTACCAGAGACAGGCTTTGAATGAAAATCTGCGTATAAAAAAACCCCAAAACTCTAAAGGTGGGAATATACATTTTTCCTGATTTGGGAACTGAAAGTTATGAACAGCAAGAAAGAGATGGTGCTCACCAAGACAAGGTTCATCTTTGCCCAACTCCTGCATGGTCCTGCCTGAAAGAGGGTCTTCTGGCAAATAAATTGCCCACATACAGCTCCTCTGGCAGTGCTAGGGACAAGGCTCTGGGCAAGCCAAGGATGTGAAATTCCTTCTGGGGACATTTCCACTGTGCACAACTGCAGTGCCATCCTCTAAACACAGTTTGTGTCATAGATCACAGAAGGTTCAGATTTTATCCTTCAGGTTTTACAGGTGATTCCCCTGTCTTTGAAGTTCTGTTCCCACTGAAGATGAAGGCAGATTCCCACTGATATTAATGGGGATAGGATGTCTGTATTTCTGCTGTTATTTCCTTTGTTGCAGTAGACTTCCTCCCTTTATTAAAGCTTTTGCCTGGAGGAAAATGAAAAGCCACATTACTAAATAAATTATGAAATATTTACATTTGTGAAGCCAACCCCTTATGGCTAGCTCCTCCTCTGATATTAAGATTGCACTTTTTATAGAGCTACACGTTCTATACTGCCTTATTCCTCTTTGGATCCAAGACTGGGAGGTGACAAAACAGCAGGCCACCATGAGCCAAGTGACGGTAAGATCTAGGAGCCATAGCTGATTCTGACTCAGTCCAGTGAGAAACATCTGTATTAGATCAGTGGGGCTTTGTTTAGTGCTGGAGAACAAAGCAGGATCAGAGATGAAATTAAAAAAAAGAGTTTGGGGAGGTTTCTAAACTCAGCTTGACTTTTTCCTGTGAATAAAAGGCTATATGTTGTAGATACGTTGGTAATAACAATCCCAAGAGCAAAGTGTTAGAGGCATCTGTTTGTTTATCACTGTTTACACTGTTTATATTGTTTTGCATTTGAATTTACTTTTTTTGCCTGCAGTCCTTTCAGTGCCACATGAATAAATGAAGCCAACTTCATTGCCATGATCTGTAACAAAATGATCTGTGGTTACTCTTGTGAATTTATTGCTTCCATTGTTTTCACTGTAGTTTTATATTGGCTTTAAATCTTTATAGCAGCTCTCTTCTTTTTTAACAAAAATGTTCAGCATATTGTTCAAATATGTGTGGTTCAGACTGTTTAGTTTAGCTTATGAATTTCTCCCTCCTACTTTTACGTATGTATTTCTTTTGACTTCACCTTGCCCCACCTCTTACGGATTCAGTAACAGACAGGTTGCAGCTTTCTTTCTGGGTGTTGGGTGTGGGTTTGTTGGTTGTTTTCTTTTAATGCTTGGCTAAGTCACTTCAGTTTATGCTTTTCATTTGTATCTCTCTGTGGCATAACCTATGGGGGTCATATCTGTAAAATGGATAAATGTTACATAATTACCACAGAAATGGATCATCCTGTTAACTGGATTGCTGTGCAGTTAACTCCTATTGGCTCTCTCTCACTAACCTCACGTTATCTGACCTCCCTGATGTTACTTCTGCTCTTTCCTTGCTTTTCCTCAGCCACTCACCTTGAACACCCTCTTCGTTTCTCCTGCAAGCTCCCTGTGCTCCTGTGTCTCTGGCTCTTACCTTTTGGCAGTGGAGGGCAGGTTGTGAGGTGGCTGGAAACACAACCCTAATAATTGTCCCTCGTTGCCATGTGGCATTTCTTCCACGGTCTTTCCCTTGCAAAACTATCAGTTCCTTCATTCTCACTTTGCCTTGCATGAAAGTCGTATTTGGAGAAGTTAGAAAGCAACAAAGGAAAAGACAGAGATTTCCTTTACACAGTGTCTCAGATTTACAAGGTTGTTATGTGAAATAGAGCAGCTTTTGGAGCAGGGTAGGACAGGGGTCCTGAAATGTGTGCTGAGCTGGGTGTTTGAAATCCTCAACAAGAAGTGGCAGGCAATGGTGCCGAGCATCCTCCTAAAGTGCAAAAATACTTTTGCAAGAGATGAAGAGCAATACTTTTAGCTTGCAGAATCTTAGCTCAAAAAAGTAAGGCGCAAAAAAGCCTTGGAATTAAATACTCTCAGGCTTTAGATAAGAAAAAAAGAAAACACTTGATGATAGGGCTTTTAGTGAGCTTTTGTCAAGTTTTGGAATGTAATGGGGAAACTGTCTGCTGCTGTGATGTGACAATACTTATTTATGGGCATTAATACATGCGAAGACAGATTTTTGGGTTCCTACATTGCAATATACAATTGAGTGATTAATAATTGAGGCAATGCCAGTACCAGTGTACTGCAGTGAACCACTTGTAACACTCACCAGCACACTAGCAGCTCCATTAAATATTGCTCTCCTCCAGTAAATCTTAGAACATTTGAATATCAATTTCCAATTCCCAGGCTGCAAAAGTGATCAAAAGAGGGGAACAATCTTCCTTTCTTTTACCCATCTTAGAGGAGAATCAGAATAATCACCAGATTCCTTGTGAAGAAATGTCCAACATACTCAACAGGAAAAAAATTAAAATCAAGATTTACTAAAAACATGTGAGTAAAAGAGTAAGTCTTGTCTATAAAAAGCAAGATGTGTTCTTTCAAGTCCTATTTTTTTCTATTTAACTGTTTTAGGCAAAATTAATATCTCAAATATGTATAGGATAGCATGCTCTTAATGCTGTGATCAATCAGTTAAAAAGCATAATGATAAGTATAAATGGGCCTGAATTAAAAAACTGTATTATAAGCTAGCTTCAGTCCAAGGCCAAGATCTGAAAATGCTGCAGCTGATTTCTCATTTCATATACAGCCTTTTTTGCTGCATTCATGCCAAGTTCATAAGGATTATGAGGAAATTCAGCAAATGAAGCCTTTACACTCGCATCTAAATAGAGAAGTGTCAGATCCAGCTAAGGTACTCAGGTTTTCTCCTCCAGTAAATCTTAGCTCAACGTTTCAGATCAGCCTCTCTGCCTTCTACTGTGGAGAATTTATTCTCTGCTACAAGATGGATTTTTCTACACTTTGCCTAGCACAAACTTCTATTCATCTCCATTCTCCTTTTATAATTCCTGCCTTTTTAAGAACTATCTTGTGAAATTAAGGAGATATTCTTGCATCACATTCTGAGCACGGTTAGGCTTTAGCTTACACTGAGCTTTTAGAAGCACTACTCTGGCTCCCAAATATTTTACCCAGGGCACAGGCAACTTGAATGTTGTAAGTAAAATGACTACACTAAATGTTTCATTCCCAGAAACTGAAAATAAAGGTATAAAGAAGATCCACACAATAATTTATGGGCGTTAACAAATGGGTGTAAGTTTCTCTGAGGATAATTATGTGACTGTGTTAATAACCCTAAGGATGCTTGGATACATTAAAGCAAATTCTCACAATTATGTTCTTGAGCTTTTCATTACTCCCAGGACTCAAGAGTGTATATATTTAAACAGCAGAGGGGGAGTACAGTGCAGGAGAGCCGTGGGAGCCCTGTTTGACAGTGAAGCTTACATTAGATGTGTTTAGTGCAAACTTCCCATTCTGAGAGCAGAAGACTTCACTAAGTCTGCTGAGAGGGGAGCAGCAAGTGTGATTTGCAAGGAAAGCTGGAATCATAGAATCATAAAATGGTTTGGGTTGGAAGGGACCTTAAAGATCATCTAGTTCCAACCCCCCTGCCATAGGCAGAGACACCTCCCACTAGACCAGGTTGCAATTCATTTGGTTTATTTCCCTAGGGTTTCTTTCATCAGGGAGATCTGGAAGAATGACCATTACTGCCAGGGAAACAATTACAGCTTTGCAAGACTCCTGGACTTTTAAGAAGTGTGGTCTGGCACATTTCAAAGTGGACTTTCCTGTGGTTCAGAAATACACAAGTGGACCTCCAGGACAAGTTCAAGTGCCAGGCTCAGCTAGCAGGCCTTGGAGAAGGGAAGGTTCTCATCTCAGTCAGAGGAATTTCTCCCAAAGCTTTCCTTGACTTGCTGACAGACAGCTGGCACTCAGCCCCAAGTGTCCTCCCGTCATGAGGACTTGCTGTGTTTGGAGCCACCAGAAGCTACCCTACCTGAGCTTAGGGTGCAGTGCCTTGGCCTGTTATCTTATCCAGCATTATAATTGCCCAGCTAGAATTAAACTTAACATTGTTGAAGTTTTTACACCTTCCAATTTTTTTTTCTTTTAGTGAGGCTTTGACTTTGTGCTTTAAGTCTGTGTACAATTGCATTCTTCCAACTTAGCCAACCACTACCCTAATGACCCAAAATTACTGGTGGTGTGGAAGCATCCTTGGGGACACAGAGGTTTACAGTAAAACCATCAGGGGTTTTCTGGATGTGGGGCTGAGTGAGCGAGTGGTGGCATTAGCATTTCCTGCCCTTTGTGAGCCTGAGCTGTGTTGGGACCCAGCCCATGGAAATGACTGCAAGGCAATTCATATCTACCAACCATGATGCCTGCTGTTGCATCCAGCACAAACTTGGCTGCAGTGCAGTAATGATTAGTGGCTTAATAATGTCTGCTTTTGGCCTCTCCTTCTCCCTCAGCAAACAGTTTTCACATATAATAAACATTCCCATTTGGTCTAAGCAGAACAGAGCCCAAGGGTCAGAATAGCCATACATTACTGTGAAGAAGAGATCCCTGGGTTTCCAGGTTGAGAGTCGACCTTTGTCCCCTCTCTCTGCCAGGGTCTGAGACTTCTGGCCTTTTGCAGGATCAGCTTTGAGGGACAGATCCCCCTGAAGCAGCAGTGCAGATGTCCCCTACCATGGGAGATATGTGTCTCATTAGGAAGCAAAGGCAGCACAGGGTCACTAGGACAGGGAAGTATTTGTTGAGTGCTTGGCATTTTGAAACAGAACAGTACATTTTAAAATTAAAAACTCCACAAATATATATAAATATGCAAAAAGTATTTCCCACCAACAATTGATCAAGGTGCATGCTGTGAGGGGACATGAAGTTGAGTAAGTAGCACTTGGTCTTGCTTTTGCACATGAAGCCTGAGAGCTACAGACTCTTCAAAAACCTGCATGGTTTATCTTGCTGAATGTGAGCCTCTTTCAGGAAATGGGGAGTCTGCCCATGTTTCATAATGTGTGTAGCAGAAATAGCAGGATATGCAAATATGGAAGTTACACAACTTAAGCAAAACTGAATTAAAGCTGTTTACAGCCAAAAAACGAGAGAACCAGAAGTGCAGCCTGTTTATTGCCACATCACTGAAATGGGTGTCTGCACAACCCACTGACTTCAGTACCTGTAATGTTGTGGGGTACATCCATTTCCCTCCATCTTCCCACTACTGTTTCTGCCTCCTCAGTAAAACCTAAAATGGAGGCTGCCCATCCTGGGCGGAATGGAAGAGGAATGTTGTCAGTTGTCTCGTAAAGCTTTATGACTGTTATCAATTGATCAACTAATTACAAAGAGCATTCAGCACTCAACATCAACTGATGGGCTGTTAACATTTAGCTTGAGGAGCAGGATTGTGGCAGCTCTGTTATGACAGCACCTGGATGGAGATAGAGACTGCTCTGCTGAACTCTGTGACCTAAAAGCTCTGGCTGAGCATCTGCTGTAAGAAATTCAGGTTTCGTCTTCTCCTGTAGTTAATAGGGTACAGGATGGCAAGAGTAGGAGTAATAGATACAAATTATAAGAGGGGAGATTTAAGCTGGAGAGAAGAAAGAAGTTCTTTACTGTGAGGATGGTGAGACGCTGGAACAGGCTGCCCAGAGAGGTTGTGGATGCCCCCTCTATAGAGGTGTTTAAGGCCAGGCTGGATGAGGCACTGAGCAACCTGATCTATTGGGAGGTGTCCCTGCCCATGGCAGGGGGTTGGGACTAGATGATCTTTATGGTCCCTTCCAAACCCAACCATTCTATGATAAGTCAGGTACCCTCTGATGCCCCACAGTGAACCTCACCAGCCCTGGTAATACCTGTAATACTGAGGTCACACATATGCAGAGCTGTGGGCAAGAACCAGATGTTCAGACAGGTCAGGCAGGGAAGTGACTGCCAGGAAAAGGCGGGCAAAAGGAAAGTTTTATCTCGGCTGATGTGAGTGTTGTCTCACCAACCTAATGCTCAGCCTTCTGTGTCAACAGCAATTTTCACCAACCACAGCCAGTGAAACAACCAAAAGTATGTATGTAAATAATTTTGAAACAACCAAAAGTATGTATGTAAATAATTTGATAACCAGCAGAGAAAAAAACATTAAATGTTACTTGATCATATGCTAGGGAAAGAAAAAGACCAATATTGTTCAGAACAGCTAAGCTGCCTACATCATTTTTATCATCACTTGGATTTGCCTTTGATCCAGGTTGACTAAATACAAAGTTGATACCTCCCCATTAAGAAGGGAGGATATATTATTTTTATTTCTTCAAGAAGTATGCAAAAATGTCTTCTGAAATTTGTTTGGTATTTCTGATGCTTTGTTATTTGGCTGATTCTTCAGGGTGAAAAGGGAAGGAAATCTTAAACTTGCTGCTGTGCAGCATTTCTTTGCTTCCTTTCAAGACACCATTGTGGAGACTTGGGTATAAACTGTGAATGCAGCAAACACTGGTGAGACAGAGTTCAGACTGCAGTATGCCTTAGCAAATTCAAGTGAGATATAACCCTATAAATATTCTCATGAACATTTTAAATACAGATATACTTTTAAAATCTAAATCCAAAAGTGTATCGAGATTTTGCAGATTAGGTTTGTCTTTACAGTAAGTCCATGCAAACTTCAGGTCTGAGATTGCAGGTACTGAAAAAGAACAGCTCTGCTTGTTGTAGTGTGGAAATGTAGGTGAAATAACATCTTCCTTTAGACATTTTCTTCTTTTTTTTCTGATTTCCTATTTGACTCCAATTTTCCTTTGGAAGCTATAAAACATTCTCAGCAACCACAAATAACTATAAAGATGGAAGAGGGAGACTGTAAACAAACCATTTTCACTCTCAATTTCTTTTGATTATTCATATTTTGGACATGTTTATTTGTTTTAAAGATTGCTGCACATGAATAAAAGTGCTATAAATACTCCCAAAGCTATTGGCTACAAGTGATTTAAAGCTCATTTCTTCTCCAAAAATTATTAATGCAAAAATTCAACCTTCCTGTCCACAGATCTGCTTGTCTCCCTGTCTGTATCCAATTATGTCAGTTCGTTAATAGGTTCAACCCAAATGCTGTGAATTGTCTCAGGAGCATCTGGAAAACTGAACAGTTTTGAAGCATTTTGGGGGTACTTTTCTCTAGTCAACTGCCCATCCCAACAGCCCAGCTAACAGGGCAGGTTCTAGTTGTTCCTCCTGTCCCATCTCCAGCATCACCCTCAAGTTCCCCTGGGATGCCAATGCCAATTGTATTTTGGTGTGTCCCAGCGCAGCAGCATCCTGTCCTCTCCTGTCCCAGTGCTGATGGTGAGAAGGGCTGGGGGCACAGCAGAGCATGGCTCAGTCCACACAGAATCTGCTGGTCCAGCACCTTCAGATAACACCCATCATCTGTTTGCAAGCCACCTGCTTTTAGAGCTAGTGAAGGTCTAACACATCTGGCAACTCAAAGGACCATTTTTCAGAGCGAGAAAATAGTTTAAGGGAGACATTTCCTAAACTTTCTCTACCAAGTGGCAGAAATGATTTGTTACACCATTGTGGTGGAAGCATCAGCACAACTTTCGATGTGGATGATCAAGTGCCTGAAGGCTTTGTAGATGACTTCATTCTGTGTGCAGATGAACCCACCACTTCTCCAAGCCTGCTCAGCAGCACGGTTCAGGTCTCCAATGCAGGTCCACTGATCTTTGTCTTCACTTGAAACAGCCCATTTGGAATGATCATTGATGGAATGAAAGGTGGAATTCAGTGGCGTCCCTATTAGGTTTATGTTGTAGACGTGATAGTCAAGAGAGCAATTTGAGGGAAGTTTCTGGCCAGAATGCTGCCAGGATTCAGCCAACAAATCAGTCTTCAGTTCCTGAGCTATCCAGGCCACATAGATATCTGTGGAATAACACAGGGTGTGGAAAATTAGTCTTTTATGTTGCTTCATTTAAGAGGGGACCAAAAAGCATCACCTAAACTAGGCCTGTTTTTTTCAATGGATAAAGTGAATCAGAGGGTATTTTGCTCCCTGCAGTAATTTTGACTTTTGTTTCAGAAGTTAATTTCTACTTTTCCTCCTTCTCCTGGAAAACCTGTTACAATCAACAGGTAAAAAGGGAAGGAAAAAAATATTCAAGTCATCTTCATAGCAAAGAAGCACAGATGATTCAAATCCTGGGTTTGTTCTTTATTGTTACTGTTGAGCAACAGGAAATAAATTTACTGAAAATCCTTCAGTAACAGTTAGACACCTTCAGGCATTTGAAAAACCAGATGGAGTTTGGCTTTGTGTGTCTGAGAGAATATTATGATGAGACACCATTCCTTGCCCTCTATTAAATCTGAATCTGAATTTATTTCCCCTCAAAGATATATATATATCCTTATTTCTTGCTTAAGAATGTGTGACAGATAGAGCAACAGGTTCTCTTACCATCTATGAACAAGCGTGACTTTGCAAAGTGGAGAAAGGTTTCCCCTTGAGCTGACTGGAGCTTGGTGAGGTGGTACAAGGGGCCTGAGGGCAGCCTGGACCCTGCACAGAGCTTCTGCAGATTTAGGAGATCAGCTTGGAAGATGTTAGGGATGGAACAGCTGTAGATTCCTGGATTATTACTCAACATCTGTTGGTCTAAGAAATGAACATATATAGAATTAAAATGGGTTAAAGGGAAGCAATCAGCAGAGTAAAAATATGCCTTGGAAGGTAAACCTAAATCCCTCTGAAATTTCACAGCCTATCTCCTGGAGGTGTTCATTGTTAAAGTATCTTAGCAATCAAAAGCACATTTAATTGTTTTGTATTCTGACCAGCCCTGCAGCACACAGACTGGCTGGGAGACTCCAGTCAAGTTATACCTTGGGACTTAAACCTCATTATTCTTAGCAGAACTGTTAACCCGTGGTCTTGGTCCACTGCCACTTCCACCCATGCTCATCTATGAGCCTCCAAGCTCAGCACTCAGGTGACATGTGTGACTCCAATCCTCCTCATGTGTAGCAGAGCCGTTTGCAGTCTGTTACGTTTGCCAGCCACATGCAAACAGAAGAGCTGACAGCTGACAAAGGGTCCAGTTTGAATCTGGGGAGAACAGAGCCTGACTTTCAGCATCTGAATTGAATTTACAGAAGAGATTTACTTCTCTCTGCAGTGCACAACTTAACTAGAGAACTCCTTGCCATGGATAATGTAAAGAACAAGGGAAAAAAAGGGCTCATTAGATGAGTTCATGGAAAACCAGTCCATCAGGAACTTTCCAGTCTTTCCAGCTGAGTAAATCCCTCAACCACAGGTTCCCAGAAGCTGGGAGGACAGAGGAGAAAAAGCATTAGTGCGTGCACCTCATTTTCTTGGTATCTCTCCCTAAACACACAGAATCATAGAATCAATTGTCTTGGTTAGAAGATGCATAGGTGCACCTCCACAAATAGGAACCTAGTTTAGATGGCCAACCTGGCCATTTGAACTGTCTATTTATGTCATTAGTTTCATTTGAGGGTTGCAACTGAAAAAAGAGTGAAAGACAGTGTAAGGAACTTTAAGGAGCATGTAGCATGACTTCTTGTAATGTCTTTTGATAGACCCTTAAGCAGCAGTTGCCTTCCATTTTTAGGACTGTGGATGATTGCAGCCAAATAAGCTCTTATCATTAAAAATTATTAATTGCCCTACATTGTATTTCCGAAACATTTTGTATGCATGGGCTGAGTTTACCCTCAGTGTGCCCTTTTGACTATTATTATCCTGATAGTCCCCATGGGGAGATGGAGATGAAGTGGAAGAATTAATTTCCCACATTCACACAGGAAGTCATTGGATAAACACAACTGAAGCCAAGAACAATGTTTCCAGGCCCCACTTGGTTTTGCAGTCTGACAATGAAGGACAAGAACAGGCAATTTTTGAGGCAAAACCTCAAGGAAGGCAGTCAGAGGAGTGCACTGGGGCAATGGCCTTGTTTGGGAAATGGTTTTCATACCTATTTCTGTGAACTGGTCATATTTGAAGGTGATACAGATGGCTGTCTGCCCGTAGAACTCTCCAGTAGCTGGATACCCGTAACCATCCTCAGGGGTGGGAGGGAACAGGGGAACGCTATGAATCACCCAGAAGCCTTGTGATTTGTCCAAGAGCAGAAATCCTGTCCAAAGAAAAAAGTTGCTGCAAATGAATTAAGGAAGAAAAAGTCCTGAGACGATAGAGTTGTGTCCTACTTTGCCTTTGCTGCTACCACACTTCAGTGTGCTGGTGTCTGCTGTAAAGAGTCTCTGAAGTGGATCATTAGAGACACTAACATTATATTAAAATTGTATTCCTTTTCTCCTGCATAGCCTAATTCAAACTGTCACTATGTTTCTTTAGAAAAATTTTTTTTTTTCAAAACCTAGCTCTTTCTCTCTCAAAATTCACCTTCCTAAAGTCTGATGATCTGGTGGCTGTTTCTCTCTCTTCCTTCACATATTCCCTTCATTAAGGGGAAAAAGACTCCATCAACACTGTGTCTTTTTTCCATAGGCAAGGTTCTCCTCCATGGGGAAGCAGCAGAGAGATGTGCTGTGCCTTCCTCAGTGCTGCTCCCAGTGTGTCCCCATTGCTGCAGCCAGGCTGGGCAAATGATCCCTCAAGGGAATGCTTAGACCTCTAGTAAAGTTTATGCTTATTTAAAGTCTTGTTTCACTTTAACTGCTTGCCCAGAGAGGTTGTGGATGCCCCCTCCCTGGAGGTGTTTAAGGCCAGGCTGGATGAGGCACTGAGCAACCTGGTCTAGTGAGAGGTGTACCTGCCTATGGCAGGGGGGTTGGAACCAGATGATCTTTAAGGTCCCTTCCAACCCAAACCATTCTATGATTCTGTGATTCAGTACTATAGTGATCTTGGCAGCAACTTCTTGCCCCAGAAAGAAAGAGTTTGGAGGGGTCTATGCTTAGAGTGCCTTCTCCTTCACATTTAATACTGCCATGGCCATGAGGCTCAAGACTATGGGGTCTGTACTTATTGAATGGAGCTCTATCAGTTTCAACTCCTAAAAACAAAAGCTCCATAAGCTCCATGTATCCTTCAAAATGGCCCAAGCACAGTAAAACCAAACCAGAAGCTGCAGCATACCTAACTATAGAACATCCTGCAAATCATTCTCCATTCCTGCTTTAGCAGGAATTCTAGATATGCAGACAGACAGAAACACTCCCTGTACCTTTGGTGTGCCCTCTTTTCCACTTGTCCGACTCTGATTCAGGGACCTCATCATTGTATATGGCATATGCAGTGCTGTCCTTCTGCAGGGAAACACACATTTCTGAAACATAATATTCTGTAAAAGTGAGGTATTTAAGCAAACATCTGCTGGGAAGAGAAGAAAGAGTTCAGGACACCTCTGTATGAACATCACGAGCCTTCTCCCAGTTCAGCTGACATCTCCACAGAAGTTACAGTAAAATACAGTAAATACAATAAAACCTAAAGACTGAGCATTAGGAGCATGTTTAATATGAAGTGGAAGTTCTGTAAAGTCACTGCAGTGGCCTGTTCTCAAGAGGTCAAATGTGGAAACTAAGACAATTTACATGGGTTTATTTGGCACTGTCTCCTCCCTCTTTTTTTCCTGCCCCTCCCAGATTTAGCAGCAGCCAGACTCTGAAAATGTTTGCTTAGGAAAAACAGACAAGTGTTCTTATGAAGAACAAGCAATTAATGCTTTTTTCGCAAAATATTTGCATACAGCCACACCTTATTTCCTCTGAATAGAGAACTTCAAAGGAGTTAAGACATGCTTCCCCTCCCCATGTCCTCCAAGTCTTTATTACAACTACAGCAAGACCTGGAAGAGGAGAGTTGACTGGACTGACAATATTTGACTAATTTCTGGGAATCTCTTCTGCATATAAATTAATGACTCTCTACCACTACCCTGCAGCAGAAATGCAAAGACACACCCAAGCTCCCAAGAATATTACGTAGATGGTCAAAAAATAACTATAGGCAGATCTTGTGGTATTTGATAATTGCTTCACACAAACATAAATGAGGTGTTTGGGGGGGTGGGGAGGAGGCTTAACAAACAGCAATCACTGCTGATGCAGGCACAGTGATTTCTGAGGGGAGGGCAAATCCCAGATTTAATTTCAGACAAAGTGTGAAACATGAGCACCTGGGAGGGCTTGGGACAAGAGTTTGTAAATCACCACTGTCCCTGGTCTGAGTTCACAGCCAGTTCATAGCTTCAGTCCTTGCTTATCATGATCTGCAGAAGAGAAGCCATAGCTTCAGACCTTGCTCATCATGATCTGCAGAGGAGAAGCCAAAGGGACTATGTACCAATGCTCATTTTTCTGAGAGGCAATACTTAATTGTGTGAAAGGCTTGGCTAGAAATTAGAAGTTTGAGGATAATTTCTAATTGTAGCCAAAACAGCAAATAATCTGCCCAGCTGTCAACACGCTACCCTTGATGTGTTTTAGCAGATCTAGTTGGTCAGGTCTGGCCATACCTCTAGGTGCTTATTTTGGTTGGTTTCATTTCATTTGCATGTAATATCAAGAAAGCTTACTAACAAAATGATAATTAAATGTTACTTGCCTTGGATTCGTATGCCTCGTAGAGCTGCTTCAATGTTTGTCCCACAGCACTCTGGGTCATGTTGATGAGGTATCTCCCAAGCTTCCACTGTGGAGCCAGGCTGTCCATGTACATGTACTCTAGACCCACCAGGTGAATCTCTCCTTTGGCATGTTTTGGCAACTTGTAAAGAGCAAACCTGCAGTGAAGAACAACTGGATTTTTTACAACCACCCTGTTTAAATGTTTTTACTGAGTTCAGATCTGGAGCCCTCTGGGCTACAGAAAAGCTGAAGTAGGACTCTTTAATAGGGTATAGGATGGCAGGACTAGGAGTAATGGATGCAAATTGGAAGAGGGAAAATTTAGGCTGGAGATATGAAAAGCTCTGCCAAAGCCTTAAATCCTTCCAGTGAGCCTTCATTTCATGTTTTTCTTGTGCTGAAACCCAAAAACCTCTTTCTAGGAGCTTTTCAACTGGTAAACTACCCTGGAGCTGTGAGCTCCAGTATGGGATGCAGAGGCCCTTGCAGAAGAAGGGGAGTTACAGATTGTTCTACTTTGATCCCATGAAATGCTGTTTTTATGATGCTGGAAACCCAAAGCTGTGTGCAGTTGCCATGTGCTAAGTGTAAAATGAAGTTCACTTAAAAAGGAGGATGTTTCCAGATTGAGAATCCCCCTTTTCATGTTACAAGTTTTCTTCTTTATAATGGAAAATACTAGTAGTTTCCTTTGGAATGTAGTCTTGGGGAAAAAAAAGGAACCAGCTGGATTAGGCACTGAGCAACTTGGTCTTGTGGGAGATGTTCCTGCCTATGGCAGGGGAGTTGGAGCTAAATGATCTTTAAAGTCCCTTCCAACTGGAACAGATTGCCCAGACTGGCTGTGGATGCCCCCTCCCTGGAGGTGTTTAAGGCCAGGCTGGATGAGGCATTGAGCAACCTCGTCTAGTGGGAGCTATCCCTGCCCACAGCAGGGGGGTTGGAACTAGATGATCTTTAAAGTCCCTTCCAACCCAACCATTCTATGATTCTATGATAAATATGCAAATCACTATCTCCTTCCCAGATGAAGATTTAGGAGAAAGGTGACTCTGCAGACACTCATGCTGGCAGGGGAGCAGTACCACAAGTGTGCTGCGGACATCTCAGCCTCAAGGAGGTGACCCAGCAGCAGTTTGGCAGCACCGTACCTGCTGCAGACAAACTTGTTCTGCTTCTTAAAAAGACTACTGCTGGCACTTCCAGAGAATTTGACGTAGTCCTGGTTTGGTGTCCTGTTTAGCCATCAAGTCCCTATTTCTCCTGGTTCTTGTAGGGAACCTCAGGTCCCAAACTCAAATCTGACATTCTTATGGTCAACCTGGGCAGCTCCTACAAATGTATTTGCCTATTATATAAATATAATATTATGTTAAATAGGTTTGATTATGTATTCAAATGGCAATAATGCAAAATGCTGCATTTATACATATTAAAACTACAAAATATGTATAAAGCCATATGATAATATTCTTCTGGTCCTACTATTCATAACAGATGTGCACTCTGCTGAACTGTCGCAGACTGGATATCAGAAAACCATTAGCTGGAAAAGCAAATCTTTTAAAAACTGAAGAGTGCTGATTATTGTCAATAAATGGATCAGTTCATATTAATGTCCCTGATGAAAAAAAAAGGTTCTCCTAGTGCACAAGTCCTTGGGATTAATTGCAGTGTAATTAATTGAGCCACTCTGAGTGCTGGACTTGAGTAATTTGTGATTATGTCAAAAGTAAGAACTGAGTGGCATTATTTTCAACCCTATGCTATTTACCAAAAACACAGCCTTCCAGTGAAATTAGGAGGTGTGAGACATGCCCAGCTGATTCATAGTCTCAAGTTGGTCAAAAAAGGCACCTCCAAAAGCAGGTGAGAAGTTGCAGGAAAGCATTTTGCTGGAGGAACATTTAATTCATGGAAAAATTTCATGTGCAGGCAGAGGAGAAACTCACCACTGCTGGTGATCCTTGTAATCCACCTGTCACTGCCTGAGCAGTGATCCTTAAACACCTCAGGAGAAATTGCTGCTGATGACAGATCTCAGAGAATAAAGTAATTTCTCTAGCAAGGCTGGGGAGAGCTTTCCATGCATGAAGAGTCACTGTAATCCCTTTACATGAAGATTTGGTTACAGCAATATGGACTGATCCAGAACTGGAACAGGAAGCCTTTCCAAACTGCTATGAAATGTACTGGAAGACTTATGCTCTTGGGGCATTTACAACCTCACATCTGCCACATCCATGGTAGAAAGTAAATTGATGGAAATGCCAGGAGTTGAGCTATCAGTGAATTCTTGCCAGGTCCCATTGGATACACACTTTGTCCCTTTCCAGAAAGCCAGCTGAGTATACTAGCAATCAAAGTTCTATAAAAGTCTTTTGCTGACATTTCTCCAGAACTTAGGCATTTGTAGGAGCAGAATGAAAATTATTTCCCTAAGAACGAAGGAAAAGCAAACACAATCCCCTTATATCCCATTTGCATTGTCACATTGTTTGTTTGCTACTGAACTTACTACAAATGATCACATCTTTACTTCTCACCTTGCCCCCAAAGAAAACGAACCTAAAAAGCAAACAAATTTCATCTGTGGCCTCAGTCCCTGACTCAACACTTCTCAGAAAGCAGAAATTTGGCTGAATATAAAACCTGAGGCTCTGTGTTTGTTTGACAGAGCATTGGCCCCTTCTGGTTAAGAGGAAGATGTTCTCAGCAGTTTTAGTTCTGCTTCTCATTAATGTTTATAAATATGTGAGGGGGTGAGTGTCAGGAGGATGGAGCCAGGCTCTTCTCAGTGACCTCCAATGATAGGACAAGGGGTGGAACACAGAAATATGAGAAAAAAAATTTTCACAGTAAGGTTGACAGAACAGTGGCACAGGCTGCTCAGAGAAGGTGTGGAGTTCCCTTCTCTAGAGATATTCAAAACCAACCTGAACATGCTTCTGTGTAACTTGATCTGGGTCTTCCTGCTCTGGCAGGGGGACTGGACTTGATCTCTCAAGGTCCTTTCCTATGCCTGACATTCTGTGTTTCTCCCATCAGCTTCATAGCAACCAAGTCTAGAATCAGGCCAAAAGCTGACTATTTCTTGTCAGTTAACTCAGGTGGCCTCTGAAGATGGACAGGTTTCTCTAATGTTTGATCATGGCACACTGGAAAGGAAATCCTGCCCTGTCCTTCCAACTATATTTGTTAGAAGGGAACAAAGTTTCACTTGGTCAGATCCCCGAGTTCTATAAGAGCCCTCACATTGCTGGCATTCACAGGGAAGCAAAGGTGAATTACTCCTGGCCATAGCTTTCAAAGTATTTCTCAGATAATTTGTATACAAAAATTGTGTTTGTTTAAGAAATGGATGGTGAATGGCTTTTTGTTTGTATTTTGATCAATTTTTTTTCTTTAGCTTTCACTAAAAAGATCACCCTGAAAGGAATAACTGCAGTTTTCAGAGAAATGAAATTTCTCATGCCTCTGTCACTAGGCAGCTGCACCAGCTAAGAGTCTGACTCTTGAAAAAATCATATTAATCAGAAGGTCCTCAAGTCACAGGGAAGGGCTGGACCCTCCCACATGTGATGCTACATACAAAGCAAATCTGACTTTGGGTAGCTGCAGTGCAAGGAGCTCCTGCCCTCCCTGCAGTTCACTCCGTGAGCAAGGGATGTGCACAGATAGCACACACTTCTTTATCTCTTCTACCCTAACTCATCATTGCTTCATGAGAAAGACTCCTACCTCTTTAAATTGGTTGATGTTTATCTCTGGGAGGCTTCTCTGCTCTTTTTTAAGAGCTGTCATCTCACTTTTTAATCCTTGGCTGGATATTATGTAATTATACTTTACCTCTTTCATCTTCAAAGAGCATTAATCCAATTAATCATTTAATACCTAAACTGGGGCCCGCTGCTGGCAGTAGGATGGTACCAGCTCTAAGATGCTGGCAGCTCCAGTGGTGGGGATCGACCTCTGCTGTCAGACAGACAGCACTTTCCCACGATGCAGCTCAGACACCGCTCCCCCTCAGTGACAACACTGAGGGGACAAGTGTCACCATGCTGTTGTTTGGGTACAAGCAACAAGGCAAAGCGCAAGACAGAATCCTAGAATAGTTTGGGTTGGAAGGGACCGTAAAGATCACCTAGCTCCAAGCCCCCTGCCATGGGCAAGGCCACCACCCATTAGTTCAAGCTGCTCAGCATCTCATCCAGCCTGGCCTTAAGCACCTCCAGGGAGGGGGCATCCACAACCTCTCTGGGTAACCAGTTCGAGTGTCTCACCACCCTCACAGTAAAGAACTTCTTTCTTTCTTCCAGCCTAAGTCTCCCCTCTTCCAATTGGCATCCATTACTCCAAGTTTTGCTGTCATGTACCCTGTTAAAAAATCCTTTCTTTTGCCCTCATCGGGTATTGAGAAGGTACTATGAGGTCCCCCCTGAGCCTCCCTGCTGAGCTCA
Organism: Turnix velox; assembly: GCA_013400935.1. Classification (NCBI taxonomy): domain Eukaryota; kingdom Metazoa; phylum Chordata; class Aves; order Charadriiformes; family Turnicidae; genus Turnix; species Turnix velox. The sequence continues at coordinate 22,424 of VZTY01022538.1, read as the reverse complement.
GATCCCTCAGCCAGAAAGTGTGTGGAGCCTCAGCCCTGTCGTCCCTGGGGCTCTGGCAGCCTCGGCACCCAGACACAGGTTACACTCCCTTAGATGCTGAGACACAAACGCTGTGTAAACACGTGATTACTCTGCAGTTAGTCATCATGCGGTGGGATGGTTGGTTCAAGTGAAACAAAAATCAAACTTGAATACCTCACCGAGGATTTTCACAAATGTTTTTTCCAAACAAGTTTTTTCTTATATTTCTGTGGAACCTTCTGTGTTCCAGTTTGCACCCACTGCCCCCTGTCCTATCATTCAGCTACTACTCGCAGGCAAAACAGGATTAAAACGTAGATTGCTATGCATTACCTCTCAGCGATTCACCCACTTCACACGGTTTAATCCCAAGAGTTATTTTCTCACCCAGCCTTTTGGTGTTTGGTGTTTACTCCAAACCCAGCCGTTTGGTGTTTACTCACCAGTCCACAGCCTCTCCGTCCTCATTCCTGCAGGAAATTTCGGCTGCCCACAGGGGTGCGGAAAGGAGGAGTAGAAGCAAAGCAGGGTGAGACCACGCAGATCCCGTGGGCATTTCGGGCTGTGGCGGCCGAACAGGGAGTAGAATCTCAAAGGAGAAGTTGTGGTGCTCCCGCCGCCAGTTCCGGCGGTGCCACAGCCTGCGCCGTCCGGGATGGAACCGTCTGGCAAGTGGGGCTCCTGCTGCGGAGACAGCAGGCACCAGTGGGGACAGGGAAACTGCTTACATGGGAGGCAAAATGACATGCGAAAACTTGCCCCAGTATTTGAGGAAGTGTTTTGACTGTTTAGAATATTTAAAGCATTCTGCTTTAAGAAAAAAAAAAAAAAAAAAAA